>CM021106.1:435991196-436075170 GCA_007115665.2 Sequoiadendron giganteum
TTCTTGAACACTTGTACTTCATGATCTACAGGGAGAAATTGTGCTTTCAATCTGCTCACCATTCTCTCCCATGAAGTAATCATGTTTTTACCTACCTTCACTCTTTCTACTTGGTGGTAATTCCACCAAATCAAGGCTGATCCACACAACTTGGTCTTGGAAAAATTAACCTTCTTGTTATCTACCATTTCCTTGTACTCAAAGTAATTCTGTAAGACATCTACCCATTGTAGTAGTGCCTCAACATTCATCTTAGGTTCAAAAGACTCTACTTTTATGGTTTGCAAAGCACCCAAAAATATCATTTCCATAGGATCCATCTATTCAACAAGTGGATCCTCTTCCTCATCACCTTCTACCTGTTCCTCTGAGGTACCTTCTTCATCAGTAGCCACTCTTCTCCTCTCTCTGGCTTCTAATGTTTCTACCTTCTCTTTCAGGGCTTTCAACTCCTTTGCAGCCACAAATCCACCTTTTGGAGGCATTTTTCTTCACTCCCTACTTACTCACAATCCTTTTTCAACTTCCCACAATCAAAATTATCTCTCATACCACATTGATGTAGAGTGGATCAACCAAGATGTGATTTTGACACAACTTCTCTCAAATATGCCCACTAAGACACCAAATCTCAGTTGACTCCACAAAGCAACCCAACTGCTAACATGGAATATATTAGATCAAACATGATCATAGGATGGAAATTGGCATGAGACACTTTGAAATTACCAAGTTAAGCCCACACATCACATTTCTATGCTTAAGAACACCCAACTACTCAACAAAACAACACTAGGCCTATTTCCCTTACAACCCTGTCAATTAGGAAAATCAATTAAAACCCCTATAAATACAAGAACTAGACAAGTGGCCCCTGACTTAGACTCCTCAAACAGACCACTAAAAACCCCCAAATCATCAGGTTATGACATTTATCTGCACAAGCACAAAGGATCAGTTTTGTAACGCTACAAGGGAGCCTATTTGACTATCCCAAAAAAGAACTAGGTTATCTAGGCACACCCCAACTCCCCTAAGAAAATAATATGGTTCTCACAAAATCAACACACACATTTCAACCCCTTTAGGCATTCTACACCACAAATTTCACTCACAAATCCACAAACTCATACGTTTGCACCACAATTAGGCTTGTCACATCAGGATGCCAAGCCTAGAATCTCCACAAAGTCACTCCAAACCCTCTGTCATTCTCCAAGACCATTTCTACCATAAAATACATGATGCACTCTTCCATTCCACCAATAATTAAGCTTTGACCAAGAAGGAATGGCGAGTTGCATGCATTTTTGTGATCAAAACTGTAGTTTTGAGGGTTTTTGACCAGTTTTAGAAAATCGATAAGAGCTCCTCCAATACTTTATGTTTTTGCACCATACCACTGCCAAAATGAAGCCAACTTAGTCCTCTTTCAATCCATATCATCCTTGGAAATGTATAAGAATTCTACAGGTCGTACCAAGTACGAGATCAACAAGTTTACATAGGAAATTAGAGAAAAATAGAGTTCTTTATATTCAATCTTATTTCCAACTTAACAATCAGCATTTCCTTGACCAACAGAGGCCTATTTAATCATTTCCAACCTCCTCCCAACATCCCTCAACTATATTTTGAATTGGAGGGTCGATGGGAACTAACAAACTCCATTTTTACCCCCAAGTTGCCTTGTTAAGACAACTTAACACTACACTCAAGAACACGACTTCACTACAAACTCAAAAGATGTAAAGACAACTCAAAAAATATTAAAATCATCAAGGTAACTCCCCTATATTACCTAGTTGCATCATGGCACCTTGATTCTTTACTTGGCCTATATGCACCAAGTTTACATGGTGAGGAGGAGACCTAGTTCAACCATTGAAAACCCATTACAAAGAATGAAAACTCATTCCAAACCACTGAGAATGGTCTTTTGGACCTTATTACACCACACACAACTTGAAAGACAAAACAAGATTCACCAAAGCCTCATGGAAGCATGTAGACCCCAAGGTTCCCTTGCACCAAAAGCCCTAGTTAGCATTGCACTACTGAGCAGTCACCACATCATTTCAAAAATGGATGCACCAATGCTAGTCAATATATCCTAGAAGCCCAAACCAAAATGTAGAATTTTTTTATATAAGGCAATGGAGGTGGACCTAGATGGGCCCTTTTCAAAATTTCCCACAAATGTAATTTCTATTGAAGACATACACAAATATCTCCATGCACCCTTGAAAAAAATTGATCACACATAGTTTGAGGATCTTTAGAAAACATTACTTCAGTAGGAAAAGAAGATTATTTACCATAATATATCTGAGTATAGGAAAAAAAATTGGATGTGTGGGAAAAATTTCTATTCGCAAAGGAGGAAGGATGGATAAGGATAATCTTAAGTTGGTTCCACGATGCATAATTATACATAGACAAAACCTACCACATCACAAATCAAGATATCTAATCGATAATTGGGCTCGGTGAACATGGAGAGATTCCACTGAAGAAGGACATTCAAATTAGCAAGGTCATGAATCTTAACGAGACAACATATGATGACCAAAGCTTAGACGTGAAAAAATATCACCAACCTAGCTATGAGATATGCAACCATGAGGATTGCATATTGAAAGGGAAAGATGAACCCATAAATACCTCCAAGAACCAATATGCACCTTCAATATCTTATTTTTATTTTTAAAACAAATTTCAACTACTTGTTACTAGAACATACTAGTATGTCGTTAAAGTGGAAATTGACATAGTTTATTTTCCATCACATTAACCCTTAGAGGAAAGATAATCTAGTTTACAAATCTAAGTAACTTTTAGCAGCATAACAACATGTAAATTAACACTTTAAGAACATTAAAGAAGAATGTTATAATACAAAAGATAAGAAACACTAATATACGTAGGGAAAATCCTTTTGGATGAAAAACCCCACATTGCAAAGCTTCAAACCATGTATTAATCTACAATAAACAAGTTACAATACACTTGTAGGCTCACAACCTTAACATGGTGTGAACCCCAATCCTATTCCTGCACAAAAACAACAAACAAACACATTAGTGAGTTCATATGCAAGATAAAAGAGGGATTCCCCATGATATCCATTTATAATAATTAAAATATGAAAATGAAGAACAAAACATGTAAATATAAATGAAATCCTAATTAAGCATGCAAACTCTTGATCCCATGGGGGAGTTGGTGCCAATTGGTGTGTCGAAATTAGCCCTTTCCCAACTCCTTTATAAGCTTGATGATGATTTGATGATGATTGAAGCTTCTTGATGGAAATTTGGCATAACCTACCTATGAAATGGACAAAATTAGCTCTCAATGTGAAGAGAGTAACTTTTCTCTAAGTGTGGATGAGGATGAGGTTGAGTATAGTAAGTTTACTCAAATTGTGGATGTTAGAATGAGATGAAGAGTTTCTCATTTATAGATTTCCAAAATGGAAAAGAGAGCGAGATTGAACAATTATCTTTGAGGTATATTTGCCTTGATCAACCGAAAAGTACTAATTTTAAGTCCCGAGAGATGTGATAAAATCTGAGAAGTGGTTCTATTGATCAGAGGACGAAAGATAATTCTTTGATGTAGATAAGTCTAATGATGTATAGAGAGCCATCGGTCATGGGTAGCCTTGTGTATATTTTGAGATCTCACACCTAATTTAGATAGAAATGTTAGTAAAGATAGAAGAATAAGACGAATAAGATGGATGGAAGGAGGATCCAACAAGCCTACGTTATGGTGATGATGATGATTTGCTTACCAGCAGTTGGGATTTTCAAAGGGGCAATTACTTTATGTTTGATAACACGCATAGGTACGATGCATCAAGGTTTAAATGACCAAGATGGCATTGTACCTATTGTGATGGACTTTGACTCGACAATCAGATAGGAGTATCCATGTTCACACTTGACATACAAAAACCTTGCAAGGACGGACCTAACAAAGCAAGTATTCACCAAGTTATTTTATAAGAATATCCAACAAGCACAACAGACAAAAAGATAATGATCATTGCCCCATTCCTTTCTCTCTAAACCTGTTTTGTTTAGGCATCATCAAGAGGTCCTTGGAATGAGCACAAAATAAGATAAGTCACAGAGACCGAAGAGAAAGTAAACAAACAAGCTAATGTTCTTTGTACTGCTAGCCAAGGCTAAACTACTGCGAGATATCGGATGCTTATGTTCATCGTGGGAAGGATACATCCTTGGACATGTTGTGATCAGGGTTTGGTGAGACTGATTGGGTGATAAGATATTGATACTCTGAGTTGATTAACTTGCATTCTTACTGATAATATCTCAAGCGTAACATATCCATTGATTAACTTTGACTGCAAAAATTTCAACTTAGGGACATCTTTCATCAAACAACTTGAGAGGACATCCTTAAATAACATGTGGAGAATATAGAACAACTAGAAGGAATCATAAGTAACCTACAAAATAGGTTTCCACATTTTCAAGGGGATACATCACAGCCTTTGGGCCAACATATCAAATTAATAGTAGATGACCTTATTATAGACATGGATAAGCAAGCAACCACACTCCAAAAAAGCATCACTACATAACTTACAAATATTAGAATGGATGAAGAAAGAAAGACGTGCGCCAAATCACACTTTGCAAGAATCGAACATTAACATAATAAAGAATATTGAGAGTGATGTTAATTCTCTGTATCAATTCTACTTGCAGTGACCAAGATTGACTAAAAATATCAAACGCCAAATATAGAAGATTGAATAATAGATCCTTCAAGTGGCTACCACTTATGATTCTTTATAATAGATGGATGGAAAATTAAGGGCATAAAAATTTGAGATCGTACGCTTGAGATATTGTCAGTCAAAGTTCGCTTGCACAATGGTTGACTAAATGGGAAGCAAAAAAATTGACTATCTCAAAAATCGACGAAAATGACGTCAACGCGACGAGCTTGATGAGATGAACCCAATGATGTTCGTTTCATAAAAATCTAATATCGTACGCTTGAGATATTGTCGATCAAAGTTTTTGATTATACAATGGTTGACCAGATGGGAAGCGAAAAAATTGACCGTCCCAAAAATCGATGAAAATGATGTCAATGCGAAGATCTCGAAGAGAAGAACCCAACAATGTTCGCTTCATCAAAATTTGAGATCGTACGTTTGAGATATTGTCAGTCAAAGTTCGCTTGTACAATGGTTGACTAGATGGGAAGCGAAAAAATTGACTGTTTGAAAAATCGACAGAAACAAAGTCAACATGAAGAGCTCGACGAGACATACCCAATGATGTTCGTTTCATCAAAATCTGAGATCGTACGCTTGAGATATTGTCAGCCAAAGTTCGCTTGTACAATGGTTGACCAGATGGCAAGCAAAAAAATTGACCATCTTGGAAATTGATGGAAACATCGTTAACACGAAGAGCTCAACGAGATGAACCCAACGATGTTCGTTTCATCAAAATCTGAGATCGTAGGCTTGAGATATTGTCAGTCAAAGTTCGCTTGTACAATAGTTGACCAGATGAGAAGCGAAAAAATTGACGGTCTCAGAAATTGACAGGAACAACATCAACGCAAAGAGATCAATAAGATGAACCCAATGATGTTCGTTTCATCGAAATCCGAGATCGTACACTTGATATATTGTCAGTCAAAGTTCGCTTGTACAATGGTTGACTAGATGGGAAGCAAAAAAATTGACTATTTGAAAAATCGACGAAAACAAAGTCAACGTGAAGAGCTCAACGAGACGAACCCAACGATGTTTGTTTCATCAAAATTCGAGATCATACGCATGAGATATTGTCAGTCAAAGTTCGCTTGTACAATGGTTGACCAAATGGCAAGCGAAAAAATTGAACATCTCAGAAATCGACGGAAACATCGTCAACACGAAGAGCTCGATGAGATGAACCCAACAATGTTCTTTTCATCGAAATCCGAGATCGTAGGCTTGAGATATTGTCAGTCAAAGTTCGCTTGTACAATAGTTGACCAGATGGGAAGCGAAAAAACTGACGGTCTCAAAAATTGACGGAAACAACATCAATGCGAAGAGCTCAACGAGATGAACCCAACGATGTTCATTTCATCAAAATCTGAGATCGTGCGCTTGAGATATTGTCAGTCAAAGTTCGCTTTACAATGGTTGACTAGATGGGAAGCAAAAAAATTGACGGTCTCAGAAATCGACAGAAATGATGTCAACGTGAAGATCTCGATGAGATGAACCCAACGATGTTCATTTCATCGAAATCCGAGATTGTACGCTTGAGATATTGTCAGTCAAAGTTCACTTGTACAATGGTTGACTAGATGGGAAGCTAAAAAATTGACTATCTTGGAAATCGACGAAAATGACGTCAATGCGAAGAGCTCGACGAGACAAACCCAACGATGTTTGTTTCATCGAAATCCAAGATCGTACGCTTGAGATATTGTCAATCAAAGTTCGCTTGCACAATGGTTGACCAGATGGGAAGCGAAAAAATTGACCATTTCAGAAATCAACGGAAAGGTCATCAACACAAAGAGCTTGACGAGATGAACCCAACGATGCTCATATCATTGAAATCTGAGATCGTATGCTTGAGATATTGTCAGTCAAAGTTCGATTGTACAATGGTTGACCAGATGGGAGGCGAAAAAATTGACCATCTCCGAAATCGATGAAAATGACGTCAACACAAAGAGGTCAATGAGATGAACCCAACGATGTTCGTTTCATCAAAATCCGAGATCGTACGTTTGAGATATTGTTAGTCAAAGTTCGCTTGTACAATGGTTGACCAAATGGGAAGCGAAAAAATTGACCGTATCAGAAATCGACAGAAATGACCTCAAAGCGAAGAGCTTGATGAGAAGTACCCAATGATGTTTGTTTCATCAAAATTCGAGATTATACGCTTGAGATATTGTCAGTCAAAGTTCGCTTGTACAATGTTTGACTAGATGGGAAGCGAAAAAATTGACAGTCTCAGAAATTGACAGAAATGATGAAAACGTGAAGAACTCGATGAGACGAACCCAACAATGTTCATTTCATCGAAATCCGAGATCCTACGCTTGAGATATTCTTAGTCAAAGTTCGCTTGTACAATGGTTGACTAGATGGGAAGCAAAAAAAATGACCGTCTCAGAAATCGATGAAAACAATGTCAACACGAAGAGCTTGACAAGACGAACCAACAATGTTCGTTTCATTGAAATCCGAGATCGTATGCTTGAGATATTGTCATCAAAGTTCGCTTGCACAATGGTTGCCCAGATGGGAAGCGAAAAAATTGACTGTCTCAAAAATCGACGGAAATGACGTGAACGCGAAGAGCTCAACGAGACGAACTCAACAATGTTCGTTTCATCAAAATCCAAGATCATACGCTTGAGATATTGTTAGTCAAAGTTTTTGCTTATACACTGGTTGACCAGATGGGAAGCGAAAAAATTGACCATCTCGGAAATCAATGGAAATGACGTGAATGCGAAGAGCTCGACGAGAAGAACCCAATGATGTTCATTTCATCGAAATCCAAGCTCGTACGCTTGAGATATTGTCAGTCAAAGTTTGCTTGTACGATGGTTGACCCGATGGGAAGCGAAAAAATTGACCATCTCAGAAATTGACGGAAATGACGTGAATGCAAAGATCTTGACGATACGAACCCAACGATGTTCGTTTCATCAAAATCCGAGATCTTATGCCTGAGATATTTGTCAGTCAAAGTTCGCTTGTACAATGGTTGACCGGATGGGAAGTGAAAAAATTGACCGTCTCAAAAATCGACGAAAACATTGTCAACGCGAAGAGCTCGACAAGATGAACCCAACGATGTTCGTTTCATAAAAATCCGAGATCATACGCTTGAGATATTGTCAGTCAAAGTTCGCTTGTACAATGGTTGACCAAATGAGAAGCGAAAAAATTGACCATCTCAAAAATCAACGGAAATGACGTCAATGCGAAGAGCTCGACGAGACGAACCCAACGATGTTCGTTTCATCGAAATTCGAGATCGTACGCTTGCGATATTGTCAGTCAAAGTTCGATTGTACAATGGTTCACCAAATGACAAGCGAAAAAATTGACTATCTTGAAAATCAACGAAAATGATGTCAATGCGAAGCGCTCGACGAGACGAACCCAACGATGTTTGTTTCATCGAAATCCGAGATCGTACGCTTGAGATATTGTCAGTCAAAGTTCGCTTGCACAATGGTTGACCAAATGGGAAGCGAAAAAATTGACTATCTCAAAAATCGACGGAAATGACGTGAACGCGAAGAGCTCAATGAGACGAACTCAACGATTTTCGTTTCATCACAATCCGAGATCGTACGCTTGGGATATTGTTAGTCAAAGTTTTTGCTTGTACAATGGTTGACCCTCCCCTCACCCTGATTCAATTGCATCACACCGAGGCGATTACAGTGAACCGCTTATCACCTGCATCAAACATGCATGCAATTGCATCATAAAATTATGTGATGCAACTGCCTGCTAATTGTTTTCCCTATCTTAATGCGCAAAAACCAAAAAAATTAAAAGGTAGACTAGTAGTACATACCGAGGCGAGCACTCCTCAAGACGGTGGTACCTTCGAATGTGATATGCATAGTGGGCAGCCTCTAGAATAGGTGATATCTCTGCAGCTAAATCACTCAGAGCTCTAGGAATTTTTAATTTGGGAATGCACAAATGACACTTTTTCTCACTCCAATTTCTATTTATAGGTTCAAAATTAGGGTTTATGCTTGCCTTGTCTATTGGAGGGTCCTCTTGCTAACCTTGAACTTGAATTTGACACCCTTCTCGACCTCAACACTCAATTTTGTCCTCACCGTTGGATTTTTGGCCGTCAAAGTATCTTATTAGGACAATTTTCCAAAAAAATTGGAAATTTTTGAAAAATTTGTAAAATTTTCCCGAGGGGCAATAGGTCTATCCCACCTTCACCGAGGCATGCTAGGACATGAACTAAACTTGATTTTCTTCTTTATTCTTTGACACAATGCTTAAATCACATTATGTCCAAGAGGGGCAAAATATAGACACTGAAAAATGTCCTAAGTCTGCGAGCATAATTTTTCTTAGTCTTCATCTTCCGATAATTAAATAATTTTAATTATTTGATTATCCTTCATCATATTCCTCTATTAATTAAATATTTTTTAATTATTTAATTAATTCACTTTCTAACCTTTATTCTATCTTGATCAATTAAATAAATTAATTATGTTGCTAATATCCCCCCTTTCTTCAATAATTAAATAAATTACTATTTATTTAATTATTTTCTTGTCATCTTTCGTCTATGGTTAAATAATAATAATTTATTTATTTAACTATTCGCTCCCTCTTTTAATTCTTCCATTGTTAAATAATTGTCAAAATTATTTAATTGTCCTCCATGTGTCTCTTGTATTAAATAATTAATTTAATTTAATTATTTAATACCTCTTTTCACATTTCCTCTTGTTTAATTAAAATAATTATGTAAATTGTTTTAACTAGATGCCCATTTTTATTTTTCTCTAAATAAATAATTCAAATAAATTTTTTATCTTCCACTTGGCCAAATATTCCTTTCTCATGAATTAATTATTTCTTGATTTTGAATTCATCCATTATCCCTCCACTTGCTTATTAATCTCAGCCGTCTATATCATAGTCATCGACTTCATAGACATCCCTAGCCCACCACTTTCTGGTGCATAAATCTTCCACCGTTGATCTTGGAATCTTTCTAGAAGATCGATCTCATTCATTTGTTTGAATGGTTGTCTATAAAAAAAGCCATTCTCTTCCATTTTTTCCTCAATAGCCATTTTATCTCCAAATTTCTACTTACTATTTGCAGGTTATTGCACAAGTTCTACTTCAAATCTAAGGGAAAAGTTTGCAAAAGGAGAAATAGGAGAGACAAAAGAAGTGAAGCAACTTCAATATGGGGAGTGTTTTGTTTGAATGCTTTTAGTTTATTCCTCATTTCTTGATTGTATTCTCTTGTTTGGATTGAGATCTTAGCTTAGATTTGTGTTGTTGTGGTTGTCACTTAGTCTTTGCTAACCAAATTTTCCCAGTCTTACAAACCCCACAAAAGGACTGAAGCCACTAAAAGTGAATAAATCATCAAAAAATGAATTAGTTGAACCTGATCTTGAAAAGTGTGTAATTGAGTCCACTACTATTGAGTCTAATTTCGAGTCACCTTCTAGCACACAATAAGAATTACTTGAGACCCCAAAATATTTATCTAAGGAGCTTGCTAAATTATTTCAAGAATCTTACAAACTTCGAAGTGGTAAACCTTTAATAAACAAAAATCCTAAGTTGTTCTCATCTTTTTACACCCCTTGGGCATTCAAAACCATGTTTGACAACAATAATAACAATAACGAAAGACATTTTATCAATACAAATCATATTACTTTCGAATTCCCCATTTCTCATCCAACAAAAGAAGCCCCCATGAAAAACATACCACATTTTTCTTTGCCAATTTTAGGGGACTAGATCTATGGAAGATCATGACATGTTTCTATTTGAGTTTGATGTTTTTTGTCATAGCTATGACTACCAGAATGATTCTTAGAAGCTCAAGTTGTTTCCAACCATTAAAGGATGCAACATTACGACAATTCATGAGCTTAGGACCACAAACCATTCGAACATGGGAAGACATGAAGGAGAAGTTCTTGAAAAAGCATCAAGAATATTGCAAGACTAAAGAAGTTCGGGATGAAATATTTTGAATTATGCAATGAGACGAGGAAACTTTGAAGGATTATCTTGAAATATTTTCATATAGTCTTCAAAGTACAAGACAAACAGGGTTGAATAATGATACTATAAAAATGATTTTTCTTAGGGGTATTCGTGATGGATGTGTGTATGTTTTAAATCCTATAGGGGGTGGGGATATTTCCAAATTAATATTTGATGATATTGTGATGTTTGCAAGAATTTCTCAAGATCCACTCAATCTATAAGAGGATACCCTAGGAAGCATGTCTCTTTTGGAAGCACATCAGGTATTACAAAATGAGAGCTAGGTACGTTACTCGATGATATCAAAACTGATCTTTAAGAAATATGGGTAAACACATTGACACTTTGTATACATGTAAGAAACAAGAAGAAGTTGAGAAAGCATTTGCTATATTTTGTCCAAATTTTTGTAAGAAAACATATTGATGAAAAATGTCCTTATAGAGAAACATAAATTTATTCTTTAGAGGATGAAGAGTGTGTTAATTATTTAATTACTAATTTTTCCTCTAACTTGCACATGGCATATTCCATTTTCAAAAAGGGAATACTCCTTTTTCAAAATATCTTCCCTCCAAAATATCTTAAACTAATTTCCATGAAATAAGGAGATATTTTCAGTTAACTGAAGCTCTCATTTATTTTCATCCATTGATCTCTTGATCTAATCTGAACCGTTGATTTTCATCTTCAATCTCTATCATTGATCAAATATCCTGGAATTCTATAAAACAAGCCATCATCTTCATAAAAATGATTCGCAATTCTCATAAGGAATTCATGACCTTTTTGAGAGCATTCTTGAGCATTTAAGGATCATAATTGTGAGTCAAGATCATCATCGAAGCTTTTGCAACATGGGTTATGCACAATTCGAGCAATCCACATCCTAAATTGGCATAATTCTCAAATGGAGTACTAGGTTTTCTTTTTTTTATTTGAGTAATTGATCTTAATTTGATTTGTAATATTGATTTATGTTTATTCATTGATTCAATTGCATTTAACTTCATTAAGTATGAGTTTAATTGATCCTTCTTTTGTGGGTTTTTTACATTTCCTAAACCCAATCGTTTTATTGCATCTTCTAATTAATTCTCATTATTCCCCTACAGAATTTTGGCATGCCCAATGGGACCCATGTCCTTGATCTAACATTTCTTGAAGTTTTTGATGACTTAAAGATTATAGTGATGTTTCTGCAATAAATCGACGCTTCTATTTTTTGTGCAATGACACTTTTGTCACACATCGACACTACTAATTTGTACAGTGGTCCTTTTGCTATATATCAATGTTTATGTTCTGACACTTATGTGTTTGATGCCACTACAGGTTACAATGATGCTTATATTGATTAGAATGACACTTTGATTGTGACTCAATGCTTCTATTACAACTTGACGCTTTTTCATAGAAACAACGACGTGTTTGAGGTATATCGATGCTTTTTTCTAGTTACGATACTTTTTGTTGTTATAGTAGCATACCTGATTCTATTTTCTTGAATTTTGTTTCAAACTAACCCCAACATTTTGTGAAGTTTTATTGGAACTAACACACTTGTGCAACTTTTGGCATACATTGGGAGAAGAAAAGAAACAAACAAACTACTAATAAGTCTTCTTGCAAGATTTCTTTCAAACAAATTTCACATTTCTATTTGGGTTTTAAAATTGAACAATACAAAATTCACATTTTGATTTGGGTTTTAAAATTGAACAATACAACTTTCAGATTTGAATTTGGGTATTAAAAATAACTTGTTTGTCATGTTTGGTAGGCTAGTGGTATGTATGCTCTCTCCTTGCAATATGTGCAATCTTGGTTATCAAAAAAACCATAGTTTGCAATCTATTTGTATACTCAAGGAGTGATTATTTATGTATGTTCTTCCCTCATGACTCTTAAGAATGATCTTGGGAATCAGAAACAAGATCATTTCCATTTAATTTAGTAGGAGGCCTTCTTGGGGATTTCATCACCTCAAGGTCAATCTCAACCATGTTTTAAGGTAGGGTATATAAAGGGGGGAGAACGAAAGATGTACACTAAGGTGTGACCAATGTCCTATAATACAAGCCCCACGACCCTCAATTTGTTGAGATATTTGTAGGTGATGAGGAGAGGGGAGAACCCCCTTGACTTCGGCATCCTCAAATGGGTTCACTACTCACCAATCCCCCACTATGAACCTTGTTTATTAGTAGCCTTTAAGACCCTCAGTCATTAACTTGCAGAACCTTGCCTTTGTGTCATAGTGACGCTTCTAACGTGTTACAATGACAATTTTGTAAATTTGTTGTGATTTTAGTTGTAAATCCATATTTTTTATTTTGTAACTTGGTGCTTTTTTATCTATTCATCTCAACACTTCTAAGAAACTTACACTTTTGATCAAAAACCTTCTTTGATAGTCCAAAACCCTAAAACTAGCACAATGACACTTTTGACTATCACACAATAGTGCTTCTGAAAATATCTGACACTTTTGCAAAATTTAGTCACTTTTGTTAGGGGCAATGCCACATTTTTGTTTAATTAAAATGACACTTTTGTAAGTGATGCTTTTGACTATCAATTAAATTTTTCTAGGTTTCCTAAAATCTTAGATTCCAAAAATTCAACCGTCAGTTACTAGGATCAGAGACTTGTATCAACCAAACCTATAGTCATCATCAGTTATCCCAAACAACAAACAAAGATTTTTCGTCCTCATCCCACATCATCCTTTTGTATTGGGCTTCTAAAAATGCATCCTCTTAGTTTGAACCAAATATCAACCTTATCAACAATGGTAAAATGACTCATCCCACAACAACCAAAATGAGACATAAGTCTTCTTAGATCTCCTATCATGGCTTTTAGTTTAGCCTTTTCTTGGAAAAAAATCATTTCTAAGTAAATTATTAAATTAGCATCAAATTCTTGTGAGTTAGCTTTCTTAGAAGTCATTGTCTACTCCTAAGTTTATAAAACTCATTATCATTTTCCTTTGCGTGGACTCATCAATCTAGGAAAATCAAGGATTATCCTCAACACCAATCAAAATGAGATCTAGTTAACTTTTGTCTTTTAGAGGCTTTCATATCCACCACCCATCCAATCAAAATCAACATCAAACTCAGGTTCAAATCTACTTAGAGTGTCTTTTTCCAAGTCTATTTTGAAATAAAATATTCATCCAAAATGCATCTCTCAAATTCATGTCTTACAAGGTCATCACAAGCTTTATTCCTATAACAAGATCCTAACACACAAAAAAAAACACGAAATACAACCCTAGTAGTTTTAGTGGCCCCACACCCACGAGTACTACCAAAAAAACCATTAGAATGTCCGGTGTTGAGTTTAACCATAGAGAGTATAAAACCCCCAACAAAAATAACAAGATCAAACTGTCACTATAGAGGATATCACAAATGAACATAAGGGATTTATAGAATTTAGTAATGAACAAATTCTATAGATGCAACAAGATTTTTCTTTGGCTAGAGCACTTGATGCCTTACTAGTTGCAAACCCTAACTTGTGCTTATTGAAACTTGCATAAGGTGGTGCTAAACTACCCTCAAAGTATGATGTTGTCACACTTAGGGAACAAACCATGACAAATGCCATAAAATCTAGAGTGTCTCTATCAGAGAACGTTCCTATGGTCCATACCATTGTTGAAAAATACCACTACCTTGCATACAAAACATGTCAAGTCAACCTACAATCCCTCCATTTGACACAAATTCGTTTCCTTTTTCTAAAAAATACGTGAATTTTCTATACCACAACCAACTCGTGGTTAATCAAACAAATCTAAATCTCCCAAACATGAACATCCCACCATACTCAAACACAAACCCAAACATACCAAACCCCCAAGATACAAACTTGATTAATTTTATGAACAATCCATTCACAACACCAACTCCTCCACCTCACTTACATCCCGACATCACAAAAATTATGCATACATTTAACATACCAAACCCCATTAACAACCCCAAAATCTTAAATTGCATTCCCAACCAACAACAAAACCCTCAAAAAAACATACCTCAAACTCCCTAACAACACATTTCACAACAATATCCCCAAAAACAACAATTTATCCATCATCAACAATAAAATCCCCAGCAACAACAATGCATCCATCATCAACAACCAAATCCCCAACAACAACAATACATCAACCATTAACACCAAATTCCACAACACCAAACTCTACAACATAAAATCCCACAACATCAAAATCCACCACAACAACAATACAATCCATATGACCCTACCCATACACAACAACATGGTCCTCAACATCAAATCAACCCACAACAAATCCCATCATAAAAAATGTATGGTAACCTTCACAATATTCCACAAAACTAAAATCCCTTATATAATTGATACGCTCCACCAAAAAACCCTCCTAATGACTTGGCTTCACAAATCCAAAATTTGACTCAAAAAATCAATGGCATACAATTGGGACACATAAAGAATTCACAAACTCTTGAAGACATGTCCTTATCCATTTGACAAGAACATAACATTGACACCTTTTCTTCCAAATTTTGAGATGCCAGCGTTTGATAAATACAAAGGACACAATGACCCACGTGAGCATATAAGGGAATTCTATGTAGCTTTCCTAGAGGCTTCATTTGTAGGAGTTTATGGTGAACTCCTCAAACACCCCAGAATCACCTGCAAGACAAAATAACTTCCACAAGAGAAAAATGGAAAAAATATTATGCTCTCATTAAGATGCAAGAATTCCAAATTGAATATGGAAAATTACATATGAAGCCTTGCTTATATAGCAAGGTTGAGATGAAGTAGTTAATATGATGTTGAAATGTGGCATAATATTATGGCATGTGACAACTAACTAACTACCTAGGAAATGATTCTAGATAAGATAAGACTTCTAGAAAAGACAACTCATCCTTCTAGAAGGAATCTTATATCCTAAGCAAACATGTAAACCTATCACCTAGTAAATGATACCTAGGAATATAATTAAATTCCTAAGTAAACTTATGTAAGTGTAATTAAATAATTAATTACACCAACATAATTTAATGATACATATCTAATGTGCCGCTTTCCATGAAGCTTAGGTGGACAAGTGATTGAGTGGTTCTCTCACTTACTCCTAGGTATTAAAACATTCCAAGACATTATGGACAAAATTGTAGCTCATTTCTTCTATAATATAGAACACGGGGTTACTTTAACCAACTTATACATCATTAAACAAAACCAAGGAGAAAATTTTGCATCCTTTTTGCAACAATGGAGACACAAAGCAAGTAAATGTAAATGGCCTCTACCAAAAATAACTTGTCGACATCATAGTTCAAAACCTCAACACAAAAATTGACTTCCACTATGTATACAATGTGCCAATACATTTCAAGAACTCATAGAAAAGGGTTTAACAATCAAAAGAGCCCTCATTGCTAAAGGATTAGTAAAAATATACAAAGAAAACAAGGATTACCCTTTGATCTCTAATAAGAACATAACAAATGATGGTTTTGTAGATGTGAAAGTTGTGAAAAACATATAGACCCAATCAAGAAAACAAAAAAAATGTCCAAAACACCAATCCTTCAAGAGGACGACCACCAAGACCTAACAATGCTCCATGACACAAATTCACTCCCTTAGGGGAACCCATCAAAATGGTCCTAAAGAAATTGATTCAATCAAACCATATCCATCTTCCTGAGCTAAGGAATTACGAAGAACCACAAATCAAACCAGCATGGTATAATGACAATGAATTTTTCCAATACCATAGAACAAAAGGTCACAAGACACAAAATTATGTAAAACTCAAACATCTTATATAAGATCAGACAGACATTTCTAAAGTGTTACAATGACAATTTTGTAAATTTGTTGTGATTTTAGTTGTAAATCCATATTTTTTATTTTGTAACTTGGTGCTTTTTTATCTATTCATCTCGACACTTCTAAGAAACTTACACTTTTGATCAAAAACCTTCTCTGATAGTCCAAAACCCTAAAACTAGCACAATGACACTTTTGACTATCACACAATAGTGCTTCTGAAAATATCTGACACTTTTGCAAAATTTAGTCACTTTTGTTAGGGGCAATGCCACATTTTTGTTTAATTAAAATGACACTTTTGTAAGTGATGCTTTTGACTGTCAATTAAATTTTTCTAGGTTTCCTAAAATCTTAGATTCCAAAAATTCAACCGTCAGTTACTAGGATCAGAGACTTGTATCAACCAAACCTATAGTCATCATCAGTTATCCCAAACAACAAACAAAGATTTTTCGTCCTCATCCCACATCATCCTTTTGTATTGGGCTTCTAAAAATGCATCCTCTTAGTTTGAACCAAATATCAACCTTATCAACAATGGTAAAATGACTCATCCCACAACAACCAAAATTAGACATAAGTCTTCTTAGATCTCCTATCATGGCTTTTAGTTTAGCCTTTGCTTGGAAAAAAATCATTTCTAAGTAAATTATTAAATTAGCATCAAATATTATCATTTTCCTTTGCGTGGACTCATCAATCTAGGAAAATCAAGGATTATCCTCAACACCAATCAAAATGAGATCTAGTTAACTTTTGTCTTTTAGAGGCTTTCATATCCACCACCCATCCAATCAAAATCAACATCAAACTCAGGTTCAAATCTACTTAGAGTGTCTTTTTCCAAGTCTATTTTGAAATAAAATATTCATCCAAAATGCATCTCTCAAATTCATGTCTTACAAGGTCATCACAAGCTTTATTCCTATAACAAGATCCTAACACACAAAAAAAAACACGAAATACAACCCTAGTAGTTTTAGTGGCCCCACACCCACGAGTACTACCAAAAAAACCATTAGAATGTCCGGTGTTGAGTTTAACCATAGAGAGTATAAAACCCCCAACAAAAATAACAAGATCAAACTGTCACTATAGAGGATATCACAAATGAACATAAGGGATTTATAGAATTTAGTAATGAACAAATTCTATAGATGCAACAAGATTTTTCTTTGGCTAGAGCACTTGATGCCTTACTAGTTGCAAACCCTAACTTGTACTTATTGAAACTTGCATAAGGTGGTGCTAAACTACCCTCAAAGTATGATGTTGTCACACTTAGGGAACAAACCATGACAAATGCCATAAAATCTAGAGTGTCTCTATCAGAGAACGTTCCTATGGTCCATACCATTGTTGAACAAATACCACTACCTTGCATACAAAAATGTCAAGTCAACCTACAATCCCTCCATTTGACACAAATTCATTTCCTTTTCTAAAAAATACGTGAATTTTCTATACCACAACCAACTCGTGGTTAATCAAACAAATCTAAATCTCCCAAACATGAACATCCCACCATACTCAAACACAAACCCAAACATACCAAACCCCCAAGATACAAACTTGATTAATTTTATGAACAATCCATTCACAACACCAACTCCTCCACCTCACTTACATCCCGACATCACAAAAATTATGCATACATTTAACATACCAAACCCCATTAACAACCCCAAAATCTCAAATTGCATTCCCAACCAACAACAAAACCCTCAAAAAAACATACCTCAAACTCCCTAACAACACATTTCACAACAATATCCCCAAAAACAACAATTTATCCATCATCAACAATAAAATCCCCAGCAACAACAATGCATCCATCATCAACAACCAAATCCCCAACAACAACAATACATCAACCATTAACACCAAATTCTACAACACCAAACTCTACAACATAAAATCCCACAACATCAAAATCCACCACAACAACAATACAATCCATATGACCCTACCCATACACAACAACATGGTCCTCAACATCAAATCAACCCACAACAAATCCCATCATAAAAAATGTATGGTAACCTTCACAATATCCCACAAAACTAAAATCCCTTATATAATTGATATGCTCCACCAAAAAACCCTCGTAATGACTTGGCTTCACAAATCTAAAATTTGACTCAAAAAATCAATGGCATACAATTGGGACACATAAAGAATTCACAAACTCTTGAAGACATGTCCTTATCCATTTGACAAGAACATAACATTGACACCTTTTCCTCCAAATTTTGAGATGCCGGCGTTTGATAAATACAAAGGACACAATGACCCATGTGAGCATATAAGGGAATTCTATGTAGCTTTCCTAGAGGCTTCATTTGTAGGAGTTTATGGTGAACTCCTCAAACACCCCAGAATCACCTACAAGACAAAATAACTCCCATAAGAGAAAAATGGGAAAAATATTATTCTCTCATTAAGATGCAAGAATTCCAAATTGAATATGGAAAATTACATATGAAGCCTTGCTTATATAGCAAGGTTGAGATGAATTAGTTAATATGATGTTGAAATGTGGCATAATATTATGGCATGTGACAACTAATTAACTACCTAGGAAATGATTCTAGATAAGATAAGACTTCTAGAAAAGACAACTCATCCTTCTAGAAGGAATCTTATATCCTAAGCAAACATGTAAACCTATCACCTAGTAAATGATACCTAGGAATATAATTAAATTCCTAAGTAAACTTATGTAAGTGTAATTAAATAATTAATTACACCAACATAATTTAATGATACATATCTAATGTGCCGCTTTCCATGAAGCTTAGGTGAACAAGTGATTGAGTGGTTCTCTCACTTAATCCTAGGTATTAAAACATTCCAAGACATTATGGACAAAATTGTAGCTCATTTCCTCTATAATATAGAACACGTGGTTACTTTAACCAACCTATACATCATTAAACAAAACCAAGGAGAATATTTTTTATTCTTTTTGCAACAATGGAGACACAAAGCAAGTAAATGTAAATGGCCTCTACCAAAAATAACTTGTCGACATCATAGTTCAAAACCTCAACACAAAAATTGACTTCCACTATGTATACAATGTGCCAATACATTTCAAGAACTCATAGAAAAGGGTTTAACAATCAAAAGAGCCCTCATTGCTAAAGGATTAGTGAAAATATACAAAGAAAACAAGGATTACCCTTTGATCTCTAATAAGAACATAACAAATGATGGTTTTGTAGATGTGAAAGTTGTGAAAAACATATTGACCCAATCAAGAAAACAAAAAAAATGTCCAAAACACCAATCCTTCAAGAGGACGACCACCAAGACCTAGCAATTCTCCATGACACAAAATCACTCCCTTAGGGGAACCCATCAAAACGGTCCTAAAGAAATTGATTCAATCAAACCATATCCATCTTCCTAGGCTAAGAAATTACGAAGAACCACAAATCAAACCAGCATGGTATAATGACAATGAATTTTTCCAATACCATATAACAAAAGGTCACAAGACACAAAATTATGTAAATCTCAAACATCTTATATAAGACCGTATCGACCAAGGAGAAGTTAACGTAGATCAACATCTTGGCAATTCTAGAAACCAAGATCTAGGAATTTACAAAGATCTAACTCTAGACCATAGAAAAGGAAATGATTTTGGTAAAACAGGGAATTATAACAAAGTTAATTATTCCAATGAAAATGTAGTAGGACACATCTAGGGATATGATGATTACATCAACAATATTCATTGGTCACATCATGAGAAATTAGACATTTATCAAGATGTTTTCCTAACATGTGATCAAAACCATCCACCATTGTCTAGTAATGACTCACATCAAAATAATCGCATTAAGGGTGTATCTCATCATCTAAATCCATTGAGACCACTCAAGAGTCTTCCATTCATATTACATCACCAAACCCAGATCCATGTCGAGAACATAATCCCAAGCACAACAAAGAAAACTCTAAAATAAGTCAAGATAAAGATTCCATCATTATGTTTCATCCCATTCATGACCCAATAATTGATCCTAACCATATGTTGATATCTTCCACTTCTTTAAATGAGATACTCACTTGCATTGGAAACATATATGATCTATCCCTTATTCCTCCAGAACAAGATTCTACCACTCTAGACATGTTTGCGAATGATGAAGCTATTGTCGAGATCATAGGATTTAATGGTGACATTCCAATAAATGACCATGAAGAAGGTTTTTATATCAACTTTGAAACATCATCATCTTTTGAAGAACAATCAAAATTCAATGATCCTCAAACTTGGGTTGAAAATCTTGATTGGGAAGCTATCTCACATACTGATAAGCACCTATAAACTATAAACTTGGGTCACTTATGTTCATTAGAGCAAGCTCTCCTACTAATGAGAATACTACCACCTTTGAAGGTTTTCACCAGTGCAGAGAAGGATTAGCACCTTGTTTCCAAGACAAATCATATTCAGATTCCAAAAAAAAAATTCAATGGATGCAATACCAAGGCAAAGGATTAAGCCTACAATGAATAGGGTATTTTAGAACCAGTGTAGTTTGTCTCCCATGGCATGGGGGAAACTTTATCTAATGCAAACATAAACATGGAAGTCATAAAGAGTCCTTATAATGAAATTTCTTCCAACACTCCAACTATCCATATCATAAATCATCATCCTTGAATATTTTCACCCACTAACTGGGGCCAACAAAAGGAAAATCCTTACAAATAAAAATATCAAGTCATTGAAGCTAAAAAATAAAAAATTAAGTAAACACATGAAATTAAAATGGACCCCAAAGAAAAATAAAGCAAATATTCCATATAAAACTCCATTAATCAATGAAACTATGGAGAAACATCAAAAAGGGACTTCCATCCATCAAAGGATCAAAGGTGTCCACCAATTCAAAAGAAGTCTTCAAAATCAACATATAAAGTGTATGAAAAGTTGGTCCTAAACTCGCTCAAAATTCCATATCCACATTTCATTGCTCATCTTCCCAAGTTTGGAAAATAAAAGATCTACAATCTAAGCTATTGAATAATGCATCTCCATATCATATCATCCATCAAATTCCACCATCCAACTTAAGATCCATAATATCAAGATCCCAAATTAACCATGTCCTAGTGGAAACTATTTGTCATAAGGACTCTAATGGCACTCTATTGTAATGTGCACATTTAGATAAGAACAACTTTGGTATTGATAAATATTACAAGAATATTTAGGGGTTATAAACAAGTGCATGTATCTTGGCAGAGTAACTCCTCCAAACAAGATATCGTTGGAACATCATGACAATAACATCTACATTGACACCACCAACTGGTGCCACATAGTCAATGATCACATCAAAAATTCAAAAAAAATAAGAAAATAAAAAAATTGTAAGATTAAAAAACCATCCTCGAAACAAAACCATTATTATGGCACTGTGGGAAAGTACCATGATGAAAACCTAGCAAACAGGCATCATGCAAAAAATTGAGCATCTATGTGCACCATTTCAGTTAGAGTAACTTATCTTATCCATAATAAATCCAACATTCCATCCATTCTATCCATAATAAATCTACAATATATTCCATTTTTATCCACCCTTTGTAATTCATCTTGACATGGTCAATTTCGTTGACCATATAATATTCCATGTCATACTATCACCTACATCTAGCACTATCCAAAAAATCATGTTCAATCCTAACATGTTATCCTATCATGGGATAGTCCTTTGAAGAAAAATATTTCACTCTTACTGTTCCTCCACCTTCACATATCCATCCATTATACTAATCCACTCATAGCATTCCATACATGCTAGACACTAGGGGTAGGTACTAAGATCCTACTTTAGAATAAATCTTGATATATGTCTTCTAGCTCACATAAAGATCTACACACCTTTTAGAAAATCCAAAAACATTCAAATAACGCAAAATCCAAAAACATCCAAATAATAAAAAATCCAAAAATATCCAAATAGTTGAAAAGTCCTAAAAACATCCAAATAATTCAAAAATCCAAAAACATCCAGATAATAAAAAATCCATTAATTCTCCACTCCTTTAATATGATTCAATGATATCCTTCCTCATGGATGCATGAAACATGTCTCCTAGTTGTAGCTTGTGGATGGGAGATATCTTCTCCATGTGAACATTCCCTTGATGCATCGACAACTGTAGCAATTGGGAAGACCCGACTAGTTGGAAATTAGGTTGTACTCTCAATATATTTTTTAGAGAATCTCTGGAGGAGCCAAAAGATTCACCTGGATTCTTAGTAACTTCAATAGCCTTTCCCTTGTCCTTAAACCATTGGAATCAAACCTAACTTTTGTACAATTTCCTCAGCTTTATCATTGCTCTCTTTCTAAATCATTTCAAGTTAATCTTTGTCTTTACCCATAAGGGTAGTAACCCTTTGCTTGGTTCTCATCTCCTTGCTAAACACAGTAGCCAATGTGGCTCTATCATCTTCTCATGATAATGGATAATTTACTCCATCCAAACCCTCTTCCTTAATCTTCTCATGTTCTTGTATTGCCTCTTGTCTTCTCTTCAACAAAATGTTCCATACATCATTAGGAATATCCTTCTTGATATTTTGCACGTCAACTTCAAACACAACAATATACTTGATTATAGCCTCAAAGATGGTGACCTTATCCACCTCATCTACATCCTCATACAAAGTTGTAGTCTCTACTAACATTTCATTTTGCACAATACTATTATACGATGCCTCAAGTTTCATTGGGAAGTGAGGCCTTATTGGTTCCTTTTGTTTTTTTATTTGCCTTTACCCATAGTCTTCTTTTCTTTTGAGTCTTTTTCTTCTTCGGAGAAGCCTTCTTGGCTTCCTTCTTCTTTTTCCTTATGTGTATTTTGAATGACTCTTTCTCTTTTTATGTCTCCTCTTTGCTCTCAATATCTATTCTATCAAATCTTCTCCTCTTGATGCTAGCTTCACCTTGTGAATCATCACTCCTTCTTTTGTGGACCAAAGGGGATACATCTTCTTCCAGTTCTTTTTCATCAGCAACATTGATGCCAATACCCTTTTCTCTTGTAGCCTTTTGTTTAATTCTTCTCTTAGTTGGGGCAGCAGGTGGTCCTACAATGGTGGTCTTCTTCATCTCTACCCTTGTAGCTTTTGCAACCAGAGGGGATTTCTCCCTTACCAGAGGACTAGCAATAGACTTTCTCTTCTCTCTAACAAAGGGAAAAGCCTTGGAGGACTTTTGAATAGATGGTGGTGTGGTAGTTGTTATGTTAAATCTCCTTGAGCTACCTGAAGCTTCACCATTAATCATGTCCACTCTAGTTTTTCTAGCATACTACACTTTTTCCTTATAAATTCCCATTTCTTTTGCACATACATCCACCATAGCATCAACATTTTTCCTAATCTATGGTTCTTTTGTTCCATGTGAACTTCCATGGACTTTTATTCAAAATTCCATACCTAGGTTTGTAGAAAATAACCATAGCAACATACCTAACAGTTGGATTTTTAATGGGATTTATTGCAAAGGCTCTCTGATCAAATGTAGCACCAATTTTCTCCATCACTGCTTTTTTTTAACAAATTTTAGAATGGGCATGGGTCCGATGGAGTATAGACTAGTGACCTCTCTTATCACTTCCTTTGTAATCATGTGAGGCATATCAGTCCAAAAAAATTGATCATGAACTCTTCTTAAGGCCATTCTAAACCACTTGACATCATAGAAGAAATTGGGGAACCATTACCATACATCTAGTTTCTTCTCAACTAGGCTTTTCTATTCTAGCTTTAGGGTGAAGTCTTCACCAATTAACTCATTTTTCCATGCATCACTTAGCTTACTAGGAGAATGTTCTTCCATTTTTCCATGAATGTATGCCCCAATATCCTCAGTCAGTAAAACCCCATATGGAATGTGAGAGAATGTGCCTAGAGGGTCATCTTTTATGGCTTTTACAAGGTATTGTTTGAATTTAGGTTGTGGTTTCTCTATAACCTCTATAAATTTTTGTGTAGCCATTGCAATATATATCCAAACTGATTTCAAACAAAGATTTCTAAAAACTAGGGCACACAAGATTCACAAAATACCTTTTTACTTTGTTTTCCAAAATAGGGTTTGGATGCTTTGACTCTCAGATCGCCTTATGCACTTCAAATTCTCTTCTCGTTGCTCTGATCCTCAAATAATTTTGTGAAATGTATTGTCCTTAGTGAATTTTCTTTTAACCTTTCAATTTGACCTAATTCTACATTGAATGCCAACACATAATGTTGGTAACACTTAATCTGTATGCACAATCAACTTCCAAAGCTTGAAAAACTTCTACATAGACATATTTTCTTCCACAATCTTCACCAATAGATCAAGCATGTTGATCTACATCACATATCTTCATGTTGCAACCTCAACACCTCTTTTTTGGTGGGGGATAAAATATATACATTAAAGCTCCCCCTAATCCATAGCTCTTGGCTTAGTTTCTAGAGGAAACATCTACACAAGAGGATGGTACATATTCTCCCTTGTTGTTTATCTCTTCCTTCTTTCTCCAGATCTTTTCCATTTGCTTCTTTACTTCAATCGGATCAGCCTTTTTAATTGGTTCATTCCTCTTTATCGGATTATCCTTCCTTGTATTTTTTCTTCTGCAAAATTTAGCAATATGTCCAAGTCTATTGCAATTTTGAAATATGACATTCTTCTGAGAAATATTCCTTACATTCATTCTAGATTTGCATTGATTAGCTTTGTGTCCAAATCCATAGCATGTATAACAATAACCATTGAAAGGTTGAATCATTCTACCATTGTTATATGCATTCATCATTTGACTTTTGCATTCATTTTCTCTATGTCCAAATCTTTTGCATTCAAAGCATTGACCAATAAAGGATGGAACATTTTGATTCATTATGCTTCTACATTCCATTACTCTATGTCCAAATTTATTGCAAGTAACAAAAACCATTGAAAAATGGGTACCTTTGAGCATTTGGTTGTCTGACCAAAGGTCTTCTAGCTTCACGTATTTGGTTTCAAATCTTGCCATTTTTTTTCTTGTCTTCAATCTTCTCTATTTCATTGATCTTATTTTCTACATTAATTAGGTGTTTGATTTTCTTTTGATCTTTTTCCTTTTTCAAATCCCAAACCACCTTTTGTCTTTGTATGTTTTTTGACCTGCAATCATCTCATCATGCATTATAGAACTCACCTTGAATTTGTCTTCATGACTTCTTGCTTTATCCAGATCTGATCTTAGGTTTACCACTTCTTGTTCAACCCTTATGCACTCATCATATTTTCTTTTCACCATTTCATTCAAGCAATATTCAATTATTTTATTTTTTTCAACTTGTACTTTCAGTCTGGTGATGTTTTCATTTGCTTGTTTCAATTGTTCACTGACTTCCTTATTCATTTCTATAAAAAAAAATATTTTCTCTCTCAATTTTTTGATACAGTCATTTGCTTCTTTGACATTTTCCTTCAAATCTTTTTTTTCACTTTCAATATTTTTAATATCTTCAAGAGAAACTTTGATTTTTCCATCTTTTTCAAGCATGCAATCTTCTTCTATAAAATCAAAAGCAGGAATCTCTTCTAGAGGAATAGGAAACTTTTTATCAGCCATGTGTTCAATCTCCAAGACCTTCCCAAAGTGGTTAAGCTCCTTCCAAGGAACCAAGCTCTGATACCAATTGTTGAACACCCAAAATACTGAGAAGGGGGTGAATTGGTATTCTCTTAAACCATTCAAACATTAAACATCCAATCACTAATGAATATTCAATTACAATAAGGAAAGAAAGCATGAAAACATCACATAGCATATGAACACCAGAATTTTTATGTGGAAAACCCAAAATGGGGAAAACCACGATGGGGGTTAGCTATAATATATTATAACCAATTATATTATATTATAGAAATGCTCATTTTAGGTGGACTTGTTGTCCATGGAGAAAAATATAGAAGAGAGATGGTGGCTCATAGCCTATTTTGAACTGTTACAATTGCTTCTTATGCATGCATGAATTATAGTTCCATTTAAGCACAATAGCAAACTTTATCTGATTTTGATTCAACACTCTGTATCGCTCTTCATTCACACAATTTTAATCTTCAAATTTGTACTACTCTCCTCAAATTTGCATTACACACAATACAAATATATATCGGCATCAAGTATAACATCAATTAGGTCACCTAATTAGATGTAATACTCAAAATACAACTTTTCAGCTCTAAAACTTATCATCCATAACACACACCACAATTAAAATCTCAAAACACCTTAAGATAGGTTGGCATGGACCTGTAATAGATCCCACATAAGATAGCAATACATATTTATCCTTTGCATACCTTCAAACATATTAGGTTGGCTTCACATAAGACCTAAATACAAAAAAAATCATATATGTGTCCACATATCAACACATGTGGACCTCAAATCTTGATACCATATGGAATTCATGATCAACTAAAATCTTGAGGCTTCATTATCTCACATAATCAAACAAGGTTTTTGTATGTCAAGTATGAACAAGGATACTCCTATTTGTTTGCAAATTCAAATTCCATGCAATAGATACACCACCTTGTTTCTTCATACCTTGGTGCATAATATCAAATTTCTATATTAAAATAAGGATTGCTCTATATTATTTAGCATAACCTAAAGCAAAAGAAAAATCATCTATCCTATCTCATCCCATATCCAATAAAACAATCAAATCTATCCAATAATCATAGTTTCTTGATATTTGATCAACATCATTCATTCATCATATTCTATTATATTTCTCCATCTAATCAACTATTTTTTTCTATCCTACACATCATACTAAATTTTCTATCCAAAGTATTATGACATACACAAAAACATTGATCGCATCCTACATCCACAAACCCTCAATAACATCATATCATATCATCACATCATAGAATCTTCAAATATATAGATCAAATCATATAGATAAACATTTATCCATTACATAATGTAGATCATCATCCATAACACCATAATCATAGCTGCATCAAAAATATTTGCATCTCATATATATTGTCAAAAAATGCGTCATGATACAAAATCTATACATTGAATGTGTGATATAATATACATCAAAAAAAATGTATAAAGAGGTTATCAAGAGCCATGAATGTATATAAAAATCAAGAATTTGTCAACATAAAATAATCTACATGTCAAATATATAACAAGATACGAGCTACATAGAGCTCCCTCTCTCCTCTCGACCTGGATGAGGATGGGGACGAGCCACCCATTGAGGAGGAACCATCTAATTTATGCTACCTATCCTCTTGAATCCCCAAGTTATTGTCCCTATATGCCTGAAGGTCCTACCTATGAGGGATACCCCACTGATCTCCTATTTGACCTACCAGATGGTCCTATTGCACTCTTGTAATAGGTGGCCTCTCTCTTCAGAATCCTGATCTCCTATATATTTTAGGCCATAGGGATCATCTATCCATGTCTTATAACCTCCAATCATTGCCTCTACGCCCTCTCAACATCCCTCTTTGCAATAAACTGGGCTAGTTCTGCTGTCAATGAGCAATCTCCACATCCCTCTCCTGAGCACATTGATCTCGCTCGATATTCCTCTACATCAATTGTACACCAAGTCCATCTCGCTCCGCCCTATAACCATCTCTCTTTCATCATCCCTAGTCTCTCTACTACATCACATCCCAAATTTTGGCACCATCGGGGCCTCCTCCCTAGGGAATCCTATCTCCTCATCCACCTATTGGCACTATTGTTGTTGTAAGATAGGAAAAATCTAGTTGCATAGATTAAGCGACAACCACAACACTATCTAAGCTAGAAATTTAATCTAAAACAAAGAAGAACAATCAAACAAAAGAGATAAAATAAAGGCAATCAAATAGAAAAACTCCCCATTTTTTGAAGTTGAATAACCTCCTTTGTCTCTCCTCAAAAACCTTTGCAAGTTTCCCTCAAATAATTGTAAGTGTGCAAATACCTACAAACAATAAGCATGAAAGTTGGAGATAAGTGGTTGTTTAATCAAAAATGGAGGAGAAGATCTTCTTCTATAGACAACCATTCAAATGGACGATGAAATGGAGCTTCTAGAAGGATTCCAAGATCAATGGTTGAGAATACATGCACCACAGAATATTGGGCTAGGGATGGCTATGACATGGATGATTAAGATTGAAAAGAGCCCAAAAGCAATACATGACCGAGATTCAAAAAATGAGATAGTGGAGGGCAATAATGGAGGAAATAAATAATAAAATTATTGATTTCATGAGAAATGACAAAAGGTAATTAAATAATTTTGATAATTATTTAACTATAGAACAATTGAAAAGATTAATGAATAGATAAATAATTGATAATAATTATTTAACTATAGATGAATGATGAAAGGTAAATAATTAAATAAATGCTAATTTATTTAATCATTGAAGAAAAGGGTGTTAGTGAAGCTATTAAATATATTTAATTAGACATAGAAGAATAAAGGTCAAGAGATGAATTCATTAAATAATTAAAATTATCTAATTAATAGAAGAACATGATCAAAGAATTAAATAATTAAAATTATTTGATCATGCGGGAGGGAAGACCAAGATGAAGGAAAAATAACGCTCATAGACCAAGACATTTTTCAATGTCTACAGTTCCCACCACTACCTCCTACTGACCCTTGTCCTCTACAATAGGGACCTCTTCCTCTACCCTTTTTTCTATGTCAGCGGGCTCTACCTCTCGTTGCCTCCTCCCTCCAACCACTCCTCCATCAAGGTGTATAAATTAAAGTGGCCTCTAAGGTATCCCCATGCATCAAAATCAACAATCACATCAGGATCCTCTACCCTATCTACCAGAATCCACTATACAGGGGCCAATTGAATGAACTTAGTCACTATTGTCCAAGATGAGGGCATCGTCCCCCAATTTGCAATATCTCTCATCGTACAAGAAAAATCACATGATAGTCTATAGTTGGAACATCTTATGCATATTTGAACTACTTATGCACCCGATTAGGAAGATATTTATTGAGAACATAATGTGTATGCATAATGAGCCATTGGGTCTACTTGTAAAAAGGTAGATGTACCCCATCATCATCTCAGGCCTCTATATGTTGTATGGATGAAAAGGGTTTTTTTTAATTGAAAGAAATGTATTAGATAATCCTCTTAGTAAGATATATTTGAACCCATGCAAAAAATTATATAAAACTATTTTTACTAAAAAATTATAGTATTTCAATGTCAACTAATAACAATTAATTAGAATGTTAAAAATATAAAATGTAATAAAAAATTAGGCATATTCATAGAAACTCAAAAGAATGATGAATGAATGAAATAAATTATATCTAGTGTTGTTTTTGATAAAGTAAGTTGCATTTAAGGTTACAATACCCTTAAACATTGAGCACAAGGGGCAAAAAAGAGATCAAGTTCACAAATACATCAAAGTCTAAAAACAACAAAAAACAAAATAAACAAGCACAGTAGACCGACAATAAAGAAAGACCCAACAACCCAAAAAATAGACCCACCCATTACTTAGCTATACCATACCACTTCTCAAGGAGAAGATTTAAGAAATCATCACCCACCCAATTAGGTCCATATCCCTCTTTCTTCCTCTCCACCTCTTCCTTGAGAACCTTTGGGAGTGTGACAACAGACCTATGAATTATCTTTATGGTGAAGCGCGTCAGTCGAGTAAACTTTTGTTCTAGTATTTTCACCCACACTTATAACCTATTGAAGTCCTCCACCTTGTCATTATTCCTCTTAATAGTCTCTTCCTCAATAGCCATGGGGTCTAAAGACTGGGTGGAATCCACATTGATCATTTTTTTCATATCCGAGAAGTGGTTGGGTCCTTCCACAAATTCTACCATGTCCTAAATAGTGTCCTTATTGCACTCCTCTTTACCGATAGTCTACCTCTCTTTGTCGCCAGTCTACTCTGAGCTGCTAGATATCTCATCTACCCACACCTCTTTCTTAGCCAACCTATGAGACCTTCTAACACTGGTTTTCTCCATTCTAACATCCATAATTTCTACAACAACAATATCACCTTTAGAATCCTTGTCCTTGGTTCTCTTTCCCTCACTATCTGTAGTCGACATCTCCACCTAGCACAAAGTCTCCTTTTTACCTTTAGTCTTTTTCATCAGTTTCTTGTCCTTCTTGGTGAGGGGATTTTTTAACTCACACAACCTGGTTGCTGCCTTTGACTAGGCTAACTTTGCCCCTCCCTTTTTTTTTTGCAAGGGGTTTTGGTCTAGGTGCATTTTTGGGTTGGCTTTCCACAGGGGGGATTTCCTCTTGGGTTTGATAGAAACAGTAGGGGAGGGTTTTTTAGGGGAGTGATTAGGCAGTTCTAGTTCTTCAACATGAACAACAAAAATGGGTTTTGGAGGATAGAGGGCCAAATGGAAATGGTAGAGCCAAAGAATAAGGCTCTGGTGTAAAGGCAACGGAGGTGGCTTATTCATGTTTTAGGTAGCAACATCAAGGGTTTCCTTAATTGAGCTTTACAGGGAGGTTAGCAAAAAGAAAGGAAAACTTAAGAGCATTTTGTGCCTAAAGTGATTGAGTAACTGCAGATGATAGAAATAAACGATCTTAAATCTTCCCTCAAGATTAACATACTTCATGAGAGCTAAACAAACCTGGTCCCATGGTTTGGGAAGTGCCTCCCTTTCAAAACCTACGTGCTTCTTGACCAGCTTCTCATTCTCTTTGAAGAAAGCATTAAGGCTCTCCAAATCTTGGAATTTGGGGTGCTTCCTAAGTTTCTTATCAGTGCAGGATAGACCTATCACCTTGGAAATAACATCCTCATGAACTTCAAATGAAATTTCTCCCATCATAAATCTCTTGTCACTCCAGAAGCCAAAAAATTCTCATCATGAACCACCAAACACTCCACAAGAGGTGCAATTCCACCCTCAAGCTAGATATTCCAAACAATAGGTTTTCTATGGAATTCATCAAGGAGTCGGGCTCAGTCCTAACTCTATCACCTCCCATCTCTTTACATTGAATCTAGAAGCTTTCTCATACCAACAAAGATAGAATTTTTTTGAAATCGTAATCGATGATCCTACTCACCCCTATATCACCTTTCCCAAACCAAGGATGATGATTCCTAATTAAGGCTTCTGGTATATCACATGAGCTAATGGTAATTTCCAAGAAAATTATCAGTGCAGAGCCATAATGGGCCTTTCTTAAGTACAACAAACTTAAGCTAAAAGCTATGATTATTTTGATCAGATAATTATTAACCAAAGTTCTAGAGATAAATCTAGTCTTGCAGATAATCCTAGAAATTTTGGTGGTGGGGTCATAATTGAATTTCCTTAAGTACAAAACATCAAAGCTTAGAGCTATAATAAATGTGAGTGAACAATAATTAGCTAGCAAATTAAAGATAAACATTATCAAACACATGTTCTTGAAAACATGAAGAAAGTTGCCTCTAATGTCATAGAAGTTTGTATACCAATACTGCCAACATACCCAACTACAAATTTTCCCTTATAGTCCTTGATAATGCCTCCAATACTAGCCATCCATGGGATCCTTTTTGTCTCTCTATCAAAATTAAGTTTGTGCCAGCCAGTATCTAAGGGTTTCTAAACCGTATTATGTCTAGCCAAAGATTTAGAGTTATCAAAGGAGTTGATCTCCAACTTTTTGTTCCATGATTTTTCCATCTTGATCTCCCACACAATAGAGGATTTTTCTGGGGGTTTCCAAGAGTAAATGGAGACACTCTTTGAAACAAGTCTAAAACCAATGCTAAAGACCTCCTTAGGACTTTTCTCTATATCTTTGAAGATCTGGTTGTTCCTCTCTTTCCATAAACACCAGAAAATGATCAGAGGAGTTTTCCCCAAAATCTCAATAGGGAGAGGATGTTGAAAGGGGTCCGACCAACCTTCTATAAAAAAAATTATGTCCCCATTCATGGTCCATTGGATCCTCAATTTGTCGGAATAAAATCCCATACTTCAGTAGCAAACAAACAGTGCAGTAAGAGGTGGTCTACCGACTCCTCATTGTTCTTGTATAACATGCATCTGTTCAAGATATTAAATCCCCTTTTCCTTAAGTTTTCCTAGTATTTTGAATATAAAGATAAAATAAATCAAAATACCTTGAAGAGTGGCAATAAGAAGCTGTTTTTTACCAACATGACTGAGGATTGAGCCTTTCCACCTAGCCAATTTCCTTTGAATACTCTCAAGGACAATATTCTAGAAGGTGGGAGAAACCTCCTTGACAATAAGAGGGAGCCCCAAGTACACCAAAGGTAGGGAGGCACCAACGCAACCCATAATAGTTATCACCCTATCCTACAAAATAGGATTGTTAAACAAATAAATCATACTCTTGTTATAGTTTATGCATTAGTCTAAGCTAGCTGCATAGTTCTTAATGCACATTTTCCATTTCCTTGCTTCCATAATTGAATATCTCCTAAACAATATGGTATCATCAACAAACTATTTTATGAAAACATGTTCTAGAGTAGTGGCAAGTTGAACTCCTTTAATAGAACCCTCCAATAGCATTCTAGCTACATTACTACTCATCACATTAGTGACCATTATGAACAAAAAATGGGATAGACGATCCCCCTATCTTATGCCCCTCCATAGTTGTAACACATTCCACAATGAGATTAAGCACCCTCTGATTGAATCCCATCTTAGCCAATATTCTAGGGAGAAATCTCTAAAGGACTTTGTTGAAGGATTTTGAAATGTCAATCTTGAAAGCCATACTAGCATTGTTGCACCAGTCCATATAGTGAAAAATTTTGTGAGTGACAATGGTAGCATCGAAGATATGGCACCTCAGGACAAAGCCCTTTTAGCTTAGACTTATTATTTTTTCCAAAAAAAGTTTCAAGAAATTCACTAGGATTTTAGAGAAAATATTATAAATGGTATTATAAAGGCTAATAGGGAAAAATTCAGCCATGGTTTGTGGGTCCTCAATTTTGGGAATAAGGGCTCGGAAGGTGTGATTTAGCTATTTGATTAGTTTTCCATAATTGAAGAAATCCTTAGCCACTAGAGTTAAGTCCTCACCAACTATGTCCTAGAAAACCTAAAAGAAGGTCGAGGGTATCCATCAAGTCTTGGAGCCTTGTAGGCACCCATACTAAACAAACAACCCTAACTTCCTTGAGAGTGAACACATAATATTATCGTTATCCTCTCGGGATAGATATATAGGTAGGGGTCCAACAGTGAGTCATCCATAACAGAATTAGGAACCACATTTGGATCTGATAAAGCCCATTGGAGGTAGCCAAAGGCCAATAGACCAATCTGGGTAGGGGTAGTGACTTCATGTCCCACCTCATTTTTCAAATTTTTTATCTAATTCCTTTTCCTATGCTTGAGGGCCTAAACATGGAAGAAGTATTTTGATCACCCTCCTTTAGCCATTGAACTCTGGATTTTTGTTTCCAAAATGTCTCCTCTTTTTCCAAGATTTTTCCCATTTCAAGCATCATCTCTTTCTTGCTAGCAATTTTTAACACTGACATCACCCTCCTCCATTCTCCTTTGTGTCATCCTAATATTATTTTCTATCACTCTTTTTTGATGGAAGACATCATCAAAAACCCTATTATTTCACCCCTTAAGCATGTTCTTGATATACTTTAGTTTATGGAAAACTCTAAACATGGGGGATCCATGTACGAGGATGTTCCACCCAGAAAAAAAATTATTCTTGAGATTTGAGTGGGTATTCCACATGATCTCAAATTGGAAAGGAAAAGGACCCACAACAGAGTGTTCAATCATGACCAAAAGCAGTGGAAAATGATCTGACACGGTCTGGGGTAAAGCTAGTGGATTAGCATTAAGTTGTACAATTAGGAGAGAAGAGGTATCTATCAAGTCAAACTTGGATAAGGCCATCCCCAACTTCCTGTTAGTCCAGGTAAAAGCTTGTCCTTATAAGTCAATGTCTAGTAGACCAATATTACTTAAGAAATCAACAAGATTAGTCATGTTATCAGAATAGTCGGTCAGACCCCCACTCTTCTTCGAAGGGTACAACAAAGTGTTGAAGCCTCCAACCACTAACCAGTGAGGCCCCTATTATTCTTTATCCAATCAGTGAGATCTTGTGAAAGGGTTTTCTTTATATCCCTAAAATTGGGGGCATAGATGTTGATTAGGAACCAAGATGTTGATCAGGAACCAAGTACCACGAAAGTGATAGAACTAGATTCTCACATTGCTCCTACTTTGGAAAATTTTAGACCCAGTTAACCTATTGGCGTTCCACATCATGAACATCCCACCCAAAGCCCCATCTACATCGCTACAGGAAAAGGAAGAATTCAACCAAATATACTTGGCTATGTGCTCAAAACTTGTTTTTAAATTTTAATTTCTTGTAACAACAAAACATCTATCTTGTGTGCCATCACATAATTAGTTAGAGTTGACTATTTATGGGGCTATTTATCCCTCTCACATTCCATTACAAGGCTTGTTGGAAACAAGCTACACTAAGAGGGGGGGGTGAATTAGTTTTGTGAAAAAATTCACTTTATTAACCTTTAACTTCAAAGCACTTGTAACATTCAACCAAAATGCATGAACATGAAGAAAACAATCACAACACCATAACACAAGAATTTTTATGTGGAAACCCTGTTAAGGGAAAAACCATGATGGATGGTCAATCCACAATATGATCTGAGTATACTCAAATGAAGTTTACAATATGGGGAATGCTATTGAATTCAAGCGCACTACCCAAAGCTCACTGCTCAAACAAGACTCAATATTTTACAAAGAAAATCATATTAAAACCATATGAGAATTTGAACTTAGAGATCTACATATGCTTGATTACAGTGTTGGTTAGGCTCAATACTCGATCTTTTGTCCTTCAGAATGCTTTTGCACTTCTGCTCTGTTCTACTCAAACTCACATCAAAAAATCCTTAATGCACAAGTGAAACAGTGCATAATCTCTCTTCTTCTCTTCTGATATTCACAATTTACATCGACACACCTTCTTCATATCTCAAAATGATATGGTCAATCACTTATATATATCTACGACCAATAATTTAATTGCAATATGTTGGCATCAATAGAACACAAAAATATTTACAACTATCAGCTCAAATCATGAGTAATGTATAATGTGCATCCACAATAGTCAGCCACAATTTAGCTAGGAACCAAACAAATATGTTTGAATAAAAACATACTTGAACAATTACTTCCCAAACATCCACGACATGTTATATCCACGAAATTGGCCTCCATGCACTGATAAACACGAAATTATTAAACCAGATCTTCTAACTCACACACGGATCAATTCAAGCCACTAAGATTCAATAGTAATAGAGATAATATACCAAAAAAAATTCTCTGAGATACACAACACAAAATAATAATAGGAAATCTTCAAAAGGATCGATGAGCACAAAATTGTCGAATGCTTTGTTCTTCCTTGACTATCTTCAATATGTCTGCCAGTATGATCAAATGATGAAGTGTGTATCCAATAATCGATTGGGGTTGTCATCAATGACAACACCAAATTCTATTAGCAATGTCTCTTTCCAACAATCTCCCCCTTTGGCATTGATGGTAACACTTAGTGAAAAATGACCAAGTGTCGGATTAGTACCAACATGAATTGCACTGCCATCTTCAAAATTCCAAAAAGAGAACTCTCCCCCTGAGATGATTATACATTTTTCACTCTACTATTCTCCCCCTTTGACATCAATGGCAAAGGCAGGGATCCGCATACCAAAAAAATATCAAAAAAAACTGTTATGAACAAACTGCATATATACAAAAAAGTTTCTTAAACTTACATAAACTGGAAAATATCTGGAAAATATTTCTTCAACTGGATCAGATTTGTGTCCCAAACCCTTTTGAGACTCTCCATTACTGTTATGTGACCACATACTAGGTAGGATTGTGTCTCTATAGACTCCAAGTTTTTTGGATCACTAAATGCCATAGCATCTTTACCTTCCTTTAGTGTAGTTGACATTATTTCTATCTTTGGACCAACTAAGCCTCTAAGTTCACATGCTTTCTCCACAAATATTTCATTTTCATGCTTCAATCTTTCATATCTTGTCAAGTAGAGATATTACCTAACCTTTTGTTTTGCAACACCGCTAGCTAAAGGATCAAAATCTTCAGAAATAGTAGTTAACTATTTTTCCATATCCTTAACCTTCTTTTCATTGACCTCAGTAAATTTTGACAAAGAAAAACATGATTTATAAATATTTCCACCTCTAGAAAAAGCATTTTGAACATTCTTCACACATGTGGCTAATATATTTTTACCCTTAGCAATCATTTCTTTCAACCCATTGAGGCCTTTGGCATCAAATTCTTTCTGCACTTTAATCATAGCTGATTTCTCAAGTGACTCGAAATGAGTACTTACAGATTTGATGAGCTTTTTCAGTTCATCAGAGGAGGAACCAGATGGATCTTTGACATGTGTAGGCATTATTTTCTCCAAAACTCCACATGCAAGGTTTAAAATTTTACAGTCCTCAATGTGGGACTTCAGTAGTTCTTCTCTAGCCTTCACTTGGGCGAATGATGCTACCTTCATTTTTTGAATTGGAGGTAAAGTGGATAGGTCAATAGGACCTTCAATTAGTTCAGGATCGAATTATCTTGTTGTTCTACTATAAGTTTCTTCACTACCTCTACAATGTATCTTGCGTCCTTTACCTCAACTTTCTTTTCCTTAACCATTATTTCTTCAGCTACAGGTTCCTGTTTAACTTCTAGAATTTCAATTCTCTCATCCTTCTCAATGGATGCAATTTCAAGAGTCTCAATCTCCATAGGTATTTATGTTTGTCCATATCAAGAGGAATCTGAGTATCCTTAGTTGTATCAAGTTTTTCTTTTTCTTCTTCTCCTTTCGGGCAAGATGGGACATCTTTATCATGATTTTCTTTAGTGACAATGTCAATTCTATCATTTAACAAAATCTTTCTCAAGATTTGCCTAGGTTATTTTGTAACCTCATCAGTCAAATCAATCATGAGAATATTTACCCTTATCTTGCTCTTGAATTCCTTTTTGGCTTTATTCAAGAGTGCTTACATATCTTCCATAGACATTACTGGACATAATTTTGCAATAATTCTTTCTCTCATTTGTTCTTCTTTTGTTCTAGCATTGACTCTCCTCATTTCCAAAATCTCATATAAGCTTTTAGGTAAGCTAGGCATTACTTCAATAAGAAATTTATTGAAAATATTCAAATACTTTATTGTTGCCTCCTCAAGAGTTCTTTGACCAGATTCATCAAAAGTTTCATACCATTTACAAACTGGCTTAAGATTGCCATCTTTTACTAGAGATTTTTCAACTTCTTCTAACGACATACCTGATTTGTTAGCTTTTTCTTTCTTATGTGCTTTGACTTCTTCACCAGAGGATTTTCCTTTGGAAAATGTTGTTGCCTTAGCACCTTGATGCCACATAAACTCTTTTTATTTTATCCTACTTTCTTTTTCCATCCTTACCGGATATCTTCATAGGAATTGTCTTGGCTATAGGAGTGGATAGGGGTTCGGAGCTCCTTGTTGACCTAATTCTAGAAGAGGGTGCTACCAGACTAGCTGATTCAGTTTTTGTTGCCTCTTTTGCTACTTCAACTTCTTCTCTTTTCCTTCTGGCTTCTCTTACTTTTTCTACTGATATGCCCATACTCTCTACAAATATTTCTACTTCTTTTCTAACTCTTTTGACTAACATAGGTTTTATGAGTTCATTATGTACTTGTATATTATTTTCTGCATAAGTATCGAATCTCTCTTCTGCCAGATCCAGAGGTATATTTAGTAAATGTTATGCATACATTTCCAAAATTTTATCTTCAACTTCATAGCCCCTTGGCATGATCCAAACTATTTTGGTATCAACAACTTCCATCATGCATTGATCAATATCTACCATAAAACAAATTGTATCCTTATACTTCTCCATAATAGAAGTAGGAATTCTTTCTCTGGCCTACATCATACTTTGAAAACTTTCAAAATATCCCTAGATAGTGGCATTATTTGTCTTAATGTATGCAAATCTATGAAAGAGATCTTTGATCTGAGAAGCTACCGGTTTAAGTTTTTTCCAATGAACCTTTATGAATCCCGGAACCTCATTCATGAAGTGAAAGAATAAGCATAATAGCAAGTTACCATACTTAAAGGAATTTTTCTTATCCGTCTTGATCTTCCTAAGATTTTCCATTAGCTGACTTCTTAGCAACTCACATAGATCATAGTTTTCATTTTCTTTTACCATATGATAGGTTGCATAAATGGTTGTACCGGACACAGAGTTGTCTTGGTAAGAATGATAGATTGTGTACCCAATAACCATAGATGCAAATTTGACATCTGTATCAACAATGTCATCAATTTTTATTGCTCTTTTTTCATACTTGGAACTGATTACATCAGTGATCATTTGATTCTTCACTGATTTCAGAACTAGTAATCCATCAGAGGAAATCAAACCTGTAACAACACTTATAGCCTCTTTTGTTTTCTTGAAGGGTATATTTAACCACATGAATTCATCATGAACTCGACAAAATATGTAACGAACCCATTCGATCTCTTCAAACACGTGGAATTTAACAATCTATGTAAAAAAAAATCTTCTAGGGTTTTAAATTTTGGCTTCACATAGAAATATTCTCCAATAATGTGATTATTATACAAATTTAGCAGTTGCGAGCTTCCTAGATCTTCAATGTTAGCGTGAATATATGCCCTAACATCTTCAATGTGTAAGATGTCGTACATAATAGATGAAAAAGCACCTAACGCGTTGGTCTCAATAGACTTGAAGGGATGCCATTTGAATTTGGGGTGAGTTTTGTCCTTGACTTCAACTACCAAAGGAGTAGCCATTTACACCAATTCACAAATTCGCAGGGTTTTCTGATAAATACCTTTTTGTCAGATCAGATTTTGTTTGTTGAATCGCCTTCACACTTGAATTTCACCTCAATTCACCAAATTTTTCTTTAGAGCTCTCCAGCTTCTTTTCTTCAAAATGCAAAGTGAAAAATGAAAGATAGAAATGACTTTTTATCACTTGCACACCTAACCCTTTTTGTCGCAATAAATTCTTTTTACCCTAATTCATCTGAATACCCTATTTTCATACACTGTGAAAGATAATTCTTTTGCGGACCTCCAATATACGTACTACTTTCTTGAATGAGTTCAACAACACCTGTAGAGCATATGTGCACTTACTGAACTTATCCACATCTGGTGTCGGTTACCAATTAGGGGGTTAAGAGATTTTCTCGACAGCTCCCCCTAGGCCAAAGGCCTGAAGCTAATTCCTGGAAGAATTACCAGAAACAGATTTTGGTGCTGGCTCATTTCCTTCAACAGAGGGATTTTTCTTCACCCATTTCTTCTAAATCTACTTCCTGATCACATCTATAGTGCCTTTTCCTTTTCCCTTAATATCCTTTTGCATGTTCCTTCTTTGATTTACCAGACCTCTTTTGTTCCAACAAAAATTAGCAATGTGACCAAATTTGTTGTAGTTATCTAGCACACAACATTTTTCTATTCAAACTAGTTGTTCCACTAATTTTCTCTTGATCTACATTGATTATCAATGTGGCCAAGTCTGTTGCACGTATAGCATCTGACATTTCTATGAAATTTTTTCATCATATTTTTGCATTCATTTGACTTATGACCAAACTTATGGAAATTAAAGCACTGACTTGAGAATGATGGAACACTTGAATTCATCCTGCTTCTACATTGAGTAGCCATGTGTCCAAATTTATTGCAAATGATATAGTATCCATTAAATCTCTAAGCATTAGGTTGCCTTACCGGATACCATCCATATTTGTTCATTTGATTTCCTTGTGTGAATATCCTTTGTCCTGATACGGAAATTTCTTCTTCTTCATATCCAAGACCTCTCTTTTCACCTTTTATCCTTTGTCATTTAATCATTTCATCAAGCCTGGATGACCAAGCATTGAACTTCTCCTTGTACTCATTTTTAGTAGCAAGTTCATCTCTGAGTTCATCAATCTATTTTTCAAGCACTTCCTCATTGTTTTTAGATTGCTCCAGTTCATTGTCCAATCGGTTGCATACTTCAGATTTTTCTTTCAAGGACTATGTTAGGTTCTCTTCATTCTTCTTTCTATCTTCAATCTCCTTGGTCATCATGATAGATTTCATCTCATGCTTTAGGACAACATTATCTCTGGTAAGCTTTTCACATTCTTTTGTCTTTTCCTTCAGGGCTTGACTGAGTTGTTCATCTTCAATGCTCTTACTGTCATTTTGCTTAATCTGATCACAAAATTCTTTTCTCTTCTCTCTGGACTTATTGATTGTGTCTTTCAAAGACTCGATGAATTTCTCAGCATCCATGAGGTTTTCTTGTAATTTTTCAACTTCGGACTTTAATTGATCAAGATCATCTAGGGCCACCTAAAGTTGTTGAAAACTGCTTGAATCCATTGAAACACTTTCCAAGATCTCCCCAAGTTGTTAGACTTCTTTCGAGGAACTAGATCTAATACCAATTGTTGGAAACAAGCTACATTGAGAGGGGGAGGTGAATCAATGTTGTGCAAAAATTAACTTTATTAACCTTTAACTTCAAAACACTTGTAACATTCAACCAAAATGCATGAACATGAAGAAAACAATCACAACACCATAATAAAATATTTTTTACGGGGAAACCCTGTTAGGGTAAAAACTACGGTGGATGGCCAATCCACAATATGATCTAAGTATACTCAAATGAATTTTACAATATAGTCAGTTGAAGGTAGAGCTTGAGCAAGCACAGGCCCCTAAAACATCAGTGGTAACCTCTTATTTGTGACAAACCTTGTCATCTTTTTTAGTGTCTCCTATCATTCCTGTCACTTTCATTAATGAAAAGAAGGTATTTTATGAAATAGAAGAAAAGGTTAAAACTAGTGAAAATACCGATTTTGCTGACTGTTGCTAACTATCTTTTTGATTCTGGTAGCAATAAGTGTTTAATGGTTGACAACGCACATGGAGGATATCGGTGGAAGGAGGACTGAACTGTTGAAGTTATATTGTCATTTTGGCTTTACTTGTCGAAGATTAGTCATTTTGTTTTAGGTTGTTACATTGTTCTTGGAAAAATTTCAAAAGACTTTAAAACTATTTTTGATTATCCTTTAGAGGTTGTTGGCTGAAATCCACTAACAACCAAAGCATTTATCGATTGCATCTGAAAGACTATTAGACGTATCGGTAGCCACAATATGTATATATATGTGTGTATGCTGAAACTAGATATAGATATATAATTAAAAAGTAGAACCATGGTGATTTTCTATATACTTTATTTATGTTGTTTGGATGAATGGAAGCGATAGTAGAATAATTCTGTGAACGTGAGTTATATCATCCAATAACCGGTGAAGGCAGGGCCCACTTCCTTGGTTGATTGGTGATTATTGCATTAAGATTATGTGTTTGGTAATGTATGCTTTGAATTTATAAGTTGTTTAGTTATTTCATTACTGTATTGTTGTTTAAATCTTTTGTTGTATGATTCATTTCCAGGAAGGTATTAATCGGTATTGAGTTGTCAAATTCTTACTAGTACAATCTGTATTTATTCAATAGTTATTTTTTGGTATATGTAGATCATTAAACATTCATTACAGAGTAGTTTGATATCAATTAATGGGATTGTTATTAATTAAAAGATTTATCGAGTAGTGTTGAAGGTTTGTTTTCAGTAGTTCAACTTTAACTTTGGTTTTTGAAAATTTAAACAGAATTTACAGGGTGTCGTACCCTTCACAATGAGCCACAAGGGACAAAAAGAGCAAGACTAAAAATTAAAAATTAAAGTAAACAAAACAGAGACAGCCCACGAATGGCACAAAAACCACGGAGGGGCAGCCAAGAGACAAGACATCGGCGCAACCATCAGCTAACTGGCTTTCTCCCAATTTTTAAACAGGAGGTCCATGACCTCATCACCAACCCATTCTTTGTTCTCTTAACTGTTATTTCCATCCAACACCTCCTTTATAACATTTGATAGAGTGCTAGTGACGAAGTGGACCAACTTCATTGTGAATCGGGTCAACCCATGAAACCTTTTGTTGAGCGTGTCCATTTTCTTCTCCAAGGCACAAGGCTCCTCCCCAATGTCAATAGTCCCTAGGACCTCTCTAGGATCTTCAATCAAGGGATTCAAAGAGTGAGAGGCTGAGCCATCTTTTGGAACCTTGTTTTCCTCAGGAGTAATCTAGGGCCCCTCCACATTCTCATCCTCATCATCCTCAGTTTCCTTGTCCTTGTACTCTTTGCTGTCAGACTGCTCCTCCTCTAAATCCTTAATTATCTGCCTCTTTTTACTATTCTTTGTAGGCCTCCCAGATCTCCTTGTTGTGTTCTCCCCACCATTTAGCACCGTAGTACCCACAACATTGTCTCCTTCGGAGTCTTTCCCTATTATTATTTTTCCCTTCCCTTCCCTAACAATCAGGTCCGATGAACCTTTCTCCTTCCAAGGTGACATATTTCATCAATGCAAGGCACACCTGGTCCCAAGGCTTTGGAAGAGATTCTCTCTCAAAACCCAACAAGTTCTGAACTGACACCTCATCACCTCTGAAAAAATCTTCCAAGCTTTCGTAGTGTGCTTGGGGTATTTTTTCCTGGTGCACTATAAACCCATGGCTTGCACTATGACTTCCTCACTAATTTCAAATGAAATACCTCCCATTGAGACCCTTTGGTTCTTCCACTAGTTAGAAAATTGGCTAGACAAGATAGGGTCATGGCCAACCAATATCTCCATAAGAAGATCAATGCCACCTTCCGCACAGATGTGCAAAACTAAAGGATTATTCTGGAATCATCACAGTTATCCGGCTCAGTTCTCATGCATTCACCACCCATTTTTTCAACCTGCACAGGAAGCCAAAGAGTTTGCAAATGACACCAAATGTAGAAGCTAGCAGGATAATGGATAATCATCACATTGTGTTCATTTAAGCAAGGGATACAATGATGTGTAATTACATCAACATACAGGTCGCATGTGCCAAGAGGAAAATCACCACAGGGTGACTTGACAACAGAGTTAATGTGGATCTTGGAAATATTGTGGCCAGCAAGACAAGAATTGGCGGGCATACATGGTTCCTTCTCCTTGGATAAAATGCAAAAAAAACAAGGCAAACTGGTCGTATGGCTTAAACTAGAAACATTCTTAAGGGTGCAATTTGAGACTTGCACTAAACTAGCTAGCACGAAGGCACTAGAAGGAAGCTTTCTTTCATAATGAGGAGTCAAATCATTATATAAACTCTCAAACTTACGGATGCAAGGATGAGATAAAACAAGATAACGCATGATCCCCAAGAGAAGAGATCGCACGGTACGGCTTCTCAAAAGCATTGAAATCATGTCCTTTCTTCTATCCTTCATCAAGCCACCTTTTTTATTCATATTACCAACCTTAAAATTTAAACCCTACCACCTATCAGCCACCTTAGTAATCGATCCCATCCACCAGGCCCAAAGGATAGACAAGTGGATCCTCCAGTTCGTGCCCCACACATGAATATATCCAGGCCTATAGTGAGCCATAAAATTAGAGTCCCTCCACCTGTAAGCCATCTCAGTGTTAACACTCATCCACCAAACCCCCAATAAAATCAAGTTGACCCCCATTCAGCACCCGACATCCATAAATTTAAAATCATTGCGATAATTGGTTGCTTTGTTCCCTTAATATGATAGCTTAAATTTTTGGCAGTATCCTTTCCATTCTCCTCCAATATTTAGCGGATCCCTAGCAAGTGCCAAGATTAGCCAAGGCATCCACCACTTGGTTGCCTTCTCTAAATATATGAGTCACTTTTTTATCCCTAAATTTGGATAAAAGGAATCTAGTATCCAACAATATATCCTTAGTATTCCAGCCAATTAGTCTATCTTTATTCACAACATCCGTAATGGACTTAGAGTCTCCTTTGATGTGAAGATTAGCAATCCCCAAAGAGACAACAACTTGGAGGCCCATGAGCAGCACACGAGCTTCTGCCACTATAGAAGACTGGACCCCAATACCTCCAGCAAATCTTGCAACCATAACCCCCCCAGGAACTCTAATCACTCCACCAATACTTTCCCTGCCTGGGTTGCCCTTATCAGCCCCATCAAAATTGAGTTTAAACCAACCTCTATCCAGAGGCTCCCATTTGGTATTTTTCCTGGCTAAGACTTTTGAGTTGTCAAATGAGTTAGCCTCTAATCCCTGGTGCCAAGCCTTGGCCATTCTAATTTTTTGATCCAAAGACCCCTTCTTCGAGAGTTTCCCATTAAAGAGGGATATGTTTTCCTCAATGAGCCGAACACCAATGCCAAAAAAATCCTTAGGGCTCCTCTCAATATTCCTAAAAACCCTGTTATTCCTCTCCTTCCACAAACACCAACCCAAGATAGGAGGGACCTAATTCCATATTTCACCAGGAAAAGGGTGGGAATAGGGACCATACCAACCCAAAATGATCGGTCATAGATCCTTGCTCATCACCCAAGAGATATCAAGTTTCTCAAAGGCCATCCACCAAACTTCAGCAGCAAACAGGCAGTGTAACAATAGGTGACTGATAGTTTCCTCCCACTCTTACAAAGTAAACATCTATTGGGAATACAAAAAACTTGTTTCCTCTAATTGTCTTGAGTAAGAATCTTGTTATGACATGTCATCCAATAGAAGAAATTTATTTAAGGGATCATGTGGCGGTTCCAAATCTTCTTCTAGGGTTCCTCATTAGCACTTTTTTTTGTCAGTAGATTGTATGCCGACCTAATAGAAAGATCCCCCTGTTTGTCAAAGGTCCAAAAAAACTCATCCTCTCTGTCAAAGGAGGGAAACCTAGTGCTAGAGAGAATCTCTTGAAGGGACCGAACTAGATAAAAAAGGTCTTGAGACTGGGGACAACAGAGGATTAGATCTTTCCAATTCCTAGCTCCAGGGGGTCTTGAAACATACTCATGGATATGGATGCCAAAGAATCTCTAAGCCAATCCCATAATAGTCCTAAAGTCAGAGCAAACTAGAGGGGTGTCAATTAGCCATGTATCTTCCCAAAATCTGATTCTATTCCCATTTCCCATTTTTCATTTAATCCCTTTCCTTAACAGGCCTTGTGTGATGTAGATGCTCCTCCAGACCAAGGAGCCCTAGGGGTGAGAGTCTAAGAGACAATTCAATGGCCTATCCTGAAGATTTTTGAAATTCAAAATTTTACACCAATACTTAGTGTTCCTTAACTGATCCCAACCAACCTTGGCCATCAGAACCTTGTTAGAGTTGACAATTGTCCTAACTCCTAGCCCACCACAAATTTTGGCCTGGAAAACCTTTTCCCATTTCACCAAAGCAAGTTTCTTCTTATCCTCAGTCCTAGACCAGAGGAAATTCCTTTGGATTTTTTCAAACTTATCAGCAATGTACTTAGGAATCTTTAAGATGGAGAGGAAGTAAGTGGGGATACCTTGGAGGGCTGAAGTGACCAGTTGGAGTTTTCCAGCATGGCTTAGGATGGAGCTCTTCCACCTAGCCAATTTCCTTTGGATCCTTTCCAGAATCGAGTTCCATAAGTCAATGGTAACCTCCTTAACCGTGAGGGGTAGCCCAAGGTAAACCGAGGGGAGAGATCCACTGACACATCCCAAAACCGTAGTCACTCTAGATTGAAAATTAGGCATGTAGTTAAAAAAGTAGATCATGCTTTTATTGTAATTGATGCTTTCACTAGAACATGAGGCATAGTTGTTGAGGAAAGCTTCCCATTTCTTGGCTTCCACCATAGAGGCTTTCCCAAAGAGAAAAGTGTCATCCGCAAATTGTTGCACAACAACCGGATCCAGGGAGGAAGCAGCTCTAGTGCCCAAAATGGAGCCCTCTGACAGCAGACCAGTGAAATTCTTGCTGAGCACATCAGAAATCATTATGAAAAGATAGGGAGATAGGGGGTGACCTTGTCTAATCCCTCTTCCTGCAGAGAAGAACCCAAAGGGGGATCCATTAACAAGAACATACTACTTTACAGTATTAACACATGCCATAATGAGTTTGATAACCAAATTGTTGAATCCAAACTTAGCCGAAACCTTCAAGATGAAATCCCATAACACTTTATCATAAGCTTTGGAGATTTCCAGCTTGAAGGCCATCCCCGCATAATTACATCTATCCATAGAATGGAGTAGTTCATGGGTGGTCAAAGTAGCATGAATAATATGTTGCCTAGGGACAAAACCCTTTTGATTAGGACTAATGATTTTATCCAGAAAGGGTTTGATACGGTTCACTAAAATATTAGAAATGATCTTATAGAAGGTGTTACATAGGCTAATGGGTCAGAAATCAGTCATGGATTGAGGCTCACCAACCTTGGGAATAAGGGCAATGAAAGTGTGGTTCATTTGTTTGAGGATTTTACCATATTTGAAGAAATACCTGGCCGTAACCCATAGATCCCCACCCACAGTATCCCATAAAATTTGAAAGAAGGCAGGAGGAAAACCATCAGGGCCCGGGGCTTTGAAAGCCCCCATACTAAAGGTAGCCAGCCAAACTTCTTCCATAGAAACAATACTGAGAATCCCCTTATTATCTTCCTACTCTTTTGTTATGTGCCAGTAACCCGTTTTCTGTGCAGAACTATTTCTTCATAGGTTCTTGTCACACTTGTGACAGGAAGTATGTTAGTCTGAATTCTACCCATAAGAGAATTATATTAGGTTGCATCCATCAGTCCTTGGTTTATTAATTATAGCTCTTCGACATATTGCCACAACATAGTTCAAAATCCTACGTTCCCGGATTGACACTTTAGGATGAACTAAGGAAGCCATCTCCAAAAAGTACATCAAACCCAGTTTCAAGAGTGATTCAAAAACCACAATTTTATCCAATCAGCTTGATCATGTGACAAGGCAATATTCATTATCTATCTAGAGCCAGAGTTTGTTAACATTATTTTCAGTTAGATTTCTATTTTGTCATAGATAACTTTACTACTCTTTTGTTATGTTCCAATAACCTGTTTTCTGTGCAGAACTATTTCTTCACAGGTTCCTGTCACACTTGTGACAGGAAGTCTGTTAGTCCAAATTCTACCCATAAGAAAATTATATTAGGTTGCATCCATCAGTCCTCTATTTATTAATTTTAGCTCTTCGGCATATTGCCACAACATAGTTCAAAATCCTACGTTCCTGGATTGACACTTTAGGATGAACTAAGGAAGCCATCTCCAAAAAGTACATCAAACCCAATTTAAAGAGTGATTTAGAAACCACAGTCTTATCCAATTAGCTTGATCCTGTGACAAGGCAATAGTCATTGTCTATCTGGAGCCAGATTTTATCGAACCAATGACCTCATTTAGAATCTCACCTTCTTCCATATTCTTTAACAAATATTTGTTAAGTGATAGAACACCCACCATTTCCACCAGCGATGCAACTAGGGCCCTTGAAACACCATGTAACAATGGGGAAGCCATGTTCTCTAGCACTCTATTGGGAGAATACCCTCCCAACACCAAATAAAAGTCCATAAAAGTCCACTTTTGGGTGAGTATGGGATAGCTTAGTAGTCAAGCTCAAGTTAATCATCACATTCTTCCACCCCTTTAAATCTGGAGTGATAGAGATCGCAGGAACATCTACAACAGCTCGACCAGGAAATATGGGTTCACTAGCAATGGAAAACATAGGAGCTTGACCCCCGAGGTTGTCATAGTAGCATGTCACATAACAAGAATCTGATCAGGAGAGCATAGGGGGGATTGTTGGATACCCCCAAAGCGGTGTCCACCATGCGCACAAACAATTCAAAACCAAAGGAGAGGGACAGAGGGGCGGGAAACAAAATTATCTCTAGTGTTGTTAATACTATTGTTTCTATTAGAAAAAAGACTCAATATAAAAATAAATTACAACATGATAGACAACAACAATTATTTTATTTAATTAATCGATTTAAATAAAAATGATGGTAAGACAAGTAGATTTTTAATGCAAATACTAAAACTTTGAAAGAGCGATAGAATTGAAAAGTAACTATGAAAAATGATCTAATTAGCATATTAGAGATGGTTTGAAATTAAAGGTGGGGTCAAAAAATTATTATTCTTACCCAAAACATCTATTTGACATACTCAAGAGAAATTATACAAAAAAAAATCTAGATAATGAAATTATTAAAAATTAACATAAGTCAAAGTTCGTTTGAGAAATGTAAACCTTAAAGTGTCAAAGTTATAAACTAATCTCTTATTTTTGTAAAAGTTGTGCAATTATATTATTATTATTATGTTTTTCAATATATATTGTACTTTATATACTGACCAAATTATGCAAAAACTTGGTATTAATGTCACCTACAACAATTAGAGAGTTTATAACAAATTTATTTTGGGAAATGTCTAATAGATAATTAATTTATTAAAAGACTTGTATTTCTAGATAATATAATAGATATGGTGACTTTTCATTGTTAAGAGAATATATAGATGAAAATAATTCACATGATTTTGAACAATAATTAATATATGTGAAAAGGTTTAATAATGTTTAATATTTATTACAAGATAAAAATTGAAAAATTGTATGAGTTAATCATAGAGAAAAGTAGTGTGCAAGGAGTCATCACAAACTTGACTAAAGTGTTTAAAAAAAATAAGGCCTTTAGGTTTTCATCCCAATGGGCTTATCTCCTACTATTCTAAAACGTCTCAAGGTTATATCCTACTATGCCAAAACATCTCAAGGTTATCTCCTACTATGCCAAAACATCCCAAGGTCGAGTCATATGGGTGTTTAGATTGCTACCTTTGACTCCAATGGGACTCTTCTTATCACATAATGGACCCTCAAAATAGACAAAAAGAATGCTATGTTCTATAAATTCTCCATGAACTTGTGGCACCTCTGATTGAAATCCTCTTAGGTAAGGTTTTTTGTATACTAGATTCTCCCTAAATGGATTTTTTTGCATCTCCCTTGGAGGTAGGGTCATATTTGGTTCCCACAAGAGATAGTTTATATTTCAATACACATAAAGAGATATGAGTCCATAGGTTCTCAAGGATTCACAATTGATTCAATGCACAATGTGCATGGTTTCAATGGAACTAGTGTCACAATTTGACATTGTGAACCATGAACTTTATATAGGAATAAAAAATCATCTTTATAGTCCTACCCATTTTATCCTTTCAATTGATGAAGTAGAATTTTAGTTGTTTCATTCACAATATTCTATTGAACCTCTCCTCAAAATTAAACAATGACCCTTGGGGATATATCCCAAAGGTCACCTTTACCATCAAGGTGGGTAAGAACAAATCCTCGAGCTTCAGTCATAAACCCCTCCTAGATTTTGAATCTCTTTTCAATATTGTAAAAAAGGCCTCTAACTTCCTAGAATAGACTTGGTAACTCATGTTGGTTATAGAAATTATATAGAAAATGGCTACCCTCTATGCATCTCAAATAACAAAATAAAATCCCCTCTTAGAAGAGAAACACTTCCAATTTTGTTACCGCCATTTTAGTCCCCCTTAAAAAAAATGCACCCTACTTCTAAGTGAAGAAAACTATGTTTTTCATCACCTTTTTCTTGTATTTTTAACTTACATCGGGCACCGATCAAATTTCCTAACCTCTTTCCCACCAGATGGTCTCAAAATTTTAACTTAAAATCTATTGCATGTCGATCTTTTTGCAAGTTGTGAGTATTTGTTAGGTTACTGAAAGGTTTCTGCAGTTTCCGAAGTATACGAAAGGCTGAAAATTTTGAAGCGATAAATACTTTGGATGGAGTTTTTAGTAGTTTTATAACATTTTTTGGTTCCTGGTAAGGTTTTCAAAACTTATTTTTTCCCATGGAATATTTTCAAAGTATAGTGGAGTATCTTTCCTAAGAAGCTACTTCTTGGGGAAAATTAATTAAAAGGTACTTTGAAGGCATTGTAGAAGCTATTTTTGCATAAGTGGTGGTAAATATGGTTTCATAACTTGAGCAGACTCCGAAGATATTTTTATTAACCATACCCAAAATTTGACATTCATACATTTGGGTCGCTATGTGTTATTATTACATAAATATGTTCACAAAAAGGAAAGATATCATTAAAGATTAACATATTGTGAAAAATAATAACATTCAAAGTGCATAAAGAAATCCATTGTAGGAGTAAAAATAAGAGCACATTGTAGAGAAATATAAACATGAAAATAAAGAAGATTCCAAAGACATTTGCATTACACAATGCAGTTTTGAAAGCCATATATATATTTTGCATTACATCACACAAAAAGAGGGGTTTTAAGCACAGAGAGTGAAGATAAGGATCCTAATTACCTCAATAACTTCTTGCATATGCTCAATTTGCATAGGAGAAAAGAGGCTCTCATTGAAATCGATAAAGTGGGTTTAAGTCTCCTTGTTATTACGTTCAAGCTCAGCATGAAGCACAGCAACTGCTTGCCCAACTTGTTTGTTCCTCAATGCAGTGGCAATAATTTTTTTGTCACACACTAGACCCACACAAGGATGCATAGATAACCCTATAAGAGCATCTTCAACACACAACAAGTCTATATGTCTTACTAGGCACTTAGTAGCATGAATTCCCCACTAGAAATTTCTAAAGGTGCGCACGACATTGTAGATAAAATGTTCCAATATAACAAAATTATGAACATGCACCTGAGACAGGAAGTGCTCACTGATAATCTTGTGAATGAATCCCTCTCCCACATCACTGTAGATTAGGAAGAACTCCTAAAGTTGTTCTACAACCAGCCTTCGCACGACACTACAGTCAACACCCTCAACAGTGAGGAAATCGCTCCTAGCCTCAAAAGTTGCATCATTGAAGGAACTCAACATACTTGAAACTAAAACTAGCATTATAAAAAATGAGGAGTGATGTAGCTAATTTATAAAATGGCGAGAACAAACTAGTGGAATTCACTTAAAGGCAATTATAACTAGAAAGTATACTCAAATTTCCTTAAACTTAATGAATTCGGCAAGGTGATGTGATAGAAATTTAGTAAGGTGGATTCAGGCATTGACAAAATCCTCTACATTTAAAGAAATTGCACGAATGAAATCTTAGGCAGCATGCTAATAGTCACCAGAAGTGAGAAGTGGCAGAAATTTTGCACAAGTGTGTGCCACGGGGCCTACTTATAGTAAGCATTGATTCATTCCCCATCTTGTTAGTCAAAATGGTGATGCAATCACAACCACCAATAAAAAGTCATAAATGACTATATTGTCATAATCTGATAGAAATTGGTTGGTTTTCGGCCAACTTCTTATTTGGAAAATGAAAATTATTATTCAAGAATCAATTTTTCAGTAATTCCTGACTATCATGATGTAAATTTTTAAATATTCCTCATTCATGTTTTGCAAGGGCCTGAAATTTTGATCCCCCTTGCACTATGATCCACGAGTGAATCGATCTTAATTAAAGGATCAAATTTTTCAGTTTTGATTATCTTGCTATAGATGTTTATTGTCTATGTGCAATGAATTATGAATGAAATTCTAAAGTTTATGAATAAGTCTGTGAGCTTATATAAGAATTCGAATGTTCCTTCCCTATGAGGATGTGTTGTTCTTTGGTGTCTTGTTCATTTATTTGCAGCAAAAGTTGAGATTGCATTGAGTCAAGTCAGCGAGCATTGATAATCTGATATGTGAGCTATGACGTTGAATGTTTTTCAGTTTAATTCCTATCATTAGTTAGTAGTTTCAAAACACTTTTTAATCACATCTATTTTCATGGTTATGCATAGATATTAGTTTTTCCTTTCCTACTTTCTAGTTAAAAGCATACCCCTGTTTATTTTATCTCACAAATAAAATAAAATATATCAAAAGAGGGAGTTGTACTTCAACTAAAACTCAAAGGAAGATCACCAATGCAATGGTGATCTCTCCAACTATTGTTGATATATTGATTCTCTTTTTGGGAAAAATGGAGTCAATTTGTATGTTTTTAAAGGAAAAATCTATCAACTAACAATTTTTTGGCGACTCTACTACGAAGTGTGTATAAATTCTAAAATTTGTCTTATCATGATTAAATATGGTATTACCACATGAGAACATTTTTCATTTCTTGCAGCTAGATTTAGATTGGGTTACAACTAAGCAAGAAGACATCAAATCACAGTTGAACACTCTTACGTGGAGGTACCGAAGGAGCATGATGGATTACATGAGAGCTAGTTTTGTGCTCTAAGAAGAAGAGGAAAAATCACAACACCCGCCTAGGCCAGTGGTTGAGAGGTATCCAAGGATTGAAATTGTGCATTATCCTAACCCTCCACCTTGAACTAACTAAGATCAAAACCCTCCACCATCCCAAAGAGCGCAGCACCATAAAATTAATTTGAGTGAGAAAATTATCTCTTCTTGGAAAGGGATTAACGAATCTATAAAAAAAAAATTCTTTGTTGTTTCCTATTGTCTTTTGATGGCTTTCACTTCCTCTTTACCATGGAGAGGTTGTTTTGGACCTCTGGTGTTATCAATATATTCACCTCTTCCTATTGTTTCAAGAGAACACTTTCCAAAATTCACTAGGGAAGATGCACAAGATCTTAAGGATCATGCACAATATTTTACTCCAGCTTGTGTTATTTTTGGAGTTATTAAAGAAGATGTGGCCGTTTGGCTTTTTTTAGAATCTCTTGTTGGTTGAGTAGTTGATTGGTTCATATGGTTAGATGAAGGGTGCATTACCAATTGGAGTACCCTCAGGAAAAAATTTACTGGAAGATTCAAAGTAGTGTTCAATGTAGCTGCTCTTTTGAGATCCATTTTTTTAATTTAGAAGGGAGATGATGAGGGTGTCAAGAATTTTAATTATAGATTCAACAGGATCTTGAGATGAATTCCCCAGCCCAATGTGCCTATTCAATCTAATTTTGCAATTGCCTTCATGCATGATGTCTCCTAAAGTTTGATTCTTTTTGAAAAGAAGAGTAATAGTTGATTTTGAAGTATAAACAATCGAATCCATAAGGATAGAAGATGATATGTCATTGTATAGGCATCATGATCATTCAGGAGTTGAAGATTTACCAAAACTAAGCCTCATTCCCAAGGCTATTTGAAGCATTTTAAGCAACAATAATTCTCCTACGACTAATTTTTTAGGTTTCAGTGTAGCACAATAGGGAGAATTTTCAAATACAATTGGAATGGGAAGTGAGAGTGAGGTGTATGTCAAATTTTTGGACCTAAACAAGAATATTTAGATAGTTTTGATGATGAAGAGGATCTTTCTTCTTGTAGCATACTGAGCCATGCCTCGATGCTTACTATCCCAACACATGGATACATCAAGCAATAACCTAGCTCAAAATTTTGAGTAAGTCTAATATCTTTTGAGTGTGAGATGCCTATTTTCAAAGTTGATAATATAATTAATCATTTTTTTCAAGATGATGAGGAAAATGGACTTAAGGTTGGATGTTTTCCTGCCCCGAAGAATAGTAAAGAAAAAGAAAATTTCACTCTTGAATTTAAAGTACAAGAAGGAAGGGAAACAAAAAAACTAGTGCACATTGGTGTGATCCTTGTGTCAGAAGATCCTCTCCACTCTTTGAGGAAAACATTAGAAGTCCTTAATGAACGATGTCCTCAAACAAGAGTTACTTTTGTTTATAGAATAGAAAGGGAAATGAGCAATTTAGAAGACACACCTAGGTATTTGGTTCTTGTGGGGCTTACTTTGGGTAATGGTATACCTACATTGAACAAGGGGAATGACATATATTTCCCTTCCACAAGTTGATCAGATTTCCAGTAGATCTCATTCCCCTTCCTCAAGTTGATCAGATTTCAAGTAGATATTCCCTTTCCATTCTGATCAGTAAGATGATCTCCTTGAAATTTGGCTTTCCCGAGGTGGCGGATAAATATGTAACCAGGCATTTTTTAATACAAAAAATGATGCAGATGTATGAAAGGGAACATCCTTTGGATGACAAGGAGATGACACAAAGGATCATTCATCATGTAAGTTTTATCTTTAGTTGGTACTTTTGAGTATACAATTAAGTCACAAGCATGTCCCCCTTAGTTATCATGGGTCATATTTTCCTTTGCCAGTTAATGGATTTGCATGATTAATCTTGGGTATCATTGTTGGTAGGTTTCCCCTACCTTTGTATATATGGTTCTTTTTTTTTCTTTCCTATTTTCTTTGGTTGTGTGGTCCTTTCTCTTTGGGTTCTGCCCATTTTTGATGTGTTTGATCCTTTCATTCCATGATCGTAACTCTATTCCCAATGGATAAGGGACTAGTCTGTAAATTTTGAGTTTGGGTTCATGTATTCATCCTTTACAGTCCTTGTCCCTAGTTAGAGATATTTGTTGCCACCATTTTAGTCCCCTTACAAAAAAATCACACCCTACCTTCTAAGTGAAGAAAACTATGTTTTTCGTCACCTTTTTCTTGTAGTTTGTAACCTACATCAAGCATCGATCAAGTTTGCTAACCTCTTTCCCACTCGACGGTCTCAAAATTTTAACTTAAAATCTATTGCATGTTGGTCTTTTTGCAAGTTCTAAGTATTTGTCAGGTTACCAAAAGGTTCTTGTGGTTGTCCAAGTATACTGAAGGTTGAAAATTTTAAGCAATAAGTACTTTGGGTGGAGTTTCGAGTAGTTTTGAAACCTTTATCGATTCCCGATAGGGTTTGCAAAACGTAGTTTTTTCTACGATATATTTTCAAAGTATAGCGGAGTATCTTTCCTAGGAAGCTAATTTTTGGGGAAAAATCATTAAAAGGGACTTTGAATGCATTGTAGGAGCTATTTTGGCATAAGCGATGGTAAATATGGTTTCATAACTTGAGTCGACTCTGAAGACATTTTATTAACAATACCCAAAATCCAACATTCATACATTGGGTCATTATGTGTTGTTATTACAAAAACATGTTCACAAAAAGGAAAGATATCATTGAAGATGAACATATTGTAAAAAATAATAACATTCAAAGTGCATAAAGAAATTCATTGCAAGGGTAAAAATAAGAGCACATTACAGAGGAATGTAAACATGAAAATAAAGAAAAAGATTTTAAAGACATCCACATTACACAATGCAGTTTTGAAAGCCATATATATATGTGTGTGTGTGTGTGTGTGTGTGTGTTATGCATTACATCACAAAAAGAGGGGTTTTTCAATTCAAGGGGTCTTAAGCACGAAGAGTGAAGATGAGGATCCTAATGAACTCAATAACTTCTTGTAGACGCTCAATCTATGCATGAGAAAAGAGGTTCTCATTGAAATTGACAAAGTGAGCTTAGGTATCCATGTTATTACGTTCAAGCCCAACACGAAGCAGAGAAACTGCTTGTCCAGCTTGTTCGTTCATCAATGTAGTGGTAATACAAATTATGTCACCCACTAGACCCGCACAAGGATGCACAGATAACCCTCTTGGAGTGTCTTCAACACACAAGTATATAGGTCTTACTAGGCACTCAACAACATGAATTTATCACTCAAAATTTCTAGAGGTGTGCACAACATTATAGAGAAAACATTCTAGCAAGCCAAAATTATGAACATACACTTGAGACAGGAAGTGATCGTCGATAATCTTGTAAACTCCCTCCACATCACTTTGGATTAGGAAGACCTCCTGAAGCTGAACTACAACAAGCCTTCGCATGATATTGCACTCAACACCCTCAACAGTGAGGAAATCACTCCTAGCCTCAGAAGTTGCATCACTGGAGGAAATCAACATACTTCAAACTAAAAGTAGCATTATGTAAAATGAATTTATAGAATGGCAAGGTAAAACTAGTGGAATTCACTTGAAGGAAATTAATACTGGAAGTACACTCAAATTACTTTAAACTTAACAAATTCAATAATGTGATGTGATAGAAATTTAGCAAGGTGGATTCAAGCATCAATGAAATCCTTTGCATTTAAAGAAATTGCACAGAAGAAATCTTAGGTGACATGCCAACAATCAGTGAAAGTGAGAAGTGGTAGACGTTTCACATGAGTGTGTGTCACAAGGCCTGCTTATAGCAAGTGTCAATTCATTCCACCATCTTTTCAATCAAGAATGGTGATGTAATCATAACCACCATAAAAAATAGTCATTAATGACTATATTGTCAAAATATTACATAAATTGGTAGGTTTTTGGCCAACTACTTATTTGGAAAACAATGGTTATTATTCAAGAATCATTTTTTGATAAATCTTAACTATTATGATGTAAAGTTTTAAATATTCCTCATTCAAGTTTTGTAAGGGTCCAAAATTTTAATCCCCCTTGCACTGTGATGCATAAGTGAGAATCGATCTTAATTGAATGATCAAATTTTGTAGTTTTGATTATCTTGTTGTAGATGTTTATTGTTTGTGTCCAATGAATTATGAATGAAATGTTAATGCTTATGAATAAGTCTGTGAGCTTAGATAAGCATTTGAATATTCCTTCCCTATGAGGATGTGTTGTTCTTTTGTGTCTTGTTCATTTATTTGGTATACAACTAGAGTGTTGGTGCATGTGGTATCGGATTGTTTGTTTTAGACACTAGGCTTAGGAGCCTATTGTATTTTGCACATTCAAATAATTATGAGTTATTTTGGGAAGTTCAATATTAATGGTGATAAAATTTTAAAATAATTGTTAAGGAAAATGAATTTTAACTATAATTTAGACCTAAGTATGGATGATCATGATATGGTATAACTCACATGTTGATTTGTTGACTAAACACATTGAAATAACATAAAAGGAGGTTTTTAAATATGATGGTTGGATAAGGATTATCCTAGAATAATCTGTTGAGGGTTTGGATAAGGATTATCCTAGAATAATCAGTTGAGGGTATGACTTGATTGAATTTAGAAACTAAATCTATGAGCTTACCCTTGTGAATTTTATTTTTTTGTTGTAATCAAGTATGGTAGAAAGAAAAGTGAATATTGAAAGTATATTAAATTTCATAATCACTTTGTGGAGGAGAGTGTTAAATTTAATTTTATATTACACTTTGGGTTAAGTCAAAAGGACTTCTAATATTATCAAGACAATACATTATTACCAATACATATTAGTTGAAAATATTATGATCTATTTTGAAAGAATGAATTTATTGTGATGGCCTAATTAAGGAAGAAATCTAAAATTGAAAGTGGGAAAGATAGAAAGGATGTATTTTGGAAGATGACTATCACATATGAATATTTTGTCTTAAATGTGTATAATCATGGAGTAGGAACTTAAATGATGGATAAATAGTTGACCAACACTTTCGAGTAGTATCAAGGAAATTTTGATTTTGATTGAAAAACAATTATAATAAATGAAATAAAAAAATAAAAAGAGAAAGAAATTATGTTTGTATTGGATGATAAAAATCTCATTACTACTAAATATGGGTGGTCAAAGACCTAAGAAATTTTTCTACAATAAATTATATTGCAGTAAACCTCTTGGAAAGATGTCGAGCAAGTATTAAGGGTCCAATTATAACAATTAGAGGAATATTTGGACTTGAAGGAGAAATAAACTATAGTTTACAAATTAATTCACTAAAAATATCATGAATTCTTGCATAATTGGTGATTTTAGCTGATATAAATAGAAAGAAAATAATTGGCGAACTCTTATCTCTTACAAAAGTATGGATGGGACTCTAAGGGATTGCAAATGAGAATTAATTTAATAATGATTACCAAATTGGATGATATATGTTTATTGGCTTGTTGGAGAGGATATGAAGGAACTTATTTTCTCTATATAATGAATTTTTGTATCTTTAATTATATTGGAGTAACAAAATGGAAGTTGATAAACCTTTTCTCTTTTTAGTATGATGTGTTTTTTCAACCCTTATTTTCATGAATGATTAATTATGTTGATTAATTGATTTAACTATAATCAAGGTTTAATAGGCGAATATGTTAAATCATATTAACTTATGAATTAAATTCTATCCTGGTCTTGATCCATAAAAATTTTCTATATGTGATATGTGCACAATTGTGATTATGAATATTTTAAGTATGATAGGAGTATTGTAAAACTTATTTATTAGGTGGTATTTTTATTATTAAGATGTCTATGCTTAGAGGTTTCAATTACTCACCATGTATCATGTAATTTCCTTGTTTATCAAGTTCATGAAAGGGCTTCTGATAGGTAGTATAAGGGAGTAAAATGTAGAGAACATGCTTTGTTTTTGTGTTTACAGAACTATTAAATGGAATTCTTTATTTCAGCTAAATGTACATGAATATTAAGTGAAGTAATTGATAAATAGTGAAAGCATGTTAGTTGTGAATAAATTTATGGTTGGTATATGACATGCCTTCTTGGTAATGATTTGATTTCACATATGAATTGAATGTGTTCTCTACCCATTTGAACTTGGGAATGAGAATTATTAAAAAGAATGAGCGGTTGTATCTTAATGGTTGGATGATGATATTGGTCATAATTATATTTCTACTAATTTTCTAACCTTAGAAGAAGTATGATGTTATGTTTAGAAATAGATACCATATCACTAAGTCCTTGTTTGGATCTATCATCAACTTGATCAAAATTTTCAAGTAATAAAGGTATGTTTTTATTTAATTATGTATTAATAGAATTTATAATTATGAAACACTTAAAAATGATTAGAATTGGAATAGAATTAAATTTCTTGTGATTGTATTGATTGATGTGAGAAAACTAACAATGTGAGTTAGCAAATATGGAAAGTTATTTTATATTTAGTGTATAGTTGCATGTTGAGATTTATGATAAGTGTAGATTAAAGAGACATTATTTGCTTCATGACTTGAACCATGCATACCAAAATCTAGGATTAAGGTATGAGTAGAAGTTTCTATAAACTTGATTGCATAGAAATATAGTGTATCTTAACTATTTCAGTACTTTCTTGATGGTGAAATTTAAAGCTAGTATTACCTAAGAGAAACTATTGATATCTTATGATGAGTTCTATTTAGTGTATATATCTAGTTTAGTTAAGTAAATAATATATGATTAAGTTTGAATTGAGATTAACAAAATTACTTTTGATTGTTGACCACACCAATATGATTTTTATATTTGTGCTTTTAATAAAAATTGGGCATAGACTTAGTCAACCAATTTAGACTGCCCATGGGTCATTTTAATTCAATTGATAATGTTTTAACCCTTGCAAAAAATTTACAAGATTGTTACACACAATAATTATGTTGTTATGAATGTATTGGTACAAGGTGTTAGACTATGAAGCATGATAAAGTCAAAATGAAAAATTGTTAACCTTGCATATGATGTGATGATTGTTTAATGTATAAAACTTAAATTTTTATGTGTCATGCCCCCAAATTTACCATCTTAAAATAAACACAACCATCAAATTTTTCCTAGTGACTACTACTAGGGCAATTTAATTTCTAAAGTTATTCTAAAGTTAAAGTTAATCATGACACCTCATTGTTTTCAACTATCCTAATCTGCTTTACTCTAATTGGTTTTAAGACAATGACAATTTGTTCCTACGACCTACAAACCGTTCTCCTAGTCAAACAATAAGTAACATGGTCATACATAATAAAACTTATCTATTAAGAATTGGAAATGTCAAGAATAACAACATGAAATGAGAACACTTTCACTGCATATGAATATAAAAAGAATTTAAGAGATAATTTCTAACTCAAGAAATTATTCGCCTACTAACTCCAAAGTATCTTAGTTAATTCATCCATTATTTATTGTCAGAAGTTAAATTGCAAAACCTATATTTTAACATTTCAAGGAAAATAAACTCAAACCTTAATCGTCATAAAAACATGATTCTCTTAAAAATTATTGTAGACATGTAAAATTGACTTAATAACCTCTTCAGGCTAGAGTGCCTCCTAAACGGAGCTTAATCTTGTGCCCCATGTATGGCCACTCGAACGGGGGTCCCGAACTAAAAAACTTTATGTAGTTTCCAAAATCCTTCTATTTGCTAGCGCAGCAACAGTCGTTGTGAAGGCATCCACATTCTCGCAGTTCTTAGTAGAGGTGATCAACCTCCCATGGGAGTTTTATGGGGGTCGAAAGCTTGGTTGGCCTGAGAAGTGAGTGCAATGTAATGGGGAGCCCGTGAGGCCAAGCTTCTGGATTCACATGCTAAGAATAAGTGCGGTTGGGGAAACCCACGTGGAATCTAGCGAATATTGTCCTTGCTTAACCTAGGGTTGTGCTTGTCTTCATTGTGCATGTTTTCAAATTTTCAAAGACAAGATTTTGTGTTTGCCAAGTGTTTTTCTAAGATATTGAGACAAATAAACACCTTTCACAGACTTGGAAATGAACATTCAACTTGAAACAATTCCAAATTTTGTAGTCTAAAAGCCAAGACCAAACTTGGTCCAATTTGATATCAAATAGCCTCTGTCGAAAATCAAAAATAAAATTGCTCAAATCTTCCATTAGTGACATCTTTAGTTTGCATTTACCCATAGGTTCATCCTATCATATCATATCCATGGTAATAGGGTCATTATCATTCCACCATTCCTTAATCTTGGTCTTAGGTACATTAGCACTTTGCATCCTTATATCCTTGAAAATAACAAAAAAAATAGCATAATTTCATATCCATTTTGCATTGTCATCCAAAGGTCACAAGTTTTCTATGGTCCTTAGGTCACAAGTTTTCTATGGTCCTTACTAAGTTTGTCTTATCCATCCTAATCCAAATTCATGACCATGTCTTCACTTTACCTTTATCTTCTTCATAGTCAAGCTGAATATCAATCAATCCTCAATCACCAATACCAACCACTCACATACCCTTCTTACCAAACAATCCATAAGCTTCAATCCTTCATCCATCTACCCTCACTATCAAGAGTCACTTGACACAATACATACCATTAATCCCCAACAAATGTCCATTAGTCATCCCTATCCTAACTTTGACAAGGGAAACCAACCTTCCACTAGTCCATTCCAATCCTCCACATCCTATCATAATCCATCATCCACTAGTCTATTCCAATCCCCCAAGTCTTATCCTAATCCATCATCCACTAACCCATTGTCATCCACTCCATCCCAAACTATAATACCATCCAATAAAATCACATTAATTAATACTCTCCAAGGACAACTAGAAAAGGAACTTGTTCAACTCCTAAATGAAAACACACTTAGGAAATCCAATCACATTGTTAATCCTACACCATCCAACCATTTGTCACCATCATGTCCTCCATTGCCTACCAATACCGAAAAACATCTTGCTATTGAAGCTTCATTATTGTCATGTCAAAATCTTGGATCTATCAAAGAAAATCATATCCTTGAGCGAAATAAAATTCCATTGCCTAAACTTGAGGATACATGTCAAAAAGAAAATCCAAAGCATGACATCATAGCTTCACTTTCATATCAAGATCAAAGCAGTCCATCTCATGATCCCATCCTTAAGTCCATCCAATAAGTCCTTCTAGATAATCATGGCATCCAAAATACACCTATCCTTGTTCAAGAGTCTATTCACAACCATGTTCTCCAAGATACACCTATTTTTGACCAAGATCCTACCATTGAACAAGAAATCCAAAATGATCCTCTTATTGACCTTTATGCCATTCATGATCAAACATTTGAAGATGATCCCATCCAAACACAAAACACCTCCATTTCCCAAAATGAGACACTTGCCTCCTTTGGACACATAGATAATAAAATCAATGATATGGATAACATCAAAGAAGAGCGTAAAGCAACTATTATTGATCAAGTCAAAGGAGAACACAAAGAAGCTACTATGGATCAAGTCAAAGAAGAAGATACAAAATCTATGACAAATCAAATTGATATCCCAAATGATCGAGAAGAAACAAGCATGACGAATGATAAATCCAAAACATCCTATCAATTAGGAGCATCCACCTTTGTCAAAGCAGGATTTCTTGTAGATGAAGAGATTCCAAGTAACAATTTCTACATACAAAATGATGGGTTAGCATCTCATTTTCAAAATAAAAAATACCTCATCGGAAACAAAATCTGGCAAAGCATGCAGTATCAAGGAAGAGGACTAGGTCTACATGAGCAAGGCATTATAGAACCAATACAATTTTATGCAAATCCTAGACATCAAGGTCTTGGTTTTTCTTCAATTAGAGAATCAAATGATGTTAGTGGTACCTCCTTGATATTGGGGGCAACTTTATCTGATATAAACATCAAAATGGGGGCCATGAGTAGTCCTTGTCATAAGGTTGTTGCCAACACTCCTTCCATCCACACCATAAACCATCATTCCAACATGAATAAATCTTCCATTTGGAACCAAAAAAAGGAAAATTATTATAAATCCAAAATTCAAAATCAAATGTCAAAGGCCATTGAGTCAAACAAAAATTCAAGTGGACAAATGAAGTTAAAATGGATCCCAAAGAAAAATGGATCAAACAAAGAAAATATTTCAAATCCAAAAGTCAATCAAAATATGGAGCCACAAGAAAAGAGGACTCCCGCATATAGTAAATTTCCACCTCCTTTAAAATGGTCATCAAGAAAGGCATATAAAAATGTTGGTTCCAAACACTATCCTAATCAAAATTCCAAACTCCATCATCCACCATCTCAAGTTTGGAAAATAAAAATTGCTACATCCAAAACACCAAATAGTCCATCCACACCTACCATCATCCATCATAATCTTGCATCTCACCTAAAGTCTAAAAATCCTACTTCACAAATGCATCGCATCTTGGCAGCAACTCTTTATCATAAGGACTCCCATGGTACTCTATCACGATGTGTGTATTTTGATAAGGCCATCACTAGTATTAGAGAGGATCACAATGACATCGATCAGTTGTATGCAAGTGCTATGATCCTAACAAGACAACTACTCCATCAAGGTCACTATTGGCATATCATGACACCGATATCTACATCAAAACCATCAAAGGATTCAGAACAATCAACGATCATACAAAACATCAAATCTATATTAAAAAAAAAAGAGAGAAAAATAATAGTAAAAAGAAATTTTTTGTCCATTTTTATGGCGCATTGGATAAGTACCACGATGAAAACCTGGCAAACAGGCGTCATGTGTAAAATAAATTATCTATGTGGACCATTACACTTGGGGGCAAGTTGTCTCATCTCCCATGCCTTTTTCATAACATTTTCATCTAATTCATATCGTTTCCATCCCTTCTCCCACCTACCTTGATCTTGATAAGGAATGAGGTACAAACATAAATCATGCTTTGGGAAAATTCTTGACATGTCTATCCTTTGGTCATACACTATCCATGAAATATCATGTCATTTCCTTCATAAAATTTATCCAAACCCATATCTCACAGAAAAAAAATTGTTCCTATGTGACATAGTCCTTGGAGATCATATGCTAATTCTTTTAGCAAATAATCCTTATGTCTCCTATCCTTTTCCAAGATAAATCCATTATCCGTTCATACCTATTGTTGGACTTGGTTTTCCCTTGTCATTGGTTTAAGGATTATAGTCCACTTATCCAAGTTCCCTCCATAATCCCATCTAGTTCTAAGGTTAGTCATTCCAAATGTAATGAGTCTAATCCATACAATCTTGCTATGCAACCTAGCGCATCATCCAAAACATTCCTTGGATTTGTTCCTAGCCTTGCTGCAAACCTTGATCCTTTAGTCACATAATCATCATCCTCATGTTGTTTTGGGATGTGTCCTTCGCCTATCAAACAACATTGTCATCATCATCATCACCTATCAATTGGTTTTCAGCTTGACTAGGGACAAGATCATGTTCATCCTTGGATCCTTGTGCATTTCGTTTTGGTTGATTGTGGGTATCTTTCACATGCATTTTCCATGATCCTTATAGTTATCATCCATAATAAAGTGTCATCCTTTCCATGGACTAAAGACCACCGACATTTAGCATCCTTCATATCCACCTGTCGCATTTTCCGCTTCCCCTCGCGCATAATAAGTTTTTCCTATACCTGAATGGGGGAAATTCCTTGACTTACATCTTCATGGGAAATCATGCATGGTATCAGCCTTGAAAAAATCATAAAAATCATAAAAATAATAAAAATAATAAAATGTCCTGAAAAATATCATAAAAACCATAAAATGTCTTGAAAAAAATCCAAAAAACCAAAACATTTCAAAATCCAAAAAAATTCCAAAAATTCAAAATCCAAAAACATCAAAAAAATTCAAAACTCTTGAAAAACGGAGTCTCACTCTAAGTTTGAGTCTGAACTGATTTTGTTAGATTGGTCGAACTACGTTGCCTCTGTGCGTTTCCTACATAGGAAAGACTCATCTTAAATAAGCCCCCAATGCATTAGGTTAGTCCCTTTAGGTTGTCCAAATACAATCATGACCCAGTATTTTGTCGAATAAGACAAAGTCAAGTCATGTCAAACTACGGGGTCTCTATGCACTGCTACGTAGGCAAGGCCATCTATCAATGAGTCCCCGAGGCCCCCTAGGTCAAGTCCTTTAGGGTTCATCGAGTTGGGTCGCATCCTTGGTCTGAAAGCAATCATCATTCAAACTACTTCAAGAAACAACAAACAAATTAAATCTTTCCTCAATCAATTATCTTATCATCAACTCAATCAGGTCACTAGTCTTATATCAGCATGGGGCATTATGTCATTTGTCTCATTCAGTCTTATCTCTTGTCTTTTATCAAGATACGTCCTTCTTGGGATTAGACTTTCTCAACCTTGTCATTTACCTTAAGCAGGATGTGTCCTTGCAGTTAGGTGTCATGTCAAGACTTGTCACTTGGTCAACTTTATCAGATGTGTCCTCTACCTAAATAGGATGTGTCCTTCCTGCGGTTGGGTATCATCAAATCGCTTGGTCATATTCATCAAATCTTTGTCAAACAATCAAACAATCTTGTCAACTTTGTCAATTAATCTTTCCTTAATCAAGATGTGTCCTTCCTGAAATCGAGCATTATCATTATCAATCAACTTTGTCACACCACTCAATCTTATCAGCTTGGTCAATCAATCTTTCCTTCATTAGGATGTGTCCTTCCTAAGGCTAGGCATGGTAAATTAAATCACTTTATCGATCCTTATCAACCTATCAATCAACTCGGTCATATTGGTCAACCTAATCAACCAAACAAACAATCATCATTATCACTCGAAAACACTCTCTTGGCAAACACTTTGTTGGTCTGGATTTTCTTATCTTTTTGATTGGTTTTGGGTCATGTTACTAGTCTCCTCGAGGATGTCCTATCAATGGATTTAGAGGGACGATGATGGATCATGGCCTCTTTTCTTTGTTTGTTGCCTGTGGTTTGTCTTGGCAAAAAGACTGGGACAATCGGGTCCCTAGTATGAGCTGGGGCATTCCTTGTCTTTTTTTATTGTTTGTCTCTCCCAAATGGTCACCTTGCACACCTTGTTTTCTGTCATACCATGGTGTTTTTGGTCCATTTGTGACATTTTTGATGCCCAATGATGATTAATATAACCATGTAAGCATGAAAGTTGGTTCCCTTATCATTTCATGTCTATCTTCTTTCCCCTTTTCACGCTAACATCCCATCTCCCTTATTTTTTTCCATGCTAACATCCATCTCCTTCATGCTAACATTTCTTCCATCTTTCATCCTCTAGTCTTCTCTTCCATTTCAAGAGAACATTCATATTCTTTGAACCCGCATGTCCTCTCGAGGGGGCATACTGCAACCCTCTTGGTCACCCTTCCCCTTTCTCTTTACACTGGGGCATATTTCAGAATTAAATTTCTTTGACACAAAGCGATGAACTGCATTATGTCAAAGAGGGGAAAAATGTAGACACTGAAAAATGTCCTAAAGTCTACAAGCAACATTTTTCCTTAGTCATCATCCTCTAATAATTAAATAATTTCAATTATTTAATTATTCTTGATCATATTCCTTTATTAATTAAATGATTTTTTAATTATTTAATTAATTCACTTTCTAATATTTATTCTATCCTGATCAATTAAAATAAATTAATTGCATCACTAATACCCATTTCTTCAATAATTAGATAAATCATTATTTATTTAATTATTTATATTTCATCACATGTTCATAGTCAGATAATAATTATTATTTGACCTTTTATTCTTCTATAATTAAATAATTGACGAAATTATTTATTTATGTGTTTTTCTTCTCCTTTAAATAATTGATCCAAATCAATTATCCATATTCAATTTCTATTTCTTCCTTTAATTAAATTTATGAATTTAATTAAATCTCCTTTTTCATTTCCTCCAAATAAATAATTTAAAATAAATTATTTATTTGCCACTTGTCATCCTCTTTTATTTTTGAATAAATAATTTAAAATAAATTATTTATCCCTCTATTTTGGTCAAAGATCCCCTGTCATTATTTCATGTCATAGTCTGCATGTCCTGCATGTCTGTCATAGCCGTCGGCGTCATATCTTTTCTATGCATGGCATATTCTGGTTGCATCAATTCTCAACCGTAGATCTTGGCATCTTTGTAGAAACTCGATCTTGGCCATCCATTTCGTAACTTCCCTCTCATGAATCCTCATCCATTGATCTTAGAATCTTTCTAGAAGATCAATCTCGTCCGTCCATTCGAATGGTTGTCTATAAAAGCAACCCTTCCCCTCCATTTTCAATTTAACAGCTAATTATCTCCAACTTTCTCGCTTACTATTTGTAGGTATTTGCACAACTTCAACAACAAATCTGAGGGCAATATTGACATAAGAAGAAATAGGAGAGACAAGAGAAAGAATCAACTTCAAAGCGGAGTGTTTTATTTCATTTGCCTTCATTTTGATAGCTCTCTTTGTTTGTATTCTCTTGTTTAGATTGGCATAATAGTTTAGAAGTGTTAGTTGTCACATAATCTAATACTATTTGATTTTCCCCATCTTACAATTACAGGATGATTCCAAGATGTTTTAAGACAGTCTAAGATGGTTTTGAGATGTTACAAGATGTTTCAAGATGATTTCGAGTCATTCCAAGATGTTACGAGATGTTTCAAGATGATTTTAAGTCATTTCGAGATGTTACGAAATATTTCAAGATGATACAAGATGTTCTGAGATGATTCTAAGTCATTTCAAGATGATACAAGATGTTTTGAGATAATTCCAAATCATTTCGAGATGTTACAGGATGTTCTAAGATGATTTTGAGTCATTCTGAGATGTTACGTGATGTTCCGAGATGATTCTAAGTTGTTCCGAGTCATTCTGAGACATTACAAGATGTTACAGGATGATGTTCAATGTTGTTTGATGTTGTTCAATGATGTTTGATGTTGTTTGGGGTGTGTGATAGGTGTTAAGTCAATTTTACATGTCTACAATAATTTTTAAGAGAATCATTTTTTTATGATGATTAAGGTTTGAGTTTATTTTCCTTGAAATGTTAAAATATAGGTTTTGCAATTTAACTTCTAACAATAAATAATGGATGAATTAACTAAGATCCTTTGGAGATAGTAGGCGAATAATTTCTTGAGTTAGAAATTATCTCTTAAATTCTTTTTATATTCATATGCAGTGAAAGTGTTCTCATTTCATGTTGTTATTCTTGACATTTCTAATTCTCAATAGATAAGTTTTATTATGTATGACCATGTTACTTATTGTTTGACTATGAGAATGGTTTGTAGGTCATAGGAACAAATTTCCACTATCTTAAAACCAATTAGAGTAAAGCAGATTAGGATAGTTGAAAACAATGAGATGTCATGATTAACTTTAACTTTAGAAATTAAATTGCCTTAGTAGTAGTCACTAGGAAAAATTTGATGTTTGTGTTTATTTTAAGATGGTAAATTTAGGGGCATGACACATAAAAATTTAAGTTTTATACATTAAACAATCATCACATCATATGCAAGGTTAACAATTTTTCATTTTGACTTTATCATGCTTCATAGTCTAACACCTTGTACCAATACATTCATAACAACATAATTATTGTGTGTAACAATCTTGCAAAAATTTTGCAAGGGTTAAAACATTATCAATTGAATTAAAATGACCCATGGGTAGTCTCAATTAGTTGACTAAGTCTATGCCCAAAGGTTATTAAAAGCACAAATATAAAAATCATATTGGTGTTGTCAACAATCAAAAGTAATTTTGTTAATCTCAATTCAAACTTAATCATATATTATTTACTTAACTAAACTAGATATATACACTAACTAGAACTCATCATAAGATATCAATAGTTTTTCTTAGGTAATACTAGCTTTAAATTTCACCGTCAAGAAAGTAATGAAATAGTTAAGATAAACTATATTTCTATGCAATCAAGTTTATAGAAGCTTCTACTCGTACCTTAATCCTAGATTTTGGTATGCATGGTTCAAGTCATGAAGCAAATAATGTCTCTTTAATCTATTATCATAAATCTCAACATGCAACTATACACTAAATATAAAATAACTTTCCATATTTGCTAACTCACATTGTTAGTTTTCTCACATCAATCAATACAATCACAAGAAATTTAATTCTATTCCAATTCTAATCATTTTTAAGTGTTTCATAATTATAAATTCTATTAATACATAATTAAATAAAAACATACCTTTATTACTTGAAAATTTTGATCAAGTTGATGATAGATCCAAACAAGGACTTAGTGATATGGTATCTATTTCTAAACATAACATCATACTTCTTCTAAGGTTAGAAAATTAGTAGAAATATAATTATGACCAAGATCATCATCCAACCATTAAGATACAACCGCTCATTCTTTTTAATAATTCTCATTCCCAAGTTCAAATGGGTAGAGAACACATTCAATTCATATGTGAAATCAAATCATTATCAACAAGGCATGTCATATACCAACCATAAATTTATCACAACTAACATGCTTTCACTATTTATCAATTACTTCACTTAATATTCATGTACATTTAGCTGAAATAAAGAATTCCATTTAATAGTTCTGTAAACAAAAAAACAAAGCATGTTCTCTACATTTTACTCCCTTATACTACCTATCAGAAGCCCTTTCATGAACATGATAAACAAGGAAATTACATGATACATGGTGAGTAATTGAAACCTCTAAGCATAGACATCTTAATAATAAAAATAACACCTAATAAATAAGTTTTACAATACTCCTATCATACTTAAAATATTCATAATCACAATTGTGCACATATCACATATAGAAAATTTTATGGATCAAGACCAGGATAGAATTTAATTCATAAGTTAATATGATTTAACATATTCGCCTATTAAACCTTGATTATAGTTAAATCAATTAATCAACATAATTAATCATTCATGAAAATAAGGGTTGAAAAACACATCATACTAAAAAGAGAAAAGGTTTATCAACTTCCATTTTGTTACTCCAATATAATTAAAGATACAAAAATTCATTATATAGAGAAAATAAGTTCCTTCATATCCTCTCCAACAAGCCAATAAACATATATCATCCAATTTGGTAATCATTATTAAATTAATTCTCATTTGCAATCCCATAAAGTCCCATCCATACTTTTGTAAGAGATAAGAGTTCACTAATTATTTTCTTTCTATTTATATCAGCTAAAATCACCAATTATGCAAGAATTCATGATATTTTTAGTGAATTAATTTGTAAACTATAGTTTATTTCTCCTTCAAGTCCAAATATTCCTCTAATTGTTATAATTGGACCCTTAATACTTGCTCGGCATCTTTCCAAGAGGTTTATTGCAATATAATTTATTGTAGAAAAATTTCTTAGGTCTTTGACCACCCATATTTAGTAGTAATGAGATTTTTATCATCCAATACAAACATACTTTCTTTCTCTTTTTATTTTTTTGTTTCATTTATTATAATTGTTTTTCAATCAAAATCAAAATTTCCTTGATACTACTCAAAAGTGTTGGTCAACTATTTATCCATCATTTAAGTTCCTACTCCATGATTATACACATTTAAGACAAAACATTCATATGTGATAGTCATCTTCCAAAATACATCCTTTCTATCTTTCCCACTTTCAATTTTAGATTTCTTCCTTAATTAGGTCACCAGAATAAATCCATTCTTTCAAAATAGATCATAATATTTTCAACTAATATGTATTGGTAATAATGTATTGTCTTGATAATATTAGAAATCCTTTTGACTTAACCCAAAGTGTAATATAAAATTAAATTTAACACTCTCCTCCACAAAGTGATTATGAAATTTAATATACTTTCAATATTCACTTTTCTTTCTACCATACTTGATTACAACAAAAAAATAAAATTCACAAGGGTAAGCTCATAGATTTAGTTTCTAAATTCAATCAAGTCATACCCTCAATTGATTATTCTAGGATAATCCTTATCCAACCATCATATTTAAAAACCTCCTTTGATGTTATTTCAATGTGTTTAGTCAACAAATCTGCATGTGAGTTATACCATATCATGATCATCCATACTTAGGTCTAAATAATTATAGGTAAAATTCATTTTCCTTAACAATTATTTTAAAATTTTGTCACCATTAATATTGAACTTTCCAAAATAACTCATAATTTTTTGAATGTGCAAAATACAATAGGCTCTTAAGCCTAATGTCTAAAACAAACAATCCGATACCACATGTACCAACACTCTAGTTGTATACCATATTTTTATCACTAGCAAACATACTATATTTTAGGGTAAAGTAGAAAAAAATCCTCATCAATTCTTTAGTTGATGTCTTTCATTATCATGAAATACTAATACATGATCATCATGAAAGAAACTATCTTTTACTATTTCATCATTTAGAGGTCATGGATGATAGGATTGTAGCACAATGCCCTTCAAAAATTTGCACTTCATTATGGTTACCTCAAGCTTTTCATGTAGTGACTATAGTATTTTCCATCTCTTCTTGAGATTGTTCTACGATTCCACATAATATATATTCAATTATTCTCTTAGGAATTAGTGAATTTATAGGAGATCCATGAATGCTTATTCACTACTCTTAGCATTGAGTTTCTTTTATTTGAGTAATTCAAGTAGTCAACCTACCTTGGTGGTAGCTATCTTTAAATTTTCTTTGTCTCACCTAAATTGAAGTACAACACCTTGTAGATGGAAACTAACTACAGTCACATGAGGAGTGTGAAGAGAAGTAGCCCCAACTAATTAATATTTAGGGTGCATGATTTATATTGGTTGCACTATGAATGATACTATACCCCTAAAATACATGATCCATGAGTTTAGATCATAAATATTTTCAAATTGAGGAGTAGCATGTTGTGATGACTAAGATTATTGTTTTCTTTAAATCTATTTCACTTGTATTTGAAGGAATTTAAATTGCTCCAAAATTCAAGAGAACAAAGTGGGTGTCACATTGAGAGTTCCGTGCAAGAGAAGGAAAGGGAGAGACAAATGATAGTCTTATAGAGGTTGAAACTATGAAGGGGGAGTGGGGATTCAACTTGAAGAGATCACACTAGAGGGTGGGGAGGAGGTCTCTTCTAATGAAGAATCATCATAACATTTAACAAAGGTGGACACTTCTATGCTTATAATAGACCAAAAGTGAAGAGTTTAAGAAGAATATAGTCAGAGATCCAAGAAAGAGGTTTGTTATTGGGGATGGGGAACTTGAGGGGTAGATTCAAAATAATATCAAGTTGAGGAGGAGAGAGGAGAGTGTAGGATCTTAATGTTTAGGGAAGGGATGAGAACACATGCTCAACAATAGACTAGAGAGAAGTACTAAACTTTTTAGGAATAATAATTGGGGAGATATTTTTGGGAGAGGAATTAACCTCAAGAAACTCAAGCTGGATGGTTTTAGGTTTGACATAAATTAAATTAGGACAAGAAAGAGGTAAATTTGTAGGGGGGGTGAGAGTATTTACATTTTTTAACAAAATACATGAGGGAGAAGCGAGACTTTAGCAATTAAATGTAGGGATGTTTTTGGCCTTTTAGTAGTTACTATGGTATCCAAATCAATTGGGGGAGTCTCTAGCCATGAAATGCATACTTCTTCTAACTTGGGTGTTTGGATGTGTTTTCACAAAAATCTCACTTAGGCTTGTAGAATTTAGGTTGCTATTTGAGGTCAAAATGCCTTTCTATTAAAAAGGCTATATAATTTATTGTCTAGTTGGAAGTTCCAAACAAGGGTAAGGAGTAGGCCTACTTCATAGTGAAACCACCACTCTGCTTTGATATTGCCATCAAACTAATCCATCATATTTTTAATCATCTTGATCTCTTGGTTGTTGCACTTTTGTTTTGACATATGGCTATTATTGTAGTCACATTTCTTCTAATATAATTTGTTGGTTGTCAGATTTTGAAAACTAATACAAATTGACTCCATTTTTCCCAAAACGAGAACCAATCTATCAACAATAGTTGGAGAGATCACCATTGCATTGGTGATCTTCCTCTGAATTTTAGTTGAGGTACGAATCCCTCTTTTGATATAATTTTTTATTTATTTTTGAGATAAAATAAATAGGGGTATGCTTTTAACCAAAAAGTAGGAAAGGAAAAACTAACATCTATCCATAACCATAAAATAGATGTGATTAAAAAGTGATTTGAAACTACTAACTAATGATTAGAATTAGATTGGAAAATATTCAATGTCATAGTTCACAGATCAAATTATCAATGCTTGCTGAATCGACTCAATACAATCTCAACATTTTTTGCAAATAAATGAACAAGACACCAAAGAACAACACATACTCATAGGAAAGGAATATTCAAATGCTAATCTAAGCTCATAGACTTATTCATAAGCATTAACATTTCATTCATAATTCATTGCACACAAACAATAAACATCTACAACAAGATAATCAAAACTACACAATTGATCATTCAATTAAGATCGATTCTCACGTATGCATCACAGTGAAAGGGGGATTAAAATTTTGGACCCTTACAAAACTTGAATGAGGAATATTTAAAACTTTACATCATAATAGTTAAGATTTATCAAAAAATGATTCTTGAATGATAACCGTTGTTTTCCAAATAGGCAATTGGCCAAAAACCAACCAATTTATGTAATATTATGATAATATAGTCATTAATGACTATTTTTTATGGTGGTTATGATTACATCACCATTCTTGATTGAAAAGATGGTGGAATGAATTGACACTTGCTATAAGCAGGCCTCGTGACACACACTCATGTGAAACGTCTACCACTTCTCACTTTCAGTGATTGTTGGCATGTCACCTAAGATTTCTTCCATGCAATTTCTTTAAATGCAAAGGATTTCATTGATGCTTGAATCCACCTTGCTAAATTTCTATCACATCACATTATTGAATTTGTTAAGTTTAAAGCAATTTGAATGTACTTCCAGTATTAATTGCCTTCAAGTGAATTCCAATAGTTTTACCTTGCCATTCTATAAATTCATTTTGCATAATGCTACTTTTAGTTTGAAGTATGTTGATTTCCTCCAGTGATGCAACTTCTGAGACTAGGAGTGATTTCCTCACTGTTGAGGGTGTTGAGTGCAATATCGTGTGAAGGCTTGTTGTAGATCAGCTTCAAGAGGTCTTCCTAATCTGAAGTGATGTGAAGGAGGGAGTTCGCAAGATTATCGGCGATCACTTCCTGTCTCAAGTGCATGTTCATAATTTTGGCTTGCTGGAATGTTTTCTCTATAATGTTGTGCACACCTCTGGAAATTTTGAGTGATAAATTCATGTTGTTGAGTGCCTAGTAAGACCTATATACTTGTGTGTTGAAGATGCTCTGAGAGGGTTATCTGTGCATCCTTGTGTGGGTCTAGTGGGTGACACAATTTGTATTACCACTGCATTGAGGAACGAAGAAGCTGGACAAGCAGTTTCTTTGCTTCGTGTTGGGCTTGAACGTAATAACATGGATACCTAAGCTCACTTTGTCAAGTTCAATGAGAACCTCTTTTCTCATGCGTAGATTGAGCGTCTACAAGAAGTTATTGAGTCCATTACGATCCTCATCTTCACTCTTCGTGCTTAAGACCCCTTGTGATGAAAAACCCCTCTTTTTGTGATGTAATGCATAACATACACACACACACACACACACACACACATATATATATGGCTTTCAAAATTGCATTGTGTAATGTGGATGTCTTTAGAATCTTTTTCTTTATTTTCATGTTTACATTCCTCTGTAATGTGCTCTTAGTTTTACCCTTGCAATGAATTTCTTTATGCACTTTGAATGTTATTATTTTTTACAATATGTTCATCTTCAATGATATCTTTCCTTTTTGTGAACATGTTTTTGTAATAACAACACATAATGACCCAATGTATGAATGTTGGATTTTGGGTATTGTTAATAAAATGTCTTCAGAGTTGACTCAATTTATGAAACCATATTTACCATCACTTATGCCAAAATAGCTCCTACATTGCATTCAAAGTCCCTTTTAATGATTTTTCCCCAAAAATTAGCTTCTTAGGAAAGATACTCCGCTATACTTTGAAAATCTATCGTAGAAAAAACTATGTTTTAAAAACCCTATCAGGAATCAATAAAGGTTTCAAAACTACTCGAAACTCCACCCAAAGTACTTATTGCTTCAAATTTTCAACCTTCAGTATACTTGGACAACTGCAGGAACCTTTTGGTAACCTGACAAATACTTAGAACTTGCAAAAAGACCAACATGCAATAGATTTTAAGTTAAAATTTTGAGACCGTCGAGTGGGAAAGAGGATAGCAAACTTGATCGGTGCCTGACGTAGGTTACAAACTACAAGAAAAAGGCGACGAAAAACATAGTTTTCTTCACTTAGAAGGTAGGGTGTGATTTTTTTGTAAGGGGACTAAAATGGTGGCAACAAATATCTCTAACTGGGGACAAGGACTGTAAAGGATGAATACATGAACCCAAACTCAAAATTTACAAACTAGTCCCTTATCCATTGGGAATAGAGTTACGATCATGAAATGAAAGGATCAAACACATCAAAAATGGGCAGAACCCAAAAAGAAAGGACCACACAACCAAAAAAAATAGGAAAGAAAAAAAAAGAACCATATATACAAAGGTAGGGGAAACCTACCAACTACGATACCCAAGATTAATCATGCAAAGCCATTAACTGGCCAAGGAAAATATGACCCATGATGACTAAGGGGGACATGCTTGTGACTTAATTGTATACTCAAAAGTACCAACTAAAGATAAAACTTACATGATGAATGATCCTTTGTGTCACCTCCTTGTCATCCAAAGGATGTTCCCTTTCATACATCTGCATCATTTTTTGTATGAAAAAATGCCTGGTTACATATTTATCCGCCACCTCGGGAAAGCCAAATTTCAAGGAGATCATCTTACTGATTGGAATGGAAAGGGAATATCTACTTGAAATCTGATCAACTTGTGGAAGGGGAATGACATCTACTTGAAATCTGATCAACTTGTGGAAGGGAAATATATGTCATTCCCCTTGTTCAATGCAGGTATACCATTACCCAAAGTAAGCCCCACAAGAACCAAATACCTAGGTGTGTCTTCTAAATTGCTCATTTCCCTTTCTATTATGTAAACAAAAGTAACCTTTGTTTGAGGACATCGTTCATCAAGGACTTCTAATAATTGCCTCAAAGAGTGGAGAGGATCTTCTGACACAAGGATCACACCAATGTGCGCTAGTTTTTTTGTTTCCCTTCCTTCTTGTACTTTAAATTCAAGAGTGAAATTTTCTTTTTCTTTACTATTCTTCGGGGCAGGAAAACATCCAACCTTAAGTCCATTTTCCTCATCATCTTGAAAAAAATGATTAATTATATTATCAACTTTGAAAATAGACATCTCACACTCAAAAGATATTAGACTTACTCAAACTTTAGAGCTAGGTTGTTGCTTGATGTATCCATGTGTTGGGATAGTAAGCATCGAGGCATGGCTCAGTATGCTACAGGAAGAAAGATCCTCTTCATCATCAAAACTATCTGAATCTTCTTATTTAGGTCCAAAAATTTGACATACACCTCACTCTCACTTCCCATTCCAATTGTATTTGAAAATTCTCCCTATTGTGCTACACTCAAACCTAAAAAATTAGTCGTAGGAGAATTATTGTTGCTTAAAATGCTTCAAATAGCCCTAGGAATGAGGCTTATTTTTGGTAAATCTTCAACTCCCGAATGATCATGATGCCTATACAATGACATATCATCTTCTATCCTTATGGATTCGATTGTTTATACTTCAAAATCAACTATTCCTCTTCTTTTCAAAAAGAATCAAACTTTAGGAGACATCATGCATGAAGGCAATTGCAAAATTAGATTGAATAGGAACATTGGGTTGGGGAATTCATCTCGAGATCCTGTTGAATCTATAATTAAAATTCTTGACACCCTCATCATCTCCCTTCTAAATTAAAAAAAGGGATCTCAAAAGAGCAGCTACATCGACCACTACTTTGAATCTTTCAGTAAATTGTTTCCTCAGGGTACTCCAATTGGTAATGCACCCTTCATCTAACCATATAAACCAATCAACTGCTCAACCAACTAGAGATTCTAAAACAAGCCAAATGACCATATCTTCTTTAATAACTCCAAAAATAACACAAGCTAGAGTAAAATATTGTACATGATCCTTAGGATCTTGTGCATCTTCCCTAGTGAATTTTGGAAAGTGTTCTCTTGAAACGATAGGAAGAGGTGAATATCTTGATAACACTAGAGGTCAAAAACAACCTCTCCATGGTAAAGAGGAAGTGAAAGCCATCAAAAGACAATAGGAAACAACAAAGATTTTTTTTATTTTATAGATTCATTAATCCCTTTCCAGGAAGAGATAATTTTCTCACTCAAATTAATTCTATGGTGGTGCGCTCTTTGGGATGGTGGCAGGTTTTGATCTCAGTTAGTTGAAGGTGGAGGGTTAGGATAATGCACAATTTCAATCCTTGGAGACCTCTCAACCACTGGCCTAGGCAGGTGTTGTGATTTTTCCTCTTCTTCTTAGAGCACAAAACTAGCTCTCATGTAATCCATCGTGCTCCTTCGGTACCTCCACGTAAGAGTGTTCAATTGTGATTTGATGTATTCTTGCTTAGTTGTAACCCAATATAAATCTAGTTACAAGAAATGAAAAATGTTCTCATGTGGTAATACCATATTTAATCATGATAAGACAAATTTTAGAAGTTATACACACTTCGTAGTAGAGTCGCCAAAAAATTGTTAGTTGATAGATTTGTCCTTTAAAAACATACAAATTGACTCCATTTTTCCCAAAAAGAGAATCAATATATCAACAATAGTTGGAGAGTTCACCATTACATTGGCGATTTTCCTTTGAATTTTAGTTGAAGTACAACTCCCTCTTTTGATATATTTTATTTTATTTTTGAGATAAAATAAACAGGGGTATGCTTTTAACTAGAAAGCAAGAAAGGAAAAACTAATATCTATCCATAACCATGAAAATAGATGTGATTAAAAAGTGTTTTGAAACTACTAACTAATGATAGGAATTAAACTGAAAAACATTCAACGCCATAGCTCACATACCAGATTATCAATGCTTGCTGACTTGACTCAATGCAATCTCAACATTTGCTGCAAATAAACGAACAAGACACCAAAGAACAACACATCCTCATAGGGAAGGAACATTCAAATTCTTATATAAGCTCATAGACTTATTCATAAACTTTAGCATTTCATTCATAATTCATTGCACACACACAATAAACATCTATAGCAAGATAATCAAAACTGAAAAATTTGATCCTTCAATTAAGATCGATTCACTCGTGCATCATAGTCCAAGGGGGATCAAAATTTCAGGCCCTTGCAAAACATGAATAAGGAATATTTAAAAATTTACATCATAATAGGCAGGATTTATTGAAAAATTGATTCTTGAATAATAATTTTCATTTTCCAAATAAGAAGTCGGGTGAAAACCAACCAATTTCTATCAAATTATGACAATATAGTCATTGATGACTATTTTTATTGGTGGTTGTGATTGCATAACCATTTTGACTGACAAGATGGGGGAATGAATCGATGCTTGCTGTAAGCAAGCCCCATGGCACACACTTGTGCAAAATTTCTGCCACTTCTCACTTCTGGTGACTATTAGCATGCCACCTAAGATTTCATCCGTGCAATTTCTTTAAATGTAGAGGATTTTGTCGATGCCTGAATCCACCTTACTAAATTTCTATCACATCACCTTGCCGAATTCATTAAGTTTAAGGAAATTTCAGTATACTTTCTAGTAGTAATTGCCTTTAAGTGAATTCCACTAGTTTGTTCTCACCGTTTTATAAATTAGCTACATCACTCCTCACTTTTTATAATGCTAGTTTTAGTTTCAAGTATGTTGAGTTCCTTCAATGATGCAAATTTTGAGGCTAGGAGCGATTTCCTCACTATTGAGGGCATTGACTATAGTGTCATGCAAAGGCTGGTTGTAGAACAAATTTAGGAGGTCTTCCTAATCTACAGTGATGTGGGAGAGGGATTCATTCACAAGATTATCGGTGAGCACTTCCTATCTCAGGTGCATGTTCATAATTTTGTCATATTGGAAACATTTTCTCTACAATGTCGTGAGCACCTCTAAAAATTTCGAGTGGGGAATTCATGCTACTAAGCGCCTAGTAAGACCTATAGACTTGTTGTGTGTTGAAGATGCTCTTATAGGGTTATTTATGCATCCTTGTGTGGGTCTAGTGGGTGATAAAAAATTTATTGCCACTGCATTGAGGAACAAACAAGTTGGGCAAGCAGTTGCTTTGCTTCGTGCTGAGCTTGAACGCAATAACATGGAGACTTAAACCCACTTTATCGAGTTCAATGAGAACCTCTTTTCTCCTATGCAAATTGAGTGTATGCAAGAAGTTATTGAGGTAATTAGGATCCTTATCTTCACTCTCTATGCTTAAAACCCCTCTTTTTGTGTGATGTAATGCAAAATATATATATGGCTTTCAAAACTGCACTGTGTAATGCAAATGTCTTTGGAATCTTCTTTATTTTCATGTTTACATTTCTCTACAATGTGCTCTTATTTTTTCTCCTACAATGGATTTCTTTATGCACTTTGAATGTTATTATTTTTCACAATATGTTCATCTTTAATGATATCTTTCCTTTTTGTGAACATATTTATGTAATAATAGCACATAGCGACCCAAATGTATGAATGCCAAATTTTGGGTATGGTTAATAAAAATATCTTCGGAGTCTGCTCAAGTTATGACAACTTGCAAAAAGATTGACATGCAATAGATTTTAAGTTAAAATTTTGAGACCGTCAGGTGGGAAAGAGGTTAGGAAACTTGATTGGTGCCTGATGTAGGTTAAAAAATACAAGAAAAAGGTGATGAAAAACATAGTTTGCTTCACTTAGAATTAGGGTGCATTTTTTTTAAGGGGGACTAAAATGGCGGTAACAAAATTGGAAGTGTTTCTCTTCTAGGAGGGGATTTTTTTTTGTTATTTGAGATGCATAGAGGGTAGCAATTTTCTATATAACTTCTATAATCAACATGAGTTACCAAGTCTATTCTAGGAAGTTAGAGGCCTTTTTCACAATATTGAAAAGAGATTCAAAATCTAGGAGGGGTTTATGAGTGAAGCTCGAGGATTTGTTCTTACCCACCTTGGTGGTAAAGGTGACCTTTGGGATATATCCCCAAGGGTCATTGTTTAATTTTGAGTAGAGGTTAAATAGAATATTGTGAAAGAAACAACTACAATTCTACTTTATCAATTGAAAGGATAAAATGGGTAGGACTATAAAGATGATTTTTTATTCCTATATAAAGTTGATGGTTCACAATGTCAAATTGTGACACTAGTTCCATTGGAACCATGCACATTGTGCATTGAATCAATTGTGAATCCTTGAGAACATATGGACTCATATCTCTTTATGTGTATTGAAATATAAACTATCTCTTGTGGGAACCAAATATGACCCTACCTCCAAGGGAGATGCAAAAAAATCCATTTAGGGAGAATCTAGTATACAAAAAACCTTACCTAAGAGGATTTCAATCATAGGTGCCACAAGTTCATGGAGAATTTATAGAACATAGCATTCTTTGTGTCTATTTTGAGGGTCCATTATGTGATAAGAAGAGTCCCATTGGAGTCAAAGGTAGCAATCTAAACACCCATATGACTCGACCTTGGGATGTTTTGGCATAGTAGGAGATAACCTTGAGATGTTTTGGAATAGTAGGATATAACCTTGAGACGTTTTAGAATAGTAGGAGATAAGCCCATTGGGATGAAAACCTAAAGGCCTTATTTTTTTTAAACACTTTAGTCAAGTTTGTGAGGACTCCTTGCACACTACTTTTATCTATGATTAACTCATACAATTTTTCAATTTTTATCCTGTAATAAATATTAAACATTATTAAACCTTTTCACATATATTAATTATTGTTCAAAATCATGTGAATTATTTTCATCTATATATTCTCTTAACAATGAAAAGTCACCATATCTATTATATTATCTAGAAATACAAGCTTTTTAATAAATTAATTATCTATTAGACATTTCCCAAAATAAATTTGTTATAACTCTCTAATTGTTGTAGGTGACATTAATACCAAATTTTTGCATAATTTGGTTAGTATATAAAGTACAATATATATTGAAAAACATAATAATCATAATATAATTGCACAACTTTTGCAAAAATAAGAGATTTGTTTATAACTTTGACACTTTAAGGTTTACATTTCTCAAACGATCTTTGACTTATGTTAATTTTTTATAATTTCATTATCTAGATTTTTTTTTGTATAATTTCTCTTGAGTATGTCTAATAGATGTTTTGGGTAAGAATAATAATTTTTTGACCCCACCTTTAATTTCAAACCATCTCTAATATGCTAATTAGATCATTTTTCATAGTTACTTTTCAATTCTATCGCTCTTTCAAAGTTTTAGTATTTGCATTAAAAATCTACTTGTCTTACCATCATTTTTATTTAAATCGACTAATTAAATAAAATAATTGTTGTTGTCTATCATGTTGTAATTTATTTTTATATTGAGTCTTTTTTCTAATAGAAACAATAGTATTAACAACACTAGAGATAATTTTGTTACGTCACATGCTACTTTGACAACCTCGGGGGTCAAGCTCCTGTGTTTTCCATTGTTGGTGAACCCATATTTCCTGGTTGAGCTATTGTAGAGGTTCCTGCGATCTCTATCACTCCAGATTTAAAGGGGTGGAAGAATGTGATGATTAACTCGAGCTTGACTACTAAGCTATCCCATACTCACCCAAAAGTGGAGATTTATATGTTTGGTATTGAGTTATCTATCCCTGAATCCGTCACTAATAGGATTGTTTCCTTCATAGAAAATGTGATGGTGGGCAAGTTTTTCTCCTTTCACCCTACTATGGATATGGTAAGAAGATGGACGACTGCAAAATGGCATCTCAAAGGTAGTCCGGATGTCTATGCTATTGTTGGTGGGCTATTACTTTTCAAATTCATGGCTACTGAAGGTATGATTTCAATTCTATCTTCAGGGCCCTAGGTCTATGGGAAACATGGCATGTCACTATGTCGCTGGAAGTCAGGTTTTGGCCCTGTTGTTGATCTCAACAAGTCAACTCCAATGTGGGTTTGTCTGCCTGGACTACCCCTAGAGTACTGGGATGAATCGGTGTTCCACAACATTGGTGATTCTATGGGTCATTTCATCACCTCAAAATCTATCACCAGATTAAAATCCAAGTTAGCGTTTTCTAGATTCTATGTTAACATTGATAATAACAAGTCCTTGCCCAACTCTATGAAGCTTTTTTCCAAATTTGGGTCTTGGACTCAACAAGTTTTCTATGAAAATGCTGAGATTTATTGCCAAAAATATGCTAAACTTGGGAATCTCATTTTGGACTATAAGTCCATAGTTAAACATGACTCCAATGCGAGTGACCCCCCTATGGATGACCTCTCTAACAAATAGCTCTTCAAGTCTGACCTAGTCAATATCATTGAATCCTTGACCAAATTTGGGCCTATCGCTCCAAGGCCCGAGAGTTACCTTCTATAGAAATGGCTTCTATGGACTTTTATTTGGTGTTGGGAGGGTCTTCTCCCAATAGAGTGCTGGAGAACATGGCTTCCCCATTGTTACATGGTGTTTTAGGGGCCCTAGTTGCATCGTTGGTGGAAATGGTGGGTGCTCTATCACTTACAAAATATTTGTTAAAGAATGTGGAAGAAGGTGAGATTCTAAATGAGGTCATTGGTTCGATAAAATCTTGCTCCAGATAGACAATGACTATTGCCTTGTCATAGGATCAAGTTGATTGGATAAAACTGTGGTTTTTGAATCACTCTTTAAATTGGGTTTGATGTACTTTTTGGAGATGGCTTCCTCAGTTCATCATAAAGTGTCAATCCGGGAACGTAGGCTTTTGTTCTATGTTGTGGAAATATGTCGAAGAGCTGAAATTAATAAACCAAGGACTGATGGATGCAACCTAATATAATTTTCTTATGGGTAGAATTTGGAATAACAGACTTTCTATCACAAGTGTGACAGGAACCTATGAAGAAATAGTTTTGCACAAAAAATGGGTTATTGGCACATAACAAAAGAGTAGTAAAGTTATCTATGACAAAATAGAAATCTAACTGAAAATAACATTAACAAACTTTGGCTCTGGATAGACAATGAATATTGCCTTGTCACATGATCAAGCTGATTGGATAAAATTGTGGTTTCTAAATCACTCTTTAAACTGGGTTTGATGTACTTTTTGGAGATGGCTTCCTTAATTCATCCTAAAGTGTCAATCCGGGAACGTAGGATTTCAAACTGTGTTGTGGCAATATGCCAAAGATCTGTAATTAATAAACCAAGGACTAATGGATGCAACCTAATATAATTTGCTTATTGGTAGAATTCAGACTAATATACTTCTTGTCACAAGTGTGACAATAACCTGTGAAGAAATAGTTCTACACAAAAAACAGGTTACTGGCACATAACAAAAGAGTAGGAAGATAATAAGGGGATTC
>CM021106.1:436075270-436316130 GCA_007115665.2 Sequoiadendron giganteum
TGATATTTTTAGTGAATTAATTTGTAAACTATAGTTTATTTCTCCTTCAAGTCCAAATATTCCTCTAATTGTTATAATTGGACCCTTAATACTTGCTCGGCATCTTTCCAAGAGGTTTATTGCAATATAATTTATTGTAGAAAAATTTCTTAGGTCTTTGACCACCCATATTTAGTAGTAATGAGATTTTTATCATCCAATACAAACATACTTTCTTTCTCTTTTTATTTTTTTGTTTCATTTATTATAATTGTTTTTCAATCAAAATCAAAATTTCCTTGATACTACTCAAAAGTGTTGGTCAACTATTTATCCATCATTTAAGTTCCTACTCCATGATTATACACATTTAAGACAAAACATTCATATGTGATAGTCATCTTCCAAAATACATCCTTTCTATCTTTCCCACTTTCAATTTTAGATTTCTTCCTTAATTAGGTCACCAGAATAAATCCATTCTTTCAAAATAGATCATAATATTTTCAACTAATATGTATTGGTAATAATGTATTGTCTTGATAATATTAGAAATCCTTTTGACTTAACCCAAAGTGTAATATAAAATTAAATTTAACACTCTCCTCCACAAAGTGATTATGAAATTTAATATACTTTCAATATTCACTTTTCTTTCTACCATACTTGATTACAACAAAAAAATAAAATTCACAAGGGTAAGCTCATAGATTTAGTTTCTAAATTCAATCAAGTCATACCCTCAATTGATTATTCTAGGATAATCCTTATCCAACCATCATATTTAAAAACCTCCTTTGATGTTATTTCAATGTGTTTAGTCAACAAATCTGCATGTGAGTTATACCATATCATGATCATCCATACTTAGGTCTAAATAATTATAGGTAAAATTCATTTTCCTTAACAATTATTTTAAAATTTTGTCACCATTAATATTGAACTTTCCAAAATAACTCATAATTTTTTGAATGTGCAAAATACAATAGGCTCTTAAGCCTAATGTCTAAAACAAACAATCCGATACCACATGTACCAACACTCTAGTTGTATACCATATTTTTATCACTAGCAAACATACTATATTTTAGGGTAAAGTAGAAAAAAATCCTCATCAATTCTTTAGTTGATGTCTTTCATTATCATGAAATACTAATACATGATCATCATGAAAGAAACTATCTTTTACTATTTCATCATTTAGAGGTCATGGATGATAGGATTGTAGCACAATGCCCTTCAAAAATTTGCACTTCATTATGGTTACCTCAAGCTTTTCATGTAGTGACTATAGTATTTTCCATCTCTTCTTGAGATTGTTCTACGATTCCACATAATATATATTCAATTATTCTCTTAGGAATTAGTGAATTTATAGGAGATCCATGAATGCTTATTCACTACTCTTAGCATTGAGTTTCTTTTATTTGAGTAATTCAAGTAGTCAACCTACCTTGGTGGTAGCTATCTTTAAATTTTCTTTGTCTCACCTAAATTGAAGTACAACACCTTGTAGATGGAAACTAACTACAGTCACATGAGGAGTGTGAAGAGAAGTAGCCCCAACTAATTAATATTTAGGGTGCATGATTTATATTGGTTGCACTATGAATGATACTATACCCCTAAAATACATGATCCATGAGTTTAGATCATAAATATTTTCAAATTGAGGAGTAGCATGTTGTGATGACTAAGATTATTGTTTTCTTTAAATCTATTTCACTTGTATTTGAAGGAATTTAAATTGCTCCAAAATTCAAGAGAACAAAGTGGGTGTCACATTGAGAGTTCCGTGCAAGAGAAGGAAAGGGAGAGACAAATGATAGTCTTATAGAGGTTGAAACTATGAAGGGGGAGTGGGGATTCAACTTGAAGAGATCACACTAGAGGGTGGGGAGGAGGTCTCTTCTAATGAAGAATCATCATAACATTTAACAAAGGTGGACACTTCTATGCTTATAATAGACCAAAAGTGAAGAGTTTAAGAAGAATATAGTCAGAGATCCAAGAAAGAGGTTTGTTATTGGGGATGGGGAACTTGAGGGGTAGATTCAAAATAATATCAAGTTGAGGAGGAGAGAGGAGAGTGTAGGATCTTAATGTTTAGGGAAGGGATGAGAACACATGCTCAACAATAGACTAGAGAGAAGTACTAAACTTTTTAGGAATAATAATTGGGGAGATATTTTTGGGAGAGGAATTAACCTCAAGAAACTCAAGCTGGATGGTTTTAGGTTTGACATAAATTAAATTAGGACAAGAAAGAGGTAAATTTGTAGGGGGGGTGAGAGTATTTACATTTTTTAACAAAATACATGAGGGAGAAGCGAGACTTTAGCAATTAAATGTAGGGATGTTTTTGGCCTTTTAGTAGTTACTATGGTATCCAAATCAATTGGGGGAGTCTCTAGCCATGAAATGCATACTTCTTCTAACTTGGGTGTTTGGATGTGTTTTCACAAAAATCTCACTTAGGCTTGTAGAATTTAGGTTGCTATTTGAGGTCAAAATGCCTTTCTATTAAAAAGGCTATATAATTTATTGTCTAGTTGGAAGTTCCAAACAAGGGTAAGGAGTAGGCCTACTTCATAGTGAAACCACCACTCTGCTTTGATATTGCCATCAAACTAATCCATCATATTTTTAATCATCTTGATCTCTTGGTTGTTGCACTTTTGTTTTGACATATGGCTATTATTGTAGTCACATTTCTTCTAATATAATTTGTTGGTTGTCAGATTTTGAAAACTAATACAAATTGACTCCATTTTTCCCAAAACGAGAACCAATCTATCAACAATAGTTGGAGAGATCACCATTGCATTGGTGATCTTCCTCTGAATTTTAGTTGAGGTACGAATCCCTCTTTTGATATAATTTTTTATTTATTTTTGAGATAAAATAAATAGGGGTATGCTTTTAACCAAAAAGTAGGAAAGGAAAAACTAACATCTATCCATAACCATAAAATAGATGTGATTAAAAAGTGATTTGAAACTACTAACTAATGATTAGAATTAGATTGGAAAATATTCAATGTCATAGTTCACAGATCAAATTATCAATGCTTGCTGAATCGACTCAATACAATCTCAACATTTTTTGCAAATAAATGAACAAGACACCAAAGAACAACACATACTCATAGGAAAGGAATATTCAAATGCTAATCTAAGCTCATAGACTTATTCATAAGCATTAACATTTCATTCATAATTCATTGCACACAAACAATAAACATCTACAACAAGATAATCAAAACTACACAATTGATCATTCAATTAAGATCGATTCTCACGTATGCATCACAGTGAAAGGGGGATTAAAATTTTGGACCCTTACAAAACTTGAATGAGGAATATTTAAAACTTTACATCATAATAGTTAAGATTTATCAAAAAATGATTCTTGAATGATAACCGTTGTTTTCCAAATAGGCAATTGGCCAAAAACCAACCAATTTATGTAATATTATGATAATATAGTCATTAATGACTATTTTTTATGGTGGTTATGATTACATCACCATTCTTGATTGAAAATATGGTGGAATGAATTGACACTTGCTATAAGTAGGCCTCGTGACACACACTCATGCAAAACGTCTACCACTTCTCACTTTCACTGATTGTTGGCATGTCACCTAAGATTTCTTCCGTGCAAATGCTTTAAATGCAAAGGATTTCATTGATGCTTGAATCCACCTTGCTATATTTCTATCACATCACATTATTGAATTTGTTAAGTTTAAAGCAATTTGAATGTACTTCCAATATTAATTTCCTTCAAGTGAATTCCACTAGTTTTACCTTGCCATTCTATAAATTCATTTTACATAATGCTACTTTTAGTTTGAAGTATGTTGATTTCCTCCAGTCATGCAACTTCTAGGGCTAGGAGTGATTTCCTCACTATTGAGGGCATTGAGTGCAATATCGTGCGAAGGCTTGTTGTAGACCAGCTTTAGGAGGTCTTCCTAATCTGAAGCGATGTGAAGGAGGGAGTTCACAAGATTATCGGTGAGCACTTCCTGTCTCAAGTGCATGTTCATAATTTTTGCTTGCTGGAATGTTTTCTCTATAATGTTGTGCACACCTCTAGAAATTTTGAGTTATAAATTCATGTTGTTGAGTGCCTAGTAAGACCTATATACTTGTGTGTTGAAGATTCTCTGAGAGGGTTATCTGTGCATCCTTGTGTGGGTCTAGTGGGTGACACAATTTGTATTACCACTGCATTGAGGAATGAACAAGTTGGACAAGTAGTTTCTCTACTTCGTGTTGGGATTGAATGTAATAACATGGATACCTAAGCTCACTTTGTCAAGTTCAATGAGAACCTCTTTTCTCATGCGTAGATTGAGCATCTACAAGAAGTTATTGAGTCCATTAGGATTCTCATCTTCACTCTTCATGATTAAGACCCCTTATGATGAAAAACCTCTCTTTTTGTGATGTAATGCATAACACACACACACACACACACACATATATATATATATGGCTTTCAAAACTGCATTGTGCAATGTGGATGTCTTTAGAATTTTTTTCTTTATTTTCATGTTTACATTCCTCTGTAATGTGCTCTTATTTTTACCCTTGCAATGAATTTCTTTATGCACTTTGAATGTTATTATTTTTTACAATATGTTCATCTTCAATGATATCTTTCCTTTTTGTGAACATGTTTTTGTAATAACAACACATAATGACCCAATGTATGAATGTTGGATTTTGGGTATTGTTAATAAAATGTCTTCAGAGTCGACTCAAGTTATGAAACCATATTTACCATTGCTTATGCCAAAATAGCTCCTACAATGCATTCAAAGTCCCTTTTAATGATTTTTCCCCAAAAATTAGCTTCTTAGGAAAGATACTTCGCTATACTTTGAAAATCTATTGTAGAAAAAACTAAGTTTTGAAAACCCTATCGGGAATCGATAAAGGTTTCAAAACTACTCGAAACTCCACCCAAAGTACTTATTGCTTCAAATTTTCAACCTTCAGTATACTTGGACAACTGCAGGAACCTTTTGGTAACCTGACAAATACTTAGAACTTGCAAAAAGACCAACATGCAATAGATTTTAAGTTAAAATTTTGAGACCGTCGAGTGCGAAAGAGATTAGCAAACTTGATCGATGCCTGGCGTAGGTTACAAACTACAAGAAAAAGGCGATGAAAAACATAGTTTTATTCACTTAGAAGGTAGGATTTGATTTTTTTATAAGGGGACTAAAATGGTGGCAACAAATATCTCTAACTAGGGACATGGACTGTAAAGGATGAATACATGAACCCAAACTCAAAATTTACAGACTAGACCCTTATCCATTGGGAATAGAGTTACGATCATGGAATGAAAGGATCAAACACATCAAAAATGGGTAGAACCCAAAAAGAAAGGACCACACAACCAAACAAAATAGGAAAGAAAAAAAAAGAACCATTTATACAAAGGTAGGGGAAACCTACCAACAACGATACCCAAGATTAATCATGCAAAGCCATTAACTGGCCAAGGAAAATATGACCCATGATGACTAAGGGGGACATGCTTGTGACTTAATTGTATACTCAAAAGTACCAACTAAAGATAAAACTTACATGATGAATGATCCTTTGTGTCACCTCCTTGTCATCCAAAGGATGTTCCCTTTCATACATCTACATCATTTTTTGTTTGAAAAAATGCCTGGTTACATATTTATCCACCACCTCAGGAAAGCCAAATTTCAAGGAGATCATCTTACTGATTGGAATGGAAAGGAAATATCTACTTGAAATCTGATGAACTTGTGGAAGGGGAATGACATCTACTTGAAATCTGATCAACTTGTGGAAGGGAAATATATGTCATTCCCCTTGTTCAATGCAGGTATACCATTACCCAAAGTAAGCCCCACAAGAACCAAATACCTAGGTGTGTCTTCTAAATTGCTCATTTCCCTTACTATTCTGTAAACAAAAGTAACCTTTATTTGAGGACATCGTTCATCAAGGACTTCTAATGTTTTCCTCAAAGAGTGGAGAGGATCTTCTGACACAAGGATCACACCAATGTGCGCTAGTTTTTTTGTTTCCCTTCCTTCTTGTACTTTAAATTCAAGAGTGAAATTTTCTTTTTCTTTACTATTCTTCAGGGTAGGAAAACATCCAACCTTAAGTCCATTTTCCTCATCATCTTGAAAAAAATGATTAATTATATTATCAACTTTGAAAATAGACATCTCACACTCAAAAGATATTAGACTTACTCAAACTTTAGAGCTAGGTTGTTTCTTGATGTATCCATGTGTTGGGATAGTAAGCATCGAGGCATGGCTCAGTATGCTACAGGAAGAAAGATCCTCTTCATCATCAAAACTATCTGAATCTTCTTATTTAGGTCCAAAAATTTGACATACACCTCACTCTCACTTCCCATTCCAATTGTATTTGAAAATTCTCCCTATTGTGCTACACTCAAACCTAAAAAATTAGTCGTAGGAGAGTTATTGTTGCTTAAAATGCTTCAAATAGCCCTAGGAATGAGGCTTAATTTTGGTAAATCTTCAACTCCCAAATGATCATGATGCCTATACAATGACATATCATCTTCTATCCTTATGGATTCGATTGTTTATACTTCAAAATCAACTATTACTCTTCTTTTCAAAAAGAATCAAACTTTAGGAGACATCATGCATGAAGGCAATTGCAAAATTAGATTGAATAGGCACATTGGGCTGGGGAATTCGTCTCAAGATCCTGTTGAATCTATAATTAAAATTCTTGACACCCTCATCATCTCCCTTGTAAATTAAAAAAAGGGATCTCAAAAGAGCAGCTACATCGACCACTACTTTGAATCTTTCAGTAAATTTTTTCCTCAAGGTACTACAATTGGTAATGCACCCTTCATCTAACCATATGAACCAATCAATTGCTCAACCAACCAGAGATTCTAAAAAAAGCCAAACGACCACATCTTCTTTAATAACTCCAAAAATAACACAAGCTAGAGTAAAATATTGTACATGATTCTTAGGATCTTGTGCATCTTCCCTAGTGAATTTTGGAAAGTGTTCTCTTCAAACGATAGGAAGAGGTGAATATATTGATAACACCAAAGGTCCAAAACAACCTCTCCATGGTAAAGAGGAAGTGAAAGCCATCAAAAGACAATAGGAAACAACAAAGTATTTTTTTTTTATAGATTTGTTAATCCCTTTCCAAGAAGAGATAATTTTCTCACTCAAATTAATTATATGGTGGTGTGCTCTTTGGGATGGTGGCGGGTTTTGATCTTAGTTAGTTCAAGTTGGAGGGTTAGGATAATGCACAATTTCAATCCTTGGAGACCTCTCAACCACTTGCCTAAGCGGGTGTTGTGATTTTTCCTCTTCTTCTTAGAGCACAAAACTAGCTCTCATCTAATCCATCGTGCTCCTTCGGTACCTCCACGTAAGAGTGTTCAACTGTGATTTGATGTCTTCTTGCTTAGCTGTAACCCAATCTAAATCTAGCTACAAAAAATGAAAAATGTTCTCATGTGGTAATACCATATTTAATCATGATAAGACAAATTTTAGAAGTTATACACACTTCGTAGTAGAGTCACCAAAAAATTGTTAGTTGATAGATTTGTCCTTTAAAAACATACAAATTGACTCCATTTTTCCCAAAAAGAGAATCAATATATAAACAATAGTTGGAGAGATCACCATTGCATTGGCGATCTTCCTTTGAATTTTAGTTGAAGTACAACTCCCTCTTTTGATATATTTTATTTTATTTTTGAGATAAAATAAACAAGGCTATGCTTTTAACTAGAAAGTAGCAAAGGAAAAACTAATATCTATCCATAACCATGAAAATAGATGTGATCAAAAAGTGTTTTGAAAATACTAACTAATGATAGGAATTAAACTGAAAAAAATTCAACATCATAGCTCACATACCAGATTATCAATGCCTGTTGACTTGACTCAATGCAATCTCAACATTTGTTGCAAATAAATGAACAAGACACCAAAGAACAACACATCCTCATAGGGAAGGAACATTCAAATTCTTATATAAGCTCACAGACTTATTCATAATCTTTAGAATTTCATTCATAATTCATTGCACACAGACAATAAACATCTATAGCAAGATAATCAAAACTGAAAAATTTGATCCTTCAATTAAGATTGATTCACTCGTGGATCATAGTACAAGGGGGATCAAAATTTCAGGCCCTTGCAAAACATGAATGAGGAATATTTAAAAATTTACATCATAATAGTCAAGATCTATTGAAAAATTGATTCTTGAATAATAATTTTCATTTTCCAAATAAGAAGTTGGCCGAAAACCAACCAATTTCTATTAGATTATGACAATATAGTCATTGATGACTATTTTTATTGGTGGTTGTGATTGCATCACCATTTTGATGGGGGAATGAATTGACACTTGTTGTAAGCAAGCCCCCTGGCACACACTTGTGAAAAATTTCTGCCACTTCTCACTTTTGGTGACTATTAGCATGCCGCCTAAGATTTCATCCATGCAATTTCTTTAAATGTAGAGGATTTTGTTGATGCCTAAATCCACCTTACTAAATTTCCATCACATCACCTTGCCGAATTCATTAAGTTTAAGGAAATTTGAGTATACTTTCTAGTACTAATTGCCTTTAAGTGAATTCCACTAGTTTGTTCTCGCCGTTTTATAAATTAGCTACATCACTCCTCATTTTTTATAATGCTAGTTTTACTTTCAAGTATGTTGAGTTCCTTCAATGATTTAAATTTTGAGGCTAGGAGCGATATCCTCACTATTGAGGGCATTGACTGTAGTGTCGTGCGAAGGCTGGTTGTAGAAAAAATTTAGGAGGTCTTCCTAATCTACAGTCATGTGGGAGAGGGATTCATTCACAAGATTATCGGTGAGCACTTCCTGTCTCAGGTGCATGTTCATAATTTTGTCATATTGGAACATTTTATCTACAATGTCCTGCACACCTCTACAAATTTCGAGTGGGGAATTCATGCTACTAAGCGCCTAGTAAGACATATAGAATTGTTGTGTGTTGAAGATGCTCTTATAGGGTTATCTATGCATCCTTGTGTGGGTCTAGTGGGTGACAAAAAAATTATTTCCACTGCATTGAGGAACAAACAAGTTGGGCAAGCAGTTGCTTTGCTTTGTGTTGAGCTTGAACGCAATAACATGGAGACTTAAACCCACTTTATCGATTTCAATGAGAACCTCTTTTCTCCTATGCAGATTGAGTGTATGTAAGAAGTTATTGAGGTAATTAGGATCCTTATCTTCTCTCTTTGTGCTTAAAACCCCTCTTTTTGTGTGATGTTAATGCAAAATATATATGGCTTTCAAAACTGCACTGTGTAATGCAAATGTCTTTGGAATCTTCTTTATTTTCATGTTTATATTTCTCTACAATGTGCTCTTATTTTTACTCCTACAATGGATTTCTTTATGCACTTTGAATGTTATTATTTTTCACAATATGTTAATCTTTAATGATATCTTTCCTTTTTTTGAACATATTTATGTAATAATAACACATAGCGACCTAAATGTATGAATGCCAAATTTTGGGTATGGTTAATAAAAATATCTTCGGATTCTGCTCATGTTATGAAACCATATTTACCACCACTTATGGAAAAATAGCTTCTACAATGCCTTCAAAGTACCTTTTAATTAATTTTCCCCAAGAAGTAGCTTCTTAGGAAAGATACTCCACTATACTTTGAAAATCTTCCATGGGAAAAAATAAGTTTTGAAAACCTTACTAGGAACCAAAAAATGTTTTAAAACTACTAAAAACTCCATCCAAAGTATTTATCACTTCAAAATTTTCAACCATTCGTATACTTCGAAAATTGCAAAAACCTTTCAGTAACCTAACAAATACTCACAACTTGCAAAAAGATCGACATGCAATAGATTTTAAGTTAAACTTTTGAGACCGCCAGGTGGGAAAGAGGTTAGGAAACTTGATTGGTGCCCGATCTAGGTTAAAAATACAAGAAAAAAGTGATGAAAAACATAGTTTTCTTCACTTAGAAGTAGGGTGCATTTTTTTTAAGGGGGACTAAAATGGCAATAACAAAATTGGAAGTGTTTCTCTTCTAAGAGGGGATTTTATTTTGTTATTTGAGATGCATAGAGGGTAGCCATTTTCTATATAATTTGTATAACCAACATGAGTTACCAAGTCCATTCTAGGAAGTTAGAGGCCTTTTTTACAATATTGAAAAGAGATTCAAAATCTAGGAGGGGTTTATGACTGAAGCTCAAGGATTTGTTCTTACCCACCTTGGTGGTAAAGGTGACCCTTGGGATATATCCCCAAGGGTCATTGTTTAATTTTGAGGAGAGGTTCAAAAGAATATTGTGAATGAAACAACTACAATTCTACTTTATCAATTGAAAGGATAAAATGGGTAGGACTATAAAGATGATTTTTTATTCCTATATAAAGTTCATGGTTCACAATGTCAAATTGTGACACTAGTTCCATTGAAACCATGCACATTGTGCATTGAATCAATTTTGAATCCTTGAGAACCTATGGACTCATATCTCTTTATGTGTATTGAAATATAAACTATCTCTTGTGGGAACCAAATATGACCCTACCTCCAAGGGAGATGCAAAAAAATCCATTTAGGGAGAATCTAGTATACAAAAAACCTTACCTAAGAGGATTTCAATCATAGGTGCCACAAGTTCATGGAGAATTTATAGAACATAGCATTCTTTGTGTCTATTTTGAGGGTCCATTATGTGATAAGAAGAGTCCCATTGGAGTCAAAGGTAGCAATCTAAACACCCAAATGACTCGACCTTGGGATGTTTTGGCATAGTAGGAGATAACCTTGAGATATTTTGGAATAGTAGGATATAACCTTGAGACATTCTAGAATAGTAGGAGATAAGCCCATTGGGATGAAAACCTAAAGGCCTTATTTTTTAAAAACACTTTAGTCAAGTTTGTGATGACTCCTTGCACACTACTTTTCTCTATGATTAACTCATACAATTTTTCAATTTTTATCCTATAATAAATATTAAACATTATTAAACCTTTTCACATATATTAATTATTGTTCAAAATCATGTGAATTATTTTCATCTATATATTCTTTTTAACTTTGACACTTTAAGGTTTACATTTCTCAAACGATCTTTGACTTATGTTAACTTTTTATAATTTAATTATCTAGATTTTTTTTTGTATAATTTCTCTTGAGTATGTCTAATAGATGTTTTGGGTAAGAATAATAATTTTTTGACCCCACCTTTAATTTCAAACCATCTCTAATATGCTAATTAGATCATTTTTCATAGTTACTTTTCAATTCTATCGCTCTTTCAAAGTTTTAGTATTTGCATTAAAAACCTACTTGTCTTACCATCATTTTTATTTAAATCGATTAATTAAATAAAATAATTGTTATTGTCTATCATGTTGTAATTTATTTTTATATTGAGTGTTTTTTCTAATAGAAACAATAGTATTAACAACACTAGAGATAATTTTGTTTCCCGCCCCTCTGTCCCTCTTCTTTGGTTTTGAATTGTCTGTGTGCATGGTGGACACCGCTTTGGGGGTACCCCACAGTCCCCCCTATGCTCTCCTGATCAGATTCTTGTTACGTCACATGCTACTCTGACAACCTCGGGGGTTAAGCTCCTGTGTTTTCCATTGCTGGTGAACCCATATTTCCTGGTCGAGCTGTTGTAGAGGTTTCTACAATCTCTATCACTCCAGATTTAAAGGGGTGGAAGAATGTGATGATTAACTCGAGCTTGACTACTAAGCTATCCCATACTCACCCAAAAGTGGAGATGTATATGTTTGGTATTGAGTTATCCATCCCTGAATCCATCACTAATAGGATTGTTTCCTCCATAGAAAACATGATGGTGGGCAAGTTTTTCTCCTTTCACCCTACTGTGGATATGGTAAGATGATGGACAACTACAAAATGGCATCTCAAAGGTAGTCCAGATGTCTATGCTATTGTTGGTGGGCTATTCCTTTTCAAATTCATTGCTACTAAAGGTATGATTTCAGTTCTATCTTCAGGGCCCTAGGTCTATGGAAAACATGGCATGTCATTGTGTCATTGGAAGTCAGGCTTTGACCCTGCTATTGATCTCAACAAGTCAACTCCAATGTGGGTTTGTCTGCCTGGACTACCCCTGGAGTATTGGGATGAATCGGTGTTCCACAACATTGGTGATTCTATGGGTCATTTCATCACCTCAAAATCTATCACCAGATTAAAATCCAAGTTAGTGTTTTCTAGATTCTATGTTAACATTGATAATAACAAGTCCTTGCCCAACTCTATGAAGCTTTTTTCCAAATTTGGGTCTTGGACTCAACAAGTTTTATATGAAAATGCTGAGATTTATTGCCAAAAATATGCTAAACTTGGGAATCTCATTTTAGACTATAAGTCCACAATTAAACATGACCCCAATCTGAGTGACCCCCCTGTGAATGACCTATCTAACAAATACCTCTTCAAGTCTGACCTCGTCAATATCATTGAATCCCCGACCAAATTTGGGCCTATCGCTCCAAGGCCCCATAGTTACCTTCTCTAGAAATGGCTTCTATGGACTTTTATTTGGTGTTGGGAGGGTCTTCTCCCAAATGAGTGCTAGAAAACATGGCTTCCCCATTGTTACATGGTGTTTCAGGGGCCCTAGTTGCATCGCTGGTGGAAATGGTGGGTGTTCTATCACTTAACAAATATTTGTTAAAGAATGTGGAAGAAGGTGAGATTCTAAAGGAGGTCATTGGTTCGATAAACTCTGGCTTCGGATAGACAATGACTATTGTCTTGTCACAGGATCAAGCTGATTGGATAAAATGTGGTTTCTGAATCACTCTTTAAATTGGGTTTGATGTACTTTTTGGAGATGGCTTCCTCAGTTCATCATAAAGTGTCAATCCGAGAACGTAGGCTTTTGAACTATGCTGTGGCAATATGTCGAAGAGCTGAAATTAATAAACCAAGGACTGATGGATGCAACCTAATATAATTTTCTTATGGGTAGAATTTGGACTAACAGACTTCATGTCATAAGTGTGACAGGAACCTATGAAGAAATAGTTATGCACAGAAAATGGGTTACTGGCACATAACAAAAGAGTAGTAAAGTTATCTATGACAAAATAGAAATCTAACTGAAAATAATCTTAACAAACTCTAGCTGTGGATAAACAATGAATATTGCCTTGTCACATGATCAAGCTGATTGGATAAAATTGTGGTTTTTGAATCACTCTTTAAACTGGGTTTGATGTAGTTTTTGGAGATGGCTTCTTTAGTTCATCCTAAAGTGTCAATCCGGGAACGTAGGATTTTGAACTGTGTTGTGGCAATATGCCGAACAGTTGTAATTAATAAACCAAGGACTAATGGATGCAACCTAATATAATTTTCTTATGGGTAGAATTCAGACTAACATACTTCCTATCACAAGTGTGACAAGAACCTGTGAAGAAATAGTTTTGCACAGAAAAAGGGTTACTGGCACATAACAAAAGAGTAGGAAGATAATAAGGGGATTCTCAGTATTGTTTCTATGGAAGAAGTTCGGCTGGCTACCTTTAGTATGGGGGCTTTCAAAGCCCCGGGCCCTGATGGTTTTCCTCCTACCTTCTTTCAAATTTTCTGGGATACTGTCGGTGGGGATCTAGTGCTTGCGGCCAAGTATTTCTTCAAATCTGATAAAATCCTCAAACAAATGAACCACACTTTCATTTCCCTTATTCCCAAGGTTGGTGAGCCTCAATCCATGACTGATTTTTGACCCATTAGCATATGTAACACCTTCTATAAGATCATTTCTAATATTTTAGTGAACCGTATCAAACCCTTTCTAGATAAAATCATTAGTCCTACTCAAAAGGGTTTTGTCCTTGGGCAACATATTATTGATGCTACTTTGACCACCCATGAACTGCTCCATTCTATGGATAGATGTAATTATGCGGGGATGGCCCTCAAGCTGGAAATCTCCAAAGCTTATGATAAAGTGTTATGGGATTTCATCCTGAAGGTTTTGGCTAAGTTTGGATTCAACAATTTTGTTATCAAACTCATTATGGAATGTGTTAATACTGTAAAGTACTATGTTCTTGTTAATGGATCCCCCTTTGGGTTCTTCTCTCACGGAAGAGGGATCAGACAAAGTGACCCCCTATCTCCCTATCTTTTCATAATGATTGGTGATGTGCTCTATAGGAATTTCACTGGTCTTCTGTCAGAGGGCTCCATTATGGGCATTAGAGTGGCTTCCTCCCTAGATCCGGTTGGGATCAGTTAAGGAACACTAAGGATTGGTGTAAAATTTTGAATTCCAAATATCTTCAGGATAGGCCATTGATGAATTGTCTCTCGGAGTCTCACCCCTAGGGCTCCTTGGTCTAGAGGAGCATCTATAGCACACAAGGACTATTAAGGAAAGGGATTAAATGGAAAATGGGCAATGGGAATAGAATCAAATTATGGGAAGATACATGGCTAATTAACACCCCTCTAGTTTGCTCTGACTTTAGGACTATTATGGGATCGGCTCAGAGATTCTTTGGCATCCATATCAGTGATTATGTTTCAGGACCCCCTGGAGCTAGGAATTGGAAAGATCTAGTCCTCTATTGTCCCCAGTCTCAAGACCTTTTTTATCTGGCTCAGTCCCTTCAAGAGATTCTCTCTAGCACCAGGTTTCCCTCCTTTGACAGAGAGGATGAATTTTTTCGGACCGTTGAAAAACAAGGGGATCTTTCTATTAGGTCGGCATACAATTTGCTAACAAACCAAAGTGCTATTGAGGAACCCTGGAAGAAGATTTGGAACCACCACATGATCCCTAAAATAAATTTCTTCTGGTGGATGACATGCCATAACAAGATTCTTACTCAGGACAATTAGAAGAAATGAGTTTTTTTTATTCCCAATAGATGTTTACTTTGTAAGAGTGGGGAGGAAACTATCAGTCACCTATTGTTACACTGCCTGTTTGCTGCTGAAGTTTGGGGGATGGCCTTTGAGAAACTTGATATCTCTTGGGTGATGAGCAAGGATCTATGACCATTCATTCTAGGTTGGTATGGTCCCTATTCCCACCCTCTGCCTAGTGAAATCTGCAATTAGGTCCCTCTTATCTTGGGTTGGTGTTTGTGGAAGGAGAGGAATAATAGGGTTTTTAGAATATTGAGAGGATCCCTAAGGATTTTTTTGGCACTGGTGTTCAGCTCATTGAGGAAAACATATCCCTCTTTAATGAGAAACTCTCAAAGAAGGGGCCTTTGGATCACGAAATTAGAATGGCCAAGGCTTGGCACCAGGGATTAGAGGCTAACTCGTTTGACAACTCGAAAGTCTTAGCCAGGAAAAATACCAAATGGGAGCCTTCGGATAGAGGTTGGTTTAAACTCAATTTTGATGGGGCTGATAAGGGCAACCTAGGCAGGGCAAGTATTGGTGGAGTGATTAGAGATCCTGGGGGGGTTATGGTTGTAGGATTTGTTGGAGGTATTGGGGTCCAATCTTCTATACTGGCAGAAGCTCGTGTGCTGCTCATGGGCCTCGAAGTTGTTGTCTCTTTGGGGATTGCTAATCTCCACATCGAAGGAGACTCTAAGTCCATTACGGATAATGTGAATAAAGACAGACTAATTGGCAACCAAGTGGCGGATGCCTTGGCTAATCTTGGCACTTGGTGGGGATCCGCTAAATATTGGAGGAGAATGGAAAGGATACCGCCAAAAATTTAAGCTATCATATTGAGGGAACAAAGCAACCAATTATCGCAATGATTTTAAATTTATGGATGTTAGGTGCTGAATGGGGGGTCCACTTGATTTTATTGGGGGTCTGGTGGATGAGTGTTAACACTGAGATGGCTTACAAGTGGAGGGACTCTAATTTTATGGCTCACTATAGGCCTAGATATATTCGTGTGTGGGGCATGAACTGGAGGATCCACTTGTCTGTCCTTTGGGCCTGGTGGATGGGATCGATTACTAAGGTGGCTGACAGGTGGCAGGGTTTAAATTTTAAGGCTAGTAATATGAATAAAAAAGGTGGCTTGATGAAGGATAGAAGAAAGGACATGATTTCAATGCTTTTGAGAAGTCGTACCGTGTGATCTCTTCTCTTGGGGATCATGCGATATCTTGTTTTATCTCATCCTTGCATCTGTAAGTTTTGAGAGTTTAAATAATGATTTGACTCCTCATTATGAAAGAAATCTTCCTTCTAGTGGCTTCGTGCTAGCTAGTTTAGTGCGAGTCTCAAATTGCACCCTTAATAATGTTTTTATTTTAAGCAATACGACCAGTTTGCCTTGTTTTTTTTGCATTTTATCCAAGGAGAAGGAACCATGCATGCTCGCCAATTCTTGTCTTGCTGGCCTCTATGACACACAATTGGTGAAGTTCCTACAACTGTTTTTCATGCTCCTGAATGGTTACCACTGATGTCTTAGGGGCCTGTGCTTGCTCAAGCTCTACCTTCAATTAACTGATTTCAATTGCTTGTGACAAGCTGAGTGACTTAGCCTTTTGAACTTTATTTTTTAGAGTGTTATTATCCTCAGTTAGCTTAGTCACCAACTTTTGTAGGCTACGAATGCCATCATTAAAGAGCAGGGGATGTTCTTCTTCATTATCTTTTTCTACCTCTGGCTCCTGTTCATCTTGTTGTTCCTGGTGATGGGTTTCAATATTCCCTTGTTCTTGACTCTTCATATCCACTTCAGACTCTACTCTTTCTTCTACTTGATGCTATTCTTCTTGGGTAGTGTCATGTGGCGTGTGATCCCCAGGATTGTCAAGATCATTATCACTTTTGGCCAAGGAATTCTCGGCCTGAACAACATCCTTTGCAAAAAATGCTTCTTGACTGCATGGCATCTTTGCTGAGATAGGGGAATGTTGGGGCAACGCCTCGAATTTTTGCTCAAGTTCCTCTCCTAAAATAGGAGAATTATGAGGTGGAATCTTGAAAGTTTGCTCAGGTTCCTCTTGGTGTTGTGAGGGCTCCTCAAGATCTGTCGTTTTCTGTTAGAGGGCTCCATTATGGGCATTAGAGTGGCTTCCTCCCTGGATCCGGTTGTTGTGCAACAATTTGTGGATGACACTTTTCTCTTTGGGAAAGCCTCTATGGTGGAAGCCAGGAAATGGAAAGCTCGCCTCAACAACTATGCCCCATGTTCTAGTCAAAGCATCAATTACAATAAAAGCATGATCTACTTTTTTAACTACATGCCTAATTTGCAATCTAGAGTGACTATGGTTCGGGATGTGTCAGTGGATCTCTCCCCTCGGTTTACCTTGGGCTAACCCTCACAGTTAAGGAGGTTACCACTGACTTCTGGAACTGGATTATGGAAAGGATCCAAAAGAAATTGGCTAGGTGGAAGGGCTCCATCCTAATCCATGCTGGAAAACCCCAACTACTCACTACAGCCCTCCAAGGTATCCCCACTTACTTCCTCTCCATCTTTAAAATGCCTAAGTACATTGCTGATAAGTATGAAAAAATTCAAAGGAATTTCCTCTGGTCTAGGACTGAGGATAAGAAGAAACTTGCTTTGGTGAAATGGGAAAAGGTTTTCCAGGCCAAAATTTGTGGTGGGCTAGGAGTCAGGACAATTGTCAACTCTAACAAGGCTCTGATGTCCAAGGTTGGCTGGGATCAGTTAAGGAACACTAAGGATTGGTGTAAAATTTTGAATTCCAAATATCTTTAGGATAGGCCTTTGATCAATTATCTCTCGGAGTCTCACCCATAGGGCTCCTTGCTCTGGAGGAGCATCTGCAACACACAAGGCTTGTTAAGGAAAGGGACTAAATGAAAAATGGGCAATGGGAATAAAATCAAATTTTGGGAGATGTGTGGCTAATTGACACCCCTCTGGTTTGCTCTGACTTTAGGACTATTATGGGATCGGCTCAGAGATTCTTTGGCATCCATATCAGTGATTATGTTTCAGAACCCCCTAGAGCTAGGACTTGGAAAGATCTAATCCTCTGTTGCCCCCAATCTCAAGACATTTTTTGTCTGGCTCAGTCCCTTCAGGAGATTCTCTCTAGCACCAGGTTTCCCTCCTTTGACAGAGAGGATGAGTTCTTTTGGACCTTTGACAAACATGGGGATCTTTCTGTTAGGTCGACATAAAATCTACTAACAAACCAAAGTGCTATTAAGGAACCCTAGAAGAAGATTTGGAACCACCACATGATCCCTAAAATAAATTTCTTCTAGTGGATGACATGCTATAACAAGATTCTTACTCAGGACAATTAGAGGAAACGAGCTTTTTGTATTCCTAATAGATGTTTACTTTGTAAGAGTGGGGAGGAAACTATCAGTCACCTATTGTTACACTGCTCGTTTGCTGGTGAAGTTTGGGGGATGGACTTTGAGAAACTTGATATCTGTTGGGTGATGAGAATCTACTTGGCCCTCCTCTAGCCCCACCTCCTCGATCCCCATGATAATCCTCTCACAAAGGACCCTCTCTGCATCATTCATATCCTCCACTCTTGTAGCCTCCTCCTCGACCTGCTCCTCTTGTCCCCCTCTCCCCCCACCTCAACCTCTATAGCCTCTGCCTCTCGTTGTGCCACCTCTAAAGTATGTATCTCAACATGTTTCTCCCCCTCCTAAAATGCCACCTTCACCGCTACCCTCACCTCGGTTCGGTCCTCCTCCATCTTTGCCTCCTCTTTGATCGGCGGTAACTGCCTCTTCGACTGTCATCCCCCATCCCTCCTCCTATGACGATCTCCTCCCCATCCTCCTCAGCTGTCTCCCCCATCATCTCCTCATCCTCCTCCATCCCCCCATCCTCCATCTCCTCTACCTCCACCCCTATTGACCCTTGTCACCTCGTTGGCCCCCTACCTCGACAATCTACTAGGACTCGTTTTGGATCTATCAATGGAACAGGTATGTGAATCAACTACCAAGCATCATACTCTGGTGTAGTACCTTCATCAGCATCCCCTCCTCTCCACTCACAATCTAATGCCTACATGGCATCAATCTCCTACTCTGATGTGGTAACAACAATTTAAGGCCCCCATGGATGCAACTCTCGAGAGGACCGTACAAACTCTGTACTGCCCACTAGAACACCCTGCCTCTCCTCAAACTACCTTTGAACCCTCTCTAGCAGATACATCTCAATAATATGTTGGCTTTGCACTATACATCTGATTAGTTATCTAGGTTGTCGACACAATGGCATGTGATCGTCCTCATCGATCCAAAAATCACAATTCTTGTATGGCCTCTAAATAAAACTGACTAGTGTGTCTAAAATGTGCCTCCAGTAACCAACATCCCCACATGTGTCTGTGTAAGGGCTCCCTGACAAATATATGCATATGGAGCACTGGCTACTAGTTTTTGTACCATCGGAGATCCGAACACTATTATGTGCTCCCAAGCCCATACTATCAGCAAAGTGGCCCCATAGCTCAAACTCTTCCCTCCCCTGTAAGCAATATAGTGGATCTAAAAATAGAGCATCGCCAATAAGCATGGCCCCCATGCATACACTGTGCCAAAATAAGCCATCGATTCAAGAACTTCTCCCCAGCCTACTGGGAAACCATGACCCCTATGGTCGGGAATCATCACTCCTACTATTAATGTGCATAAGATGCAATCATATCTATCATACATCTCTACTAGGGTCTCCCATCTAATCTTGTATCCCTGAATTCCAAGCTCTGTATCATCATCACACTCATAGTACTCATGCAATGCCTGCAGTCCTCGAGCGGGGTCATATTGTACCTACTCACTATATTTTGGAAGCGTAATATCCTATACATATCCTCTAAGGTGAATGTTGCCTCCCCCATTAGCAAGTGGAAGGTTCTCATCTCAGAGTGTCATCACTCTGCCAATGTTGTCAACATGCCCCTATTTTCCCTGATCATGAGCATATAAGTGATGTAAAACAACCCCAGGTCCAGTAATGCATGTCTCTCCTCCTCACCCAACTGGTCCCAAAGTCATAAAACATTTGGTCTCAACTCCCACATGTAGATAGGAGGTAGACACTCCTAAAATCATCAAGCAAACCATTATGTCAATCTCATACCTTCAGTTGACTAAGTCAAAATTCCCTAATCTAGGGAAAAAATTTAACCAGGTGATTGCGTCATTGTTCATCAAATGCATCACATATAGTTTTAACTGGCTTGCAACTGCAATTGTGTCACTCTCCTCTCAAATGTTTCATATCATGTAATGCTTACATCATAGCCTTTCGATTGCATCATTCTCAGTCACATCTACGACTCAAAAATTTAGTCGTGTCGCCTCATTTTGTGTGTCACAACGCAATCACCCCTCCCCTCACCCTGATTCAATTGCATCACACTGAGGCGATTACGGTGAACCGCTTATCACCTACGTCGAACATGCATGCAATTGCATCATAAAATTATGTCATGCAACTGCCTGCTAATTGTTTTCCCTATCTTAATGCACAAAAACCAAAAAAATTAAAAGGTAGACTAGTAGTACATACCGAGGCGAGCACTCCTCAAGACGGCGGTACCTTCGAATGTGATATGCATAGTGGGAAGCCTCTGGAATAGGTGATATCTCTGCAACTAAATCACTCGGAGATCTAGGAATTTTTAATTTGGGAATGCACAAATGACACTTTTTCTCACTCCAATTTCTATTTATAGGTTCAAAATTAGGGTTTATGCCTGCCTTGTCTATCGGAGGGTCCTCTTGCTAACCTTGAACTTGAATTTGACACCCTTCTCGAACTCAAAAAAGGAATACTCCTTTTTTAAAATATCTTCCCTCCAAAATATCTTAAACTAATTTCCATGAAATAAGGAGATATTTTCAATTAACTAAAGCTCTCATTTATTTTCATCCATTGATCTCTTGATCTAATCTGAACTGTTGATTTTCATCTTCAATCTCTACCGTTGATCAAATATCCTAGAATTCTATAAAACAAGCCATCATCTTTATAAAAATGATTCACAATTCTCATAAGGAATTCATGACCTTTTTGAGAGCATTCTTGAGCATTTAAGGATCATAATTGTGAGTCAAGATCATCATCGAAGCTTTTTCAACATGCGTTATGCACAATTTGAGCAATCCGCATCCTAAATTGGCATAATTCTCAAATGGAGTACTAGGTTTTCTTTTTTTTATTTGAGTAATTGATCTTAATTTGATTTGTAATATTGATTTATGTTTATTCATTGATTCAATTGCATTTAACTTCATTAAGTATGAGTTTAATTGATCTTTCTTTTGTGGGTTTTTTACATTTCCTAAACCCAATCATTTTATTGCATCTTCTAATTAATTCTCATTATTCCCCTACGGCATTTTGGCATGCCCAATGGGACCCACATCCTTGATCTAACATTTCTTGAAGTTTTTGATGACTTAAAGATTATAGTGATGTTTCTGCAATAAATCGACACTTCTATTTTTTGTGCAATGACACTTTTGTCACACATCGACACTACTAATTTGTACAATGGTCCTTTTGCTATATATCGATTTTTATGTTATGAAACTTATGTGTTTGATGCCACTACAGGTTACAATGATGCTTATATTGATTACAATGACACTTTGATTGTGACTCAATGCTTCTATTACAACTTGACGCTTTTTCATAGAAACAACGACGTGTTTGAGGTATATCGATGCTTTTTTTCTAGTTACGATGCTTTTGGTTGTTATAGTAGCATACCTGATTCTATTTTATTGAATTTTGTTTCAAACTAACCCTAACATTTTGTGAAGTTTTCTTGGAACTAACACACTTGTGCAACTTTTGGCATACATTGGGAGAAGAAAAGAAACAAACAAACAAACAACAGATAACATGCTCTTATTGAAGAAGGCTCATGAATTTATCCTCAAAACCCTTGGAGTCAATCCTATATGTTATTCTATTGTATTTTATCTCTTTGTCTATCAAACAATTTAAAATTAATCCTCAAAATAGTTAAAAAAGTCCAAAACCCAAGACAGATTTAGGTTGAACTTGCAAAACCTTGCCTTTGTGTCATAGTGATGCTCCTAAAGTGTTACAATGACAATTTTGTAAATTTGTTGTGATTTTAGTTGTAAATCCATATTTTTTATTTTGTAACTTGGTGCTTTTTTATCTATTCATCTCGACACTTCTAAGAAACTTACACTTTTGATCAAAAACCTTCTTTGATAGTCCAAAACCCTAAAACTAGCACAACACTTTTGACTGTCACACAATAGTGCTTCTGAAAATATCTGACACTTTTGAAAAATTTAGACACTTTTGTTAGGGGCAATGCCACATTTTTGTTTAATTAAAATGACACTTTTGTAAGTGATGCTTTTGACTGTCAATTAAATTTTTCTAGGTTTCCTAAAATCTTAGATTCCAAAAATTCAACCCTCAGTTACTAGGATCAGAGACTTGTATCAACCAAACCTATAGTCATCATCAGTTATCCCAAACAACAAACAAATATTTTTCATCCTCATCCCACATCATCCTTTTGTATTGGGCTTCTAAAATTGCATCCTCTTAGTTTGAACCAAATATCAACCTTATCAACAACAGTAAAATAACTCATCCCACAACAACCAAAATTAGAAATAAGTCTTCTTAGATCTCCTATCATGGCTTTTAGTTTATCCTTTTCTTGGAAAAAAATCATTTCTAAGTAAATTATTAAATTAGCATCAAATTCTTGTGAGTTAGCTTTCTTAGAAGTCATTGTCTACTCCTAAGTTTATAAAACTCATTATCATTTTCCTTTGCGTGGACTAGTCAATCTAGGAAAATCAAGGATTATCCTCAACAACAATCAAAATGAGATCTAGTTAACTTTTGTCTTTTAGAGGCTTTCATATCCACCACCCATCCAATCAAAATCAACATCAAACTCAGGTTCAAATCTACTTTTTTTCCAAGTCTATTTTGAAATAAACTATTCATCCAAAATGCATCTCTCAAATTCATGTCTTACAAGGTCATCACAAGCTTTATTCCTATAACAAGATCCTAACACACAAAAAAAAACACGAAATACAACCCTAGTAGTTTTAGTGGCCCCACACCCACGAGTACTACCAAAAAAACCATTAGAATGTCCGGTGTTGAGTTTAACCATAGAGAGTATAAAACCCCCAACAAAAATAACAAGATCAAACTGTCACTATAGAGGATATCACAAATGAACATAAGGGATTTATAGAATTTAGTAATGAACAAATTCTATAGATGCAACAAGATTTTTCTTTGGCTAGAGCACTTGATGCCTTACTAGTTGCAAACCCTAACTTGTACTTATTGAAACTTGCATAAGGTGGTGCTAAACTACCCTCAAAGTATGCTCCACCAAAAAACCCTCCTAATGACTTGGCTTCACAAATCCAAAATTTTACTCAAAAAATCAATGGCATACAATTGGGACACATAGAGAATTCACAAACTCTTGAAGACATGTCCTTATTCATTTGACACCTTTTCCTCCAAATTTTGAGATGCCAGCGTTTGATAAATACAAAGGACACAATGACCCACGTGAGTATATAAGGGAATTCTATGTAGCTTTCCTAGAGGCTTCATTTGTAGGAGTTTATGGTGAACTCCTCAAACACCCCAGAATCACCTGCAAGACAAAATAACTTCCACAACAGAAAAATGGAAAAAATATTATTCTCTCATTAAGATGCAAGAATTCCAAATTGAATATGGAAAATTACATATTAAGCCTTGCGTATATAGCAAGGTTGAGATGAAGTAGTTAATATGATGTTGAAATGTGGCATAATATTATGGCATGTGACAACTAACTAACTACCTAGGAAATGATTCTAGATAAGATAAGACTTCTAGAAAAGACAACTCGTCCTTCTAGAAGGAATCTTATATCCTAAGCAAACATGTAAACCTATCACCTAGTAAATGACACCTAGGAATATAATTAAATTCCTAAGTAAACTTATGTAAGTGTAATTAAATAATTAATTACACCAACATGATTTAATGATACATATCTAATGTGCCGCTTTCCATGAAGCTTAGGTGGAAAAGTGATTGAGTGGTTCTCTCACTTACTCCTAGGTATTAAAACATTCCAAGACATTATGGACAAAATTGTATCTCATTTCTTCTATAATATAGAACACGGGGTTACTTTAACCAATTTATACATCATTAAACAAAACCAAGGAGAAAATTTTGCATCGTTTTTGCAACAATGGAGACACAAAGCAAGTAAATGTAAATGGCCTCTACCAAAAATAACTTGTCAACATCATAGTTCAAAACCTCAACACAAAAATTGACTTCCACTATGTATACAATGTGCCAATACATTTCAATAACTCATAGAAAAGGGTTTAACAATCAAAAGAGCCCTATTTGCTAAAGGATTAGAAAAAATATACAAAGAAAACAAGGATTACCCTTTAATCTCTAATAAAAACATAACAAATGATGGTTTTGTAGATGTGAAAGTTGTGAAAAACATATTGACCCAATCAAGAAAACAAAAAAAAATGTCCAAAACACCAATCCTTCAAGAGGATGACCACCAAGACCTAACAATGCTCCATGACACAAATTCACTCCCTTAGGGGAACCCATCAAAATGGTCCTAAAGAAATTGATTCAATCAAACCATATCCATCTTCTTGAGCTAAGGAATTATGAAGAACCACAAATCAGACCAGCATGGTATAATGACAATGAATTTTTCCAATACCATAGAACAAAAGATCACAAGACACAAAATTATGTAAAACTCAAACATCTAGGGATATGATAATTACATCAACAATATTCATTGGTCACATCATGAGAAATTAGACATTTATCAAGATGTTTTCCTAACATGTGATCGAAACCATCCACCATTGTCTAGTAATGACTCACATCAAAATAATCGCATTAAGGATGTATCTCATCATCTAAATCCATTGAGACCACTCAAGAGTCTTCCATTCATATTACATCACCAAACCTTGATCCATGTCGAGAACATAATCCCAAGCACAACGAAGAAAACTCTAAAATAAGTCAAGATAAAGATTCCATCATTATGTTTCATCCCATTCATGACCCAATAATTGATCCTAACCATATGTCTATATCTTCCACTTCTATAAATGAGATACTCACTTGCATTCGAAACATATAAGATCTCTCCCTTATTCCTCTAGAACAATATTCTACCACTCTAGACATATTTGCAAATGATGAATCTATTGTCAAGATCATAGGATTTAATGGTGACATTCCAATAAATGACCATGAAGAAGGTTTTTATATCAACTTGAAACATCATCATCTTTTGAAGAACAATCAAAATTCAATGATCCTCAAACTTGGGTTGAAAATCTTGATTGGGAAGCTATCTCACATACTGATAAGCACCTATAAACTATAAAATTGGATCACTTACGTTCATTAGAGCAAGCTCTCCTACTAATGAGAATACTACCACCTTTGAAGGTTTTCACCATTGCAAAGAAGGATTAGCACCTTGTTTCCAAGACAAATCATATTCAGATTCCAACAAAATTTATCAATGGATGCAATACCAAGGCAAAGGATTAAGCCTACAATGAATAGGGTATTTTAGAACCAGTGTATTTTGTCTCCCATGGCATGGGGGAAACTTTATCTAATGCAAACATAAACATGGAAGTCATAAAGAGTCCTTATAATGAAATTTCTTCCAACACTCAAACTATCCATATCATAAATTGTCATCCTTGAATATTTTCCCCCACTAATTGGGGCCAACAAAAGGAAAATCCTTACAAATAAAAATATCAAGTCATTGAAGCTAAAAAATAAAAAATTTAAGTAAACACATGAAATTAAAATGGACCCCAAAGAAAAATAAAGCAAATATTCCATATAAAACTCCATTAATCAATGAAACTATGGAGAAACATAAAAAAGGGACTTCCATCCATCAAAGGATCAAAGGTGTCCACCAATTCAAAAGAAGTCTTCAAAATCAACATAAAAAGTGTATGAAAAGTTGGTCCTAAACTCGCTCAAAATTCCATATCCGCATTTCATTGCTCATCTTCCCAAGTTTGGAAAATAAAAGATCTACAATCTAAGCAATTGAATAATTCATCTCCATATCATATCATCCATCAAAGTCCACCATCCAAATTAAGATCCATAATATCAAGATCCCACATTTACCATGTCCTAGCGGAAACTATTTCTCATAAGGACTCTAATGGCACTCTATTGTAATGTGCACATTTAGATAAGGCCAACTTTGGTATTGATAAATATTACAAGAATATTTACGGGTTATAAACAAGTGCATGTATCTTGGCAGAGTAACTCCTCCAAAAAAGATATCGTTGGAACATCATGACAACAACATCTACATTGACACCACCAACTGGTGCCACATAGTCAATGATCACATCAAAAATTCAAAAATTCAAAAAAATAAAAAAATAGTAAAGATTAAAAAACCATCCTCGAGTAAAAACCATTATTATGGCACTGTGGGAAAGTACCTTGATGAAAACCTAGAAAACATGCATCATGCAAAAAATTGAGCATCTATGTGCACCATTTCTATTGGAGTAACTTATCTTATTCATAATAAATCCAACATTCCATCCATTCTATCCATAATAAATCTACAATATATTCCATTTTTATCCACCCTTTGTAATTCATCTTGACATGGTCAATTTCGTTGACCATATAATATTCCATGTCATACTATCACCTACATCTAGCACTATCCAAAAAATCATGCTCAATCCTAACAATTTATCCTATCATGGGATAGTCCTTTGAAGAAAAATATTTCACTCTTACCATTCCTCCGCCTTCACATATCCATCCATTATACTAATCCACTCATCGAATTCCATACATGCTAGACACTGGGGGTAGGTATTAAGATCCTACTTCAGAATAAATCTTGATATATGTCTTCTAGCTCACATAGAGATCTACACACCTTTTAGAAAATCCAAAAACATTCAAATAATGCAAAATCCAAAAACATCCAGATAATAAAAAATCCAAAAATATCCAAATAGTTGAAAAGTCCTAAAAACATCCAAATAATTAAAAAATCAAAAAACATCCAAATAATAAAAAATCCAAAATTATTCAAATAACGTAAAATCCAAGAACATCTAGATATCCAAAAAATCCAAAACAACCTCAAAATTTTTACAAAAATCTAAAAAACAAAATCACCCCAACTTGCCCTTTCCATCCATTATAAATCTATTGTCACTCTCATCTTTGGAAAAATAAACAAAATATAATACAACAATCATCAAAACATAAAACGTTCATAAAATATTGTAGGTCATGATCTATTGAACACCCAACATACTTAGAGGGGGTGAATCGGTATTCTATTAAACCATTCAAAACATTAAAAATCCAATCACTAATGTATATTCAACTACATTAAAGAAAGAAAGCATGAAAACATCACATAACACATGACCATCAAGATTTTTATGTGGAAAACCCAAAATGGGAAAAACCACGATGAGGGTAAGCTCACAATATATTATAGCCAGTTAAACTATATAACATAAAAGCTCACTACAAGTGGACTCATTGTCCACATAAAAAATACAAAAGAGAGATGGTGGCTCACCACCTATTTTTAACTATTACAATTGCATCTTATGCATGCATGAATTATAGTTCCATTGAAGCACAATAGAAAACTTTATCTGATTTTGATTCAACACTCCACCTTTTTCTTCATTCGTACAATTTTGATCTTCAAATTTGCACTACTCTCCTCAAATTCTCATTACACACAATATATGTCACATCTATATCTTCAAAATACCGAAAATAATCCAACATATATATTGGCATCAAGTATAACATCAATTAGGTCAACCTAATTAGATGTAATACTCAAAATACAACTTCTCATCTCCAAAAATTATCATCCATAACACATGCCATAATTCAAATCTCAAAACACCTTAAGATAGGTCGGCATGAACCTATAATAGATTCCACATAAGATAGAAATATATGTTTATTCTTTGTATACCTTCAAACATATTAGGTCAGCTTCGCATAAGACCTAAATACAAAAACCTTCATCTATGTATCCACATCTCAAAACGTGGACCTCAAATCTCAATACCATCTAGAATTTATGCTCAATTGACATGTGGAAACTTATCTTCAATACCCCAAGGCTAAAAACTCATCCACAGAGAAGTTTGGATTCTCCCACACAAACACACTATACTACAAGCAACTATAAATTGTCAAGCCAAAATTTGTTACTCATATCTCTCAACCTATTTGTCCAAACAAGATGAACTCTTGGTTTTAGGTGCATCTAACATCCATCAAATTAATTTTATAAGCGCAAAGAGATATCTTCATTTGCAAAGCAGTGCACATCCAAAAACCGACACACTGTTACACTGAACTGGCAGAGTTGACACTTAGTCAAATTTATATGCAACTGATCTTTTTGGACCAAATAAACTTGCCCAAATGAATTCAACAACACCTCAAAAACCTATTAGGATTAATCAAAATGATCCACAACAATGTTGACATCAGTGAACATTGTATCATACTATAACATACCAACCATGCTCATGTTACCAAGAAGCATCATCAATGAAAAACTTCAACAAACTCTTCAAACTTTCAAGAATCTCCCCCTTTTTCATTGATGGCAACATATGCCAAAAAGTTTTGAAAGAATCAATTAGCAGTTTGAAATTTACAAGTGTGGTGTCAATGTTTGATCTAGGTATGATCTCTTGAAATACCTTAACTTCTTAATCCATTAATTCTCCACTCCTTTAATATGATTCAATGATATCCTTCCTCATGGATCCATGGAACATGTCTCCTAGTTGCAGCTTGTGGATGGGAGATATCTTCTTTATGTCAACATTCCCTTGATGCATCGACAACTGTAGCAATTGGGAAGACACGACTAGTTGGAAATTAGGTTGTACTCTCAATATATTTTTTAGAGAATCTCTGGAGGAGCCAAAAGATTCACCAGGAGTCTTAGTAACTTCAATAGCCTTTCCCTTGTCCTTAATAGTACCAAAGTCTATTGGTTTGTCTTTTTTTGCATCTCTAGATGCATCCTTATTTTTGTCTTCTTCTTCTTCATGCTCTTTTTCTTTTTCTTCATAATTTTTTTCTTATTCATGCTCCACCTTGTTAGTGTTCTCTTCCTCTACAATATTTTTAGTGTTTTCCAAAGGAGTAAGTTCATCATTTTGCACAAGAGGAGTGGTGACATTTTCCTTTGCAATGTCTTCTTCGATCATTGCATCTCCATCATTTTATTTTTCCATGTCCTCCACTTATGGAGGAATGTTTTCCTATGTATTTTCCTCTTTTTTTTCATGCTCATGTTGAGCATCATTTGTCTTCCCTTCTTGTCAATTTTGTTTTGGAGCAGTGGTGTCAGCATTTACTCCTTCAACCACTGGAATCAAACCTAACTTTTGTACAATTTCCTCACCTTTATCATTGCTCTCTTTCTAAATCATTTCAAGTTAATCTTTGTCTTTACCCATAAGGGTAGTAACCCTTTGCTTGGTTCTCATCTCCTTGCTAAACACAGTAGCCAATGTGGCTCTATCATCTTCTCATGATAATGGATAATTTACTCCATCCAAACCCTCTTCCTTAATCTTCTCATGTTCTTGTATTTCCTCTTGTCTTCTCTTCAACAAAATGTTACATACATCATTAGGAATATCCTTCTTGATATTTTGCATGTCAACTTCAAACACAACAATATACTTGATTATAGCCTCAAAGATGGTGAGCTTACCCACCTCATCTACATCCTCATACAAATTTGTAGTCTCTACTAACATTTCATTTTGCACAATACTATTATACGATGCCTCAAGTTTCATTGGGAAGTGAGGCCTTATTGGTTCCTTTTGTTTTTTTTATTTTCCTTTACCCATAGTCTTCTTTTCTTTTGAGTCTTTTTCTTCTTCGGAGAAGCCTTCTTGGCTTCCTTCTTCTTTTTCCTTATGTGTATTTTGAATGACTCTTTCTCTTTTTATGTCTCCTCTTTGCTCTCAATATCTATTCTATCAAATCTTCTCCTCTTGATGCTAGCTTCACCTTGTGAATCATCACTCCTTCATTTGTGGACCAAAGGGGATACATCTTCTTCCAGTTCTTCTTCATCAGCAACATTGATGCCAATACCCTTTTCTCTTGTAGCCTTTTGTTTAATTCTTCTCTTAGTTGGGGCAGCAGGTGGCCCTACAATGGTGGACTTCTTCATCTCTACCCTTGTAGATTTTGCAACCAGAGGGGATTTCTCCCTTATCAGAGGAATAGCAATAGACTTTCTCTTCTCTCTAACAAAGGGAAAAGCCTTGGAGGACTTTTGAATAGATGGTGGTGTGGTAGTTGTTATGTAAAATCTCCTTGAGCTACCTGAAGCTTCACCATTAATCATGTCCACTCTAGTTTTTCTAGCATACTACACTTTTTCCTTATAAATTCCCATTTCTTTTGCACATACATCCACCATAGCATCAACATTTTTCCTAATCTATGGTTCTTTTGTTCAATGTGAACTTCCATGGACTTTTATTCAAAATTACCATACCTAGGTTTTGTTTCATCCTTTGGAATCTTCAATAGGATATCAACATAGCCAATAAGATCTACCTTTGTTACCTCATAACCTAATTCAAGAACCCAAATAGATCTTGGTTCCATTCCCTCCATAATACAATTATCTATAGAAACCAGGAATGTGATATCATTTTTGTACCTTCCAACCATTGTCCTAGGAATCCTTTCTCTCTCATGCATTCTTTTATGAAATATTGGAAAGGAAGCAATAAGCTCATCATCTTGTGCATTGACATCTCCAAGACTTTTCATATAACCTACAATTTTATGTGCAATAGGTCTTCCACTCACCAAGTTTACTTTTCCAATTATGGGTACCTCCTTCAAAAAGTAGAATAGTAGTAAGCACATAACCAAGGTGTCAAACTCAAACACATATTTATTTTCCTTGGTATTCTTTATATTTCCATTAACTATTTCTTAAGTAGCTCACACAGGTCATAGTCTGCACCATTTTCTATCATTTCATGTGCCACATGGATTGTGGTGGCAGAAACAAAGTTATCTTTGTTGGTAAAGTAGATTTTGTAGAAAATAACCATAGCAACATACCTAACAACTGGATTTTTAATGGGATTTACTGCAAACGCTCTCTGATCAAATGTAGCACCAATTTTCTCCATCACTGCTTTTTTTAACAAATTTTAGAATGGGCATGGGTCTGATGGAGTATAGACCAGTGACCTCTCTTATCACTTCCTTTGTAATCATGTGAGGCATATCAATCAAAAAAAATTGATCATGAACTCTTCTTAAGGCCATTCTAAACCACTTGACATCATAGAAGAAATTGGGGAACCATTACCATATATCTAGTTTCTTCTCAACTAGGCTTTTCTATTCTAGCTTTAGGGTGAAGTCTTCATCAATTAACTCATTTTTCCATGCATCACTTAGCTTACTAGGAGAATTTTCTTCCATTTTTCCATGAATGTATGCCCCAATATCCTTAGTCAGTAAAACCCCATATGGAATGTGAGAGAATGTGCCTAGAGGGTCATCTTTAATGGCTTTTACAGGGTATTGTTTGAATTTAGGTTGTGGTTTCTCTATAACCTCTATAAATTTTTGTGTAGCCATTGCAATATATATCCAAACTGATTTCAAACAAAGATTTCTAAAAACTAGGGCACAAAAGATTGACAAAATACCTTTTTACTTTGTTTTCCAAAATAGGGTTTGGATGCTTTGACTCTCAGATCACCTTATGCACTTCAAATTTTCTTCTCGTTGCTCTGATCCTCAAATAATTTTGTGAAATGTATTGTCCTTAGTGAATTTTCTTTTAACCTTTCGATTTCACCTAATTCTACATTGAATACCAGCACATAATGTTGGTAACACTTAATCTGTATGCACAATCAGCTTCCAAAATTTGAAAAACTTCTACATAGACATATTTTCTTCCACAATCTTCACCAATAGATCAAGCATGTTGATCTACATCACATATCTTCATGTTGCAACCTCAACACCTCTTTTTTGGTGGGGGATAAAATATATATATTAAAGCTCCCCCTAATCCATAGCTCTTGGCTTAGTTTCTAGAGGAAACATCTACATAAGAGGATGGTACATATTCTCCCTTGTTATTTATCTCTTCCTTCTTTCTCCAGATCTTTTCTTTTCCATTTGCTTCTTTACTTCAATCGGATCAGCCTTTTTAATTGGTTCATTCCTCTTTATCGGATTATCCTTCCTTGTATTTTTGCTTCTGCAAAATTTAGCAATATGTCCAGGTCTATTGCAATTTTGAAATATGACATTCTTCTGAGAAATATTCCTTACATTCATTCTAGATTTGAATTTATTAGCTTTGTGTCCAAATCCATAGCATGTATAATAATAACCATTGAAAGGTTGAATCATTCTACCATTGTTATATGCATTCATCATTTGAATTTTGCATTCATTTTCTCTATGTCCAAATCTTTTGCATTCAAAACATTGACCAATAAAGGATGGAACATTTTGATTCATTATGCTTCTACATTCCATTACTCTATGTCCAAATTTATTGCAAGTAACAAAAACCATTGAAAAATGGGTACCTTTGAGCATTTGGTTGTCTTACCAAAGGTCTTCTAGCTTCAGGTATTTGGTTTCAAATCTTGCCATTTTTTTTCTTGTCTTCAATCTTCTCTATTTCATTGATCTTATTTTCTACATTAATTAGGTGTTTGATTTTCTTTTGATCTTTTTCCTTTTTCAAATCCCAAACCACCTTTTGTCTTTGTATGTTTTTTGACCTGCAATCATCTCATCATGCATTATAGAACTCACCTTGAATTTGTCTTCATGACTTCTTGCTTTATCCAGATCTGATCTTAGGTTTACCACTTCTTGTTCAACCCTTATGCACTCATCATACTTTCTTTTCACCATTTCATTCAAGAAATATTCAATTATTTTATTTTTTTCAAGTTGTACTTTCAGTCTGGTGATGTTTTCATTTGCTTGTTTCAATTGTTCACTAACTTCCTTATTCATTTCTATAAAAAAAAATATTTTCTCTCTCAATTTTTTGATACAGTCATTTGCTTCTTTCACATTTTCCTTCCAATCTTTTTTCTCACTTTCAATATTTTTAATATCTTCAAGAGAAACTTTGATTTTTCCATCTTTTTCAAGCATGCAATCTTCTTCTATAAAATCAAAAGCAGGAATCTCTTCGAGAGGAATAGGAAACTTTTTATCATCCATGTGTTCAATCTCCAAGACCTTCCCAAAGTGGTTAAGCTCCTTCCAAGGAACCAAGCTCTGATACCAATTGTTGAACACCCAAAATACTGAGAAGGGGGTGAATTGGTATTCTCTTAAACCATTCAAACATTAAACATCCAATCACTAATGAATATTCAATTACAATAAGGAAAGAAAGCATGAAAACATCACATAGCATATGAACACCAGAATTTTTATGTGGAAAACCCAAAATGGGGAAAACCACGATGGGGGTTAGCTATAATATATTATAACCAATTATATTATATTATAGAAATGCTCATTTTAGGTGAACTCGTTGTCCATGGAGAAAAATATAGAAGAGAGATGGTGGCTCATAGCCTATTTTGAACTGTTACAATTGCTTCTTATGCATGCATGAATTATAGTTCCATTTAAGCACAATAGCAAACTTTATCTGATTTTGATTCAACACTCTGTATCGCTCTTCATTCACACAATTTTAATCTTCAAATTTGTACTACTCTCCTCAAATTTGCATTACACACAATACAAATATATATCGGCATCAAGTATAACATCAATTAGGTCACCTAATTAGATGTAATACTCAAAATACAACTTTTCAGCTCTAAAACTTATCATCCATAACACACACCACAATTAAAATATCAAAACACCTTAAGATAGGTTGGCATGGACCTATAATAGATCCCACATAAGATAGCAATACATATTTATCCTTTGCATACCTTCAAACATATTAGGTTGGCTTCACATAAGACCTAAATACAAAAAAAATCATATATGTGTCCACATATCAACACATGTGGACCTCAAATCTTGATACCATATGGAATTCATGATCAACTAAAATCTAGAAACTTATATTCAACACTGCAGAGAAGTGTGCCACACAAACACATACTAAAAGCAATTGTAAATTTCTAGGCCAAATTTTGTTACTCATATATATCAACCTATTTGTCCAAATAAGATGAAATCTTGGATTTAGGTGCATCTAACATCCACTAAATTAATGTTAGAAGCAAAGAGTGATATCTTCATTTGTGAAGTGGCGCAAACCCAAAAATTGATGCATTGTTACACTAAACTGGCAAATTTGACACTTAGTCAAATTTTTGTGCAACTAATCTTTTCGGATCAAATCAAATTTCCCAAATGATTTCCACAACACCTCAAAAACCTGTTAGGATTAATCAAAATAATTTGCAACAATGTTGGCATCAATGGCAACATTATATCACACTATAACATACCAACCATGCTCATGTTTCCAAGTTGCATCATCAATGACAAACTTCAACAATCTCTCCAAAATTTCAACATTGGTCATTGTCAAAATAACATCAAAACCTTCACGTCAATTTCCTAAAACATCTTCTAAATCAACATCAATATCCAATGACTGTGTTAATGGATATATCTTTCCCACAATAGGCATCATTTCAAATATCAACTAAAATAATCTCTCTAGCAAGAGATATGATGACTTTGATATGTTTTGTCAGTTGGTATTTTCTTTTGATTTATATTTTGTCTCATTCTATTTCTCACTTGAAGCCACCTTGATCTTCAATATCATGGTGTGTCTCGAGGATTGCGCAATGGGGCATAATCATTTCTTTTGTTTGCTATGTTTGTGGGATGTTCTTGTAAAATGACCTTGGTGAATAATTTCCTTGTGTGTAGGGATAGTCTCATATAATACAATGACCTTTGTATATCAGGTTCTTTATACCTTTTGCGCATTGGCATAACTTTCTTCGAGGCTTCATTATCTCACATAATAAAACAAGGTTTTTGTATGTCAAGTAACAAGGATACTCCTATTTGTTTGCAAATTCAAATTCCATGCAATAGATACACCACCTTGTTTCTTCATACCTTGGTGCATAATATCAAATTTCTATATTAAAATAAGGATTGCTCTATATTATTTAGCATAACCTAAAGCAAAAGAAAAATCATCTATCCTATCTCATCCCATATCCAATAAAACAATCAAATCTATCCAATAATCATAGTTTCTTGATATTTGATCAACATCATTCATTCATCATATTCTATTATATTTCTCCATCTAATCAACTATTTTTTTCTATCCTACACATCATACTAAATTTTCTATCCAAAGTATTATGACATACACAAAAACATTGATCGCATCCTACATCCACAAACCCTCAATAACATCATATCATATCATCACATCATAGAATCTTAAAATATATAGATCAAATCATATAGATAAACATTTATCCATTACATAATGTAGATCATCATCCATAACACCATAATCATAGCTACATCAAAAATATTTGCATCTCATATATATTGTCAAAAAATGTGTCATGATACAAAATCTATACATTGAATGTGTGATATAATATACATCAAAAAAAATGTATAAAAAGGTTATCAAGAGCCATGAATGTATATAAAAATCAAGAATTTGTCAACATAAAATAATCTACATGTCAAATATATAACAAGATACGAGCTACATAGAGCTCCCTCTCTCCTCTCGACCTGGATGAGCATGGGGACGAGCCACCCATTGAGGAGGAACCATCTAATTTATGCTACCTATCCTCTTGAATCCCCAATTTATTGTCCCTATATGCCTGAAGGTCCTACCTATGAGGGATACCCCACTGATCTCCTATTTGACCTACCAGATGGTCCTATTGCACTCTTGTAATAGGTGGCCTCTCTCTTCAGAATCCTGATCTCCTATATATTTCAGGCCATAGGGATCATATATACATGTATTATAACCTCCAATCGTTGCCTCTACACCCTCTCAACATCCCTCTTTGCAATAAACTGGGCTAGTTCTGTTGTCAATGAGCAATCTCCACATCCCTCTCCTGAGCACATTGATCTTGCTCAATATTCCTCTACATCAATTGTACACCAAGTCCATCTCGCTCCGGCCTATAACCATCTCTCTTTCATCATCCCTAGTCTCTCTACTACATCACATCCCAAATTTTGGCACCATCGGGGCCTCCTCCCTAGGGAATCCTATCTCCTCATCCACCTATTGGCACTATTGTTGTTGTAAGATAGGAAAAATCTAGTTGCATAGATTAAGCGACAACCACAACACTATCTAAGCTAGAAATTTAATCTAAAACAAAGAAGAACAATCAAACAAAAGAGATAAAATAAAGGCAATCAAATAGAAAAACTCCCCATTTTTTGAAGTTGAATAACCTCCTTTGTCTCTCCTCAAAAAACCTTTGCAAGTTTCCCTCAAATAAAGGTCAAGAGATGAATTCATTAAATAATTAAAATTATCTAATTAATAGAAGAACATGATCAAAGAATTAAATAATTAAAATTATTTGATAATGCGGGAGGGAAGACCAAGATGAAGGAAAAATGATGCTCACAGACCAAGACATTTATCATTGTCTACAGTTGCCACCACTACCTCCTACTGACCCTTGTCCTCTACAATAGGGACCTCTTCCTCTACCCTTTTTTCTATGTCAGCGGGCTCTACCTCTCACTGCATGCTCCCTCCAACCACTCCTCCATCAAGGTGTATAAATTAAAGTGGCCTCTAAGGTATCCCCATTCATCAAAATCAACAATCACATCAGGATCCTCTACCCTATCTGCCTGAATCCACTATATAAGGGCCAACTGAATGAACTTAGTCACTATTGTCCAAGATGAGGGCATCATCCCCCAATTTGCAATATCTCTCATCGTACAAGAAAAATCACATGATAGTCTATAGTTGGAACATCTTATGCATCTTTGAACTACTTATGCATCCAATTAGGAAGATATTTATTGAGAACATAATGTGTATGCATAATGAGCCATCGGGTCTACTTGTAAAAAGGTAGATGTACCAGAAAATGATTGAAGGAGTTTTCCCCAAAATATCAATAGGGAGAGGATGTTGAAAGGGGTTTGACCAAACTTCTATAAAAAAAATTATGTCCCCATTCATGGTCCATTGGATCCTCAATTTGTCAAAAATAAAATCCCATACTTTAGCAACAAACAGACAGTGCAGTAAGAGGTGGTCTACCGACTCCTCATTGTTCTTGTATAACATGCATCTATTTGAGATATGAAATCCCCTTTTCCTTAAGTTTTCCTGAGTTAAAGTCCTATTGTGGCATGTCATCCACCAAAAGAAATTTATTTTTGGTGTCAAATGTGAGTTCCAAACCTTTGTTCATAATCTTCTTTGGTCACCCTTATCAAACAACAAACTATAAGCTGGCCTAATAGAGAGGTTTCCCTTGTGTTCCTAAACCCATAAAAACTCATCCTCCATGTTTGATATGGGAATTCTAGCTAGGGATAGGATGTCTTGTAAGGTTCTAGCCAACAGTATCAAAATTGGAGAAAGCGGGCAACATAATTCCAAAACTTTCCACTTCGTAGAACCATGAAGACCATAAATGTAGTCACAAAATTTTCTACCAAAGAATTATCATGCAGGCTCCATAAAATTCTTGAAGTCAAATAGGGATAGGGGACATTCAATCAGCTAGGGTTCTTCCCAAAAGCTAATCATGTTGCCATTTCCAAGCTTCCATCTTAGCCCAGAGTGTACCAGCCTTTTCATTCTACAAATATTGTTCCAAGCCAAGGAGCCACTAGGGTGTTCCATCGAGAGACACCTAATTAGGGGCCATTTGTTTAGGTACTTAGCATTCATAATCCTACACTAGTACCTTTTTTTCCTTAATTGATCCCATCCAACCTTAGCAAGCAAGGCTTTGTTGGTTGGTTGGACTTTCCTTATTCCAACCCCTCAAAAAAATTTAGGAAGGCACACCTTGTCCCAACTAATCAGAGCCAACTTTTTTTTTCATTTGTACCAGACCAAAGGAAATTCCTTTATATTTTTTCAAAATTTTCCACTATGTATCTAAGTATTTTGAATATAAAGATAAAATAAATCAAAATAACCTGAAGAGTGGCAATAAGAAGTTGTTTCTTACCAACATGACTGAGGATTGAGCCTTTCCACCCAACCAATTTCCTTTGAATCCTCTCAAGGACAATATTCTAGAAGGTGGGAGAAACCTCCTTGACAATAAGAGGGAGCCCCAAGTACACCAAAGGTAGGGAGGCACCAGAGCAACCCATAATAGTTATCACCCTATCCTGCAAAATAGGATTGTTAAACAAATAAATCATACTCTTGTTATAGTTTATGCATTAGTCTGAGCTAAACACATAGTTGTTAATGCACATTTTCCATTTCCTTGCTTCCATAACTAAATATTTCCAAAACAATAGGGTATCATCAATGAACTATTGTATGAAAACATGTTCTAGAGTAGTGGCAAGTTGAACTCCTTTAATAGAACCCTCCAATAGCATTCTAGCCACATTACTACTCATCACATCAGTGACCATTATGAACAAAAATGGGATAGACGATCCCCTTGTCTTATGCCCCTCCATAGTTGTAACACATTCCACAATGAGATTAAGAACCCTCTGATTGAATCCCATCTTAGCCAAGATTCTAGGGAGAAAGCTCTAAAGGACTTTGTTGAAGGATTTTGAAATGTCAATCTTGAAAGCCATACTAGCATTGTTGCACTGGTCCTAGAACCATGAAGACCATAAATTTAGTCACAAAATTTTCTACCAAAGAATTATCGTGCAGGCTCCATAAAATTCTTGAAGTCAAATAGGGATAGGGGAAATTTCAAGCAGTTAGGGTTCTCCCCAAAATCTAATCATGTTGCCATTTCCAAGCTTCCATCTTAGCCCAGAGTGTAGCAGCCTTTTCATTCTAAAAATATTGTTCCAAGCCAAGGAGCCACTAGGGTGTTCCATCGAGAGACACCTAATTAGGGGCCAGTTGTTTAGGTACTTAGCATTCATAATCCTACACTAGTCCCTTTTTTTCCTTAATTGATCCCATCCAACCTTAGCAAGCAAGGCTTTGTTGCTTGGTTGGACTTTCCTTATACCAATCCCTCAACAAAATTTAGGAAGGCACACCTTGTCCCAACTAATTAGAGCCAACTTTTTTTTTTCATTTGTACCAGACCAAAGGAAATTCCTTTATATTTTTTCAAAATTTTCCACTATGTATCTAGGTATTTTGAATATAAAGATAAAATAAATCAAAATACCTTGAAGAGTGGAAATAAGAAGCTGTTTTTTACCAACATGACTAAGGATTGAGCCTTTCCATCCAGCCAGTTTCCTTTGAATCCTCTCAAGGACAATATTCTAGAAGGTGGGAGAAACCTCCTTGACAATAAGAGGGAGCCCCAAGTACATCAAAGGTAGGGAGGCACCAACGCAACCCATAATAGTTATCACCCTATCCTGCAAAATAGGATTGTTGTTAAAGAAATAAATCATACTCTTGTTATAGTTTATGCATTAGTTTGAGCTAGCCACATAGTTGTTAATGCACATTTTCCATTTCCTTGCTTCCATAATTGAATATTTCCCAAACAATATGGTATCATCAACGAACTATTGTATGAAAACATGTTCTAGAGTAGTGGCAAGTTGAACTCCTTTAATAGAACCCTCCAATAGCGTTCTATACACATTACTACTCATCACATCAATGACCATTATGAACAAAAAATGGGATAGAGGATCCTCCTGTCTTATGCCCCTCCATAGTTGTAACATATTCCACAATGAGATTAAGCACCCTCTGATTGAATCCCATCTTAGCCAAGATTCTAGGGAGAAAGCTCTAAAGGACTTTGTTGAAGTATTTTGAAATGTCAATCTTGAAAGCCATACTAGTATTGTTGCACCGATCATCAAAAACCCTATTATTTAACCCCTTAAGCATGTTCTTGATATACTTGAGTTTATGGAAAACTCTAAACATGGGGGATCCATGTACGAGGATGTTCCACCAAGAAAAAAAATTATTCTTGAGATCTAGGTGGGTATTCCACATGATCTCAAATTGGAAAGGAAAAGGACCCACAACAAAGTGTTCAATCATGACCAGAAGCAGCGGAAAAGGATCTGACACCGTCTGGGGTAAAGCTAGTAGATTAGCATTAAGCTGTACAATTGGGAGAGAAGAGGTATCTATCAAGTCAAACTTGGATAAGGCCATCCCCAACTGCCTGTTAGTCTAGGTAAAAGCTTGTCCTTATAAGTCAATGTCCAGTAGACCAATATTACTTAAGAAATCAACAAGATCAGTCATGTTATAAGAATAGTCGGTCAGACCCCCACTCTTCTTCGAAGGGTACAACAAAGTGTTGAAGCCTCCAACCACTAACCAGTGAGGCCCCTATTATTCTTTATCCAATCACTGAGATCTTGTGAAAGGGTTTTCCTTACATCCCTAAAATTGGGGGCATAGATGTTGATTAGGAACCAAGATGTTCATCAGGAACCAAGTACCACGAAAGTGATAGAACTAGATTCTCACATTGCTCCTACTTTGGAAAATTTTAGACCTAGTTAACCTATTGGCGTTCCACATCATTAACATCCCACCTGAAGCCCCATCTACATCGCTACAGGAAAATGAAGAATTCAACCAAATATACTTGGCTATGTGCTCAAAACTTGTTTTTTAAATTTTAATTTCTTGTAACAACAAAACATCTATCTTGTGTTCCATAACATAATTATTTAGAGTTGACTATTTATGGGGTATTTATCCCTCTCACATTCCATTATAGGGCTTGTTGGAAACAAGCTACACTAAGAGGGGGGGTGAATCATTTTTGTGAAAAATTCCACTTTATTAACCTTTAACTTTAAAGAACTTGTAACATTCAACCACGGTGGATGGTCAATCCATAATATGATCTGAGTATACTCAAATGAAGTTTACAATATGGGGAATGCTATTGCATTCAAGCGCACTACCCAGAGCTCACTGCTCAAAGAAGACTCACTATTTCACAAAGAAAATCATATTAAAACCATATGAGAATTTGAACTGAGAGAATAGCATCTACATATGCTTGATTACAGTTTCGGTTAGGCTCAATACTCGATCTTTTGTCCTTCAGAATGATTTCGCACTTCTGCTCTGTTCTGCTCAAACTCGCATCACAAAATCCTTAATGCAAAAGTGAAACTGTGCATAATCTCTCTTCTTCTCTTCTGATATTCACAATTTGCATCTACACACCTTCTTCATATCTCAAAATGATATGGTCAATCACTTATATATATCTACGACCAATAATTTAATCGCAATATGTTGGCATCAATAGAACACAAAAATATTTACAACTGTCAGCTCAATTAATGAGTAATGTATAATGTGCATCCACAACAGTCAGCCACAACTTAGCTAGGAACAAAACAAATATGTTCGAATACAAACATACTTGAACAATTACTTCCCAAACATTTGCGACATGTTATATCCACGAAATTGGCCTCCATGCACTGATAAACATGAAATTATTAAACCAGATCTTCTAACTCGCACACGGATCAATACGAACCACTAAGATCAATAGTAATAGATATAATATACCAAAAAAAAATCCTTGAGATATGCAACACAAAATAATAATAGGAAATCTTCATAAGGATCGATGAGCAAAAAAATTTTGAATGCTCTGTTCTTCCTTGACTATCTTGAATATGTCTGCCGGTATGATCAAATGATGAAGTGTGTATCCAATAATCGATTGGTATTTTCATCAATGACAACACCAAATTATATTAGCAATATCTCTTGCCAACAATCTCCCCCTTTGGCATTGATGGTAACACTTAGTGAAAAATGACCAAGTGTCGGATTAGTACCAACATGAATTCCACTGCCATCTTCAAAATTCCAAATAGAGAACTCTCCCCTTGAGATGATTATACATTTTTCACTCTACTATTCTCCCCCTTTGACATCAATGGCAAAGGTAGGGATCCCCATACCAAAAAAATATCAAAAAGAATTGTTATGAACAAACTGCATATATACAAAAAAAATTCTTAAACTTACATAAATTGGAAAATATCTAGAAAATATTTCCTCAACTAGATCATATTTGTATCCCAAACCCTTTTGAGACTCTCCAAGATTGTTATGTGACCACATACTAGGTAGGATTATGTCTCTACAGACTCCAAGTTTGTTGGATCACTAAATGCCACAACATCTTTACCTTCCTTTAGTGCACTTGACATTATTTCTATCTTTGGACCAACTAAGCCTCTAAGTTCACATGCTTTCTCCACAAATATTTCATTTTCATGCTTCAAGCTTCTTATCTTGTCAAGTAGAGATATTACCTAACCTTCTTGTTTTGCAACACCACTAGCTAAAGGATCAAAATCTTCAGAAATAGTAGTTAACTATTTTCCCAGATCCTTAACCTTCTTTTCATTGGCCTCAGTAAATTTTGACAAAGAAAAACATGATTTATAAATATTTCCACCTTTAGAAAAAGAATTTTGAACATTCTTCACACATTTGGCTAATAGCTTTTTACCCTTAGCAATCATTTCTTTCAACCCATTGAACCCTTTGGCATCAAATTCTTTCTGCACTTTAATCATAATTGATTTCTCAAGTGACTCAAAATGAGTACTTACAGATTTGATGAGCTTTTTAGGTTCACTGGAGGAGGAACCAGAGGGATCTTTGACATCTGTAGGCATTATTTTCTCAAAAACTCCACATGCAAGGTTTAAAATTTTACAGTCCTCGATGTGAGACTTCAACAGTTTTTCTCTAGCCTTCACTTGGGCGAGTGATGCTACCTTCATTTTTTGGATTGGAGATAAAGTGGATAGGTCAATAGGACCTTCAATCAGTTCAGGATCAAATTATCCTATTTTTCTACTATAAATTTCTTCACTGCCTCTACAATGTATCTTGCGTCCTTTACCTCAGCTTTCTTTTCCTTAACCATTATTTCTTCAACTGCAGGTTCTTATTTAACTTCTGGAATTTCAATTCTCTCATCCTTCTCAACGGATGCAATTTCAAGAGTCTCAATCTCCATAGGTATTTATGTTTGTCCATATCAAGAGGAATCTGAGTATCCTCAATTGTATCAAGTTTTTCTTTTTCTTCTTCTCCTTTCGGGCAAGATGGGACATCTTTATCATGTTTTTCTTTAGTGACAACGTCAATTCTATCATTTAACAAAATATTTCTCAAGATTTGATCAGTTTATTTTCTAACCTCATCAGTCAAACCAATCATCAGATTATTTGCCCTTGTCCTTCTCTTGAATTCCTTTTTGGCTTTATTCAGGAGTGCTTGCATATCTTCCATAGACATTACCGGACATAATTTTGCAATAATTCTTTCTCTCATTTGTTCTTCTTTTTTTCTAGCATTGACTCTCCCCATTTCCAAAATCTCATATAAGCTTTTAGGTAAGCTAGGCATTACTTCAATAAGAAATTTTTTGAAAATATTCAAATACTTTATTGTTGCCTCCTCAAGAGTTCTTTGACCAGATTCATCAAAAGTTTCATACCATTTACAAACTGGCTTAAGATTGCCATCTTTTACTAGAGATTTTTCAACTTCTTCTAATGACATACCTGGTTTGTCAGCTTTTTCTTTTTTATGTGCTTTGACTTCTTCACCAGAGGATTTGCCTTCCGAAAATGTTGTTGCCTTAGTACCTTGATGCCACATAAGCTCTTTTTATTTTATCCTTCTTTCTTTTTCCATCCTTATCGGATGTCTTCATAGGAATTGTCTTGGCTATAGGAGTGGATAGGGGTGTAGAGCTCCTTGTTGACCTAGTTCTGGCAGAGGGTGCTACCGGACTAGCTGATTTAGTTTTTGCTGCCTCTTTTGCTACTTCAACTTCTTCTCTTTTCCTTCTGGCTTCTCTTACTTTTTCTAATGATATGCCCATACTCTCTACAAAGATTTCTACTTCTTTTCTAACTCTTTTTACTAACATAGGTTTTTTGAGTTCATTATGTACTTCCCAAGATTTTCCATTAACTGACTTCTTAGCAACTCACATAGATCATAGTTTTCATTTTCCTTTACCATCTGATAGGTTGCATAAATGGTTATCCCGGACACAGAGTTGTCTGGGTTGGAATGATAGATTGTGTATCCAATAACCATACATGCAAATTTGACATCTATATCAACAATGTCATCAATTGTCATTGCTCTTTTGTCATACTTGGAAACGATTGCATCAGTGATCGTTTGATTCTTCACTGATTTCAGAACTGGTAATCCACCAAAGGAACTCAAACCTATAACAACACTTATAGCCTCTTTTCTTTTCTTGAAGGGTATACTTAACCACATGAATTCATCATGAACTCGACAAAATATGTAACGAACCCATTCGATCTCTTCAAACACGTGGAATGTTAGCGTGAATATATGCCCTAACATCTTCAATGTGTAAGACACCGTACATAATAGATGAAAAAGCACCTAACGCGTCGATCTCAACAAACTTGAAGGGATGCCATTTGAATTTGGGGTGAGTTTTGTCCTTGACTTCGACTACCAAAGGAGTAGCCATTTACACCAGTTCACAAATTCGCAGGGTTTTCTGATAAATACCTTTTCGTCAGATCAGATTTTGTTTGTTGAATCGCCTTCACACTTGAATTTCACCTCAATTCACCAAACTTTTCTTTAGAGCTCTCTAGCTTCTTTTCTTCAAAATGCAAAGTGAAAAATGAAAGATAGAAATGACTTTTTATCACTTGCATACCTAACCCTTTTTGTCAAAAATAAATTCTTTTTACCCTAACTCATCTGAATACCCTATTTTCATACACTGTGAAAGATAATTCTTTTGCAGACCTCCAATATACGTACTACTTTCTCCAATGAGTTCAACAACACCTGTAGAGTATATGTGCACTTATTGAACTTATCCACATCTGGTGTCGGTTACCAGTTAGGGGGTTAAGATATTTTCTTGACAGCTCCCCCTAGGCCAAAGGCCTGAAGCTAATTCCTGGAAGAATTACTAGAAGCAGATTCTGGTGTTGGCTCATTTCCTTCAACAGAGGGATTTTTCTTCACCCATTTCTTCTACATCTGCTTCCTGATCACATCTATAGTGACTTTTCCTTTTCCCTTAATATCCTTCTGCATGTTCCTTCTTTGATTTACCAGACCTCTTTTGTTCCAACAAAAAATAGCAATGTGACCAAATTTGTTGTAGTTATCTAGCACACAACATTTTTCTGTTCAAACCAGTTGTTCCACTAATTTTCTCTTGATCTACATTGGTTAGCAATGTCACCAAGTCTATTGCACCTATAGCATCTGACATTCCTATGAAATTTTTTCATCATATTTTTGCATTCATTTGACTTATCACCAAACTTAGGGAAATTAAAGCACTGACTTGAGAATGATGGAACACTTGAATTCATCTCACTTCTACATTGAGTAGCCATGTGTCCAAATTTATTGCAACTGATATAGTATCCATTAAATATCTGAGCATTAGGTTGCCTTACCGGATACCTTCCATATTTGTTCATTTGATTTCCTTGTCTGAATCTCCTTTGTCTTGATATGGAAATTTCTTCTTCTTCATATCCAAGACCTCTCTTTTCACCTTCTATCCTTTGTCATTTAATCATTTCATCAAGCCTGGCTGAGCTAACTTTGAAATTCTCCTTGTACTTATTTGTAGTAGCAAGTTCATCTCTGAGTTCATCAATCTATTTTTCAAGCACTTCCTCATTGTTTTTAGATTTCTCCAGTTCATTGTCCAATCGGTTGCATACTTCAGATTTTTCTTTCAAGGACTATGCTAGGTTCTCTTCATTCTTCTTTCTATCTTCAAGCTCCTTGGTCATCATGATAGATTTCATCTCATGCTTTAGGACAACATTATCTTTGGTAAGCTTTTCACATTCTTTTGTCTTTTCCTTTAGGGCTTGATTGAGTTGTTCATCTTCAATGCTCTTACTGTCATTCTGCTTAATCTGATCACAGAGTTCTTTTCTCTTCTCTCTGGACTTATTGATTGTGTCTTTCAAAGACTCGATGAATTTCTCAGCATCCATGAGGTTTTCTTGTAATTTTTCAACTTTGAACTTTCACTGATCAAGATCATCTAGGGCCACCTAAAGTTGTTGAAAATAGCTTGAATCGATTGAAACACATTCCAAGATCTCCCCAAGTTGTTAGACTTCTTTTGAGGAACTAGCTCTAATACCAATTGTTGGAAACAAGCTACACTGAGAGGGGGAGGTGAATCAATGTTGTGCAAAAATGAACTTTATTAACCTTTAACTTCAAAACACTTGTAACATTCAACCAAAATGCATGAACATGAAGAAAACAATCACAACACCATAACAAAATGTTTTTTACGGGGAAACCCTGTTAGGGGAAAAACCACGGTGGATGGCCAATCCACAATATGATCTAAGTATACTCAAGTTAATTTTACAATATAGTCAGTTGAAGGTAGAGCTTGAGCAAGCATAGGCCCCTAAGACATCAGTGGTAACCATTCAGGAGCATGAAAAATAGTTGTAGGAACTTCACCAATTGTGTGTCATAGAGGTCACAAGTACCCTGCAGAAACCTGCCCCTTCTCTCTCTAGTTTGTATTCTACACTCTTTTTGCATGAGGACATGCAAAGTCTTCAGCTGGGGGGAAATGATGACGGAAAAATGTGCCATTCTTTTACCTCTTATTTGTGACAAACCTTGTCATCTTTCTTAGTGTCTCCTATCGTTCCTGTCACTTTTCATTAATGAAAAGAAGGTATTTGATGAAATAGAAGAAAAGGTAAAAACTAGTGAAAATACCAATTTTGTTGACTGCTGCCAACTATCTTTTTCATTCTGATAGCAGTAAGTGTTTAATGGTTGACAGGGCACATGGAGGATATCGGTGGATGGAGGACTAAACTGTTGAAGTTATATTGTCATTTTGGCTTTACTTGTCGAAGATTAGTCATTTTATTTTAGGTTGTTACGCTGTTCTTGGAAAAATTTCAAAAGACTTTAAAACTATTTTTGATTATCCTTTAAAGGTTGTTGGCTGAAATCCACTAACAACCAAAGCATTTATCAATTGCATCTGAAAGACTCTTAGACATATTGATAGCTACAATATGTATATATATGTGTGTACACTGAAACTCGATATAAATATACATAATTAAAAAGTAGAACCGTGGTGATTTTCTATATACTTTATTTATGTTGTTTGGATGAATGGAAGCGATAGTAGAATAATTCTATGAACGTGAGTTTTATCATCCAATAACCGGCGAAGGCAGGGCCCACTTCCTCGGTTGATTGGTGATTATTGCATTAAGATTATGTGTGTGGTAATGTATGCTTTGAATTTATAAGTTGTTTAATTATTTCATTACTGTATTGTTCTTTAAATCTTTGGTTGTATGATTCATTTCCACGAAGGTATTAATCGGTATTGAGTTGTCAAATTCTTACTAGTACAATCTGTATTTATTCAATAGTTGTTTGTTGGTATATGTAGATCATTAAACATTCATTACAGAGTATTTTGATATTATTTAATTGGATTGTTCTTAATTAAAAGATTTATCGAGTAGTGTTGAAGGTTTGTTTTCAGTAGTTCAACTTTAACTTTGAATTTTGAAAAGTTAAGATGAATTTACAGGGCGGCGTACCCTTCACAATGAGCCACAAGGGCCAAAAAGAGCAAGACTAAAACACAAACATTAAAGTAAACAAAAAAAAAGATAGCCCACGAATAGCATAGAAACCATGGAGGGGCATCCAAGAGACAAGACATCGGCGCAGACAGCAGCTAACTGGCTTTCTCCCAGTTTTTAAACAAGAGGTCCATGATCTCATCACCAACCTAGTCTTTGTTCTCCTAACTGTTATTTCCCTCCAACTCCTCCTTTATAACATTTGATGCACGACCTCATCAAGGGATGCAAAGAGTGAGAGGCCGAGCCATCTTTTGGAACCTTGTTGTCCTCAGGAGTAATCTGGTGCCCCTCCACATTCTCGTCCTCATCATCCTCAGTTTCCTTGTCCTTGTACTCTTTGTTGTCAAACCGCTCCTCCTCTGAATCCTCAATTATCTGCCTCTTTTTACTGTTCTTTGTAGGCCTCCTAGATCTCTTTCTTGTGTTCTCCCCACCAGTCATCACCGTAGTACCCACAATAGTGTCTCCTTTGGAGTCTTTCCGTATTATTTTTTTTCCCTTCCCTTCCCTAACAATCAGGTCCAACGAACCATTCTCCCTCCCTTTTTTAGCAGTGTTGGCCTTGTAGGAAGATTTCACCAGGGTAGATTTCAATTCATAGAGACCCACTGCCACACTAGCATGTGCCTTACCCAACCCTCCCTTTAGCTTCTTGGTGGCCATCTTGGCTTTGGGGTTTCCCGCAGTGCCCAAAATGGACAACCGGGGAGGGCTTTTACACTCGGTCCGAGAAATATTCACAGTCAACATGGACTCGATATCATCAATGCACACAACCATAATAGCTTTGGGAGGATAGAGGGCCAGGTGGAAGTGGTAAAGTCTCAGAATGAGCCCCTGATGGAGTGGGAGCGGTGGGAGATCACTAGGGTTAAGGCTGACTGACTCTTAACATTTTTTGATCGAGTTTTTCAAATCCATTAGAAGAAAGAAGGGAAAAACTAAGCAAAATCTTGTGTCTTAAATGATTTAACAAGGGGAAGTGATAGAAAAAACAGGTTTTGAACCTACCTTCCAAGGTGACATATTTCATCAGTGCAAGGCACACCTGGTCCAAAGGCTTCGGAAGAGATTCTCTCTCAAAACCCGACTGGTTCCGAACCGGCACCTCATCACCTTTGAAAAAAGCTTCCAAGCTTTCATTGTTTGGTTTCTTAGTGTGCTTGGGGTATTTTTTCCCGGTGCACTTTAAACCAATGGATTGCACTATGAATTCCTCACTAATTTCAAAAGAAATACCTCCCATTGAGACCCTTTGCTCCTTCCACCAGTTGGAAAACTGCCCAAACAAGATAGGGTCATGGCCAACCAATATCTCCATAAGAGGAGCAATGCCACCTTCTACACAAATGTGCCAAACTAAAGGATTATTCTAGAATTCATCACAATTATCCGGCTCAATTCTCACACGTTCGCCACCCATTTTTCCAACCTGCGCAAGAAGACAAAGAGTTTGCAAATGACACCAAATGTAGAAGCCAGCAGGATAACGGATAATCATCACATTGTGTTCATTTAGGCAAGTGATACAGTGATGGGTAATTACGCCAGCGTATAGGTCGCATGCGTGGAGAGGAAAATGACCACAGGGTGACTTGACAATGGAGTTAATGTGGATCTTGGAAATATTGCGGCCAACAAGACAAGAATTGGTGGGCATGCAGGGTTCCTTCTCCTTGGATAAAATGGACAAAAAACAAAGCAAACTGGTCGTATGGCTAACAATAGAAACATTCTTAAGGGTGCCATTTGAGACTCGCACTAAACTAGCTAGCACGAAGGCACTAGAAGGAATCTTTCTTTCATAATGAGGATTCCAATCATTATTCAAACTCTCAAACTTGCGGATGCAACGATGAGATAAAACAAGATATCACATGATCCCAAAGAGAAGAGATCGCATGGTACGGCTTCTCAAAATCATTGAAATCACATCCTTTCTTCCATCCTTCATCAAGCCGCCCCTTTTATTCATATTACCAGCCTTAAAATTTAAACCCCACCACCTATCATCCACCTTAGTAATCGATCCCATCCACTAGGCCCAAAGGACAAACAAGTGGATCCTCCAATTTGTGCCCCACACACGAATATCTCTTGCCTATAGTGAGCCCTAAAATTAGAGTTCCTCCACTTGTAAGCCATCTCAGTGTTAACACTCATCCACCAGACCCCCAATAAAATCAAGTGGACCCCCCATTCAGCACCCGACATCCATAAATTTAAAATCATTGCGATAATTGGTTGCTTTGTTCCCTCAATATGATAGCTTAAATTTTTGGCGGTATCCTTTCCATTCTCCTCCAACATTTAGCAGATCCCCAGCAAGTGCCAAGATTAGCCAAGGCATTCGCCACTTGGTTGCCTTCTCTAAATATATGAGTCACTTTTTTATCCCTAAATTTGGATAAAAGGAATCTAGTATCCAATAGTATATCCTTAGTATTCCAGCCAATTAGTTTGTCTTTATTCACAACATCCATAGTGGACTTAGAGTCTCCTTCGATGTGGAGATTAGCAATCCCCAAAGAGATAGCAACCTGGAGGCCCATGAGCAGCACACAAGCTTCCGCCACTATAGAAGACTGGACCCCAATACCTCTAGCAAATCTTGCAACCATAACCCCCCCAGGATCTCTAATCACTCCACCAATACTTGCCCTACCTGGGTTGCCCTTAGCAGCCCCATCAAAATTGAGTTTAAACCAACCTCTATCCTAAGGCTCCCATTTGGTATTTTTCCTGGCTAAGACTTTCGAGTTGTCAAACGAGTTAGCCTCTATTACCTACTGCCAAGCCTTGGCCATTCTAATTTTGTGATCCAAAGGCCCCTTCTCTAGGATTTTCCCATTAAAGAAGCATATGTTTTCCTCAATGAGCCGAACACCAATCCCAAAAACATCCTTAGGGCTCGTCTCAATATTTCTGAAAACCCTGTTATTCCTCTCCTTCCACAAACACCAACCCAAGATAGGAGGGACCTAATTCAAGATTTCACTAGGCAGAGGGTGGAAATAGGGACCATACCAACCCAGAATGAACAGTCATAGATCCTTGCTCATCACCCAAGAGATATCAAGTTTCTCAAAGGCGATCCCCCAAACTTTAGCAGCAAACGAGCAGTGTAACAATAGGTGACTGATAGTTTCCTTGCCACTCTTACAAAGTAAACATCTATTGGGAATACAAAAAACTCATTTCCTCTAATTGTCCTAAGTAAGAATCTTGTTATGGCATGTCATCCACCAAAAGAACTTTATTTTAGGAATCATGTGGCGGTTCCAAATCTTCTTCCAAGGTTCCTCAGCAACACTTTGGTTTGTCAGCAGATTGTATGTCGACCTAACAGAAAGATCTTTGTCAAAGGAGGGAAACCTGGTGCTAGAGAGAATCTCCTAAAGGGGTTGAGCTAGACAAAAAACGTCTTGAGACTGGGGACAATAGAGGATTAGATCTTTCCAATTCCTAGCTCCAGGGGGTCATGAAACATAATCACTGATATGGATGCCAAAGAATCTATGAGTCAATCCCATAATAGTCCTAAAGTCAGAGCAAATCAGAGGTGTGTCAATTAGCCACGTATCTTCCCAGAATTTGATTTTATTCCCATTTCCCATTTTTCATTGTACTTAGGCATCTTAAAGATGGAGAGGAAGTAAGTGGGGATACCTTCGAGGGCCGCAGTGAGCAGTTGGAGTTTGCTAGCATGGATTAGGATGGAGCCATTCCACCCAACCAATTTCCTTTGGATCCTTTCCATAATCCAGTTCCAAAAGTCAGTGTTAACCTTTTTGACCATGAGGGTTAGCCCGAGGTAAACTGAGGGGAGAGATCCACTGACACATCCCAAAACCGTAGTCACTCTAGATTGCAAATTAGGCACGTAGTTAAAAAAGTAGATCATGCTTTTATTGTAATTGATGCTTTGACCAGAACATGAGGCATAGTTGTTGAGGAAAGCTTTCCATTTCCTGGCTTCCACCATAGAGGCTTTCCCAAAGAGAAAAGTGTCATCCGCAAATTGTTGCACAACAACCAGATCCAGGGAGGAAGCCACTCTAATGCCCATAATGGAGCCCTCTGACAGCAGACCGGTGAAATTCCTACTGAGCACATCAGCAATCATTATAAAAAGTTAGGGAGATAGGGGATCACCTTGTCTAATCCCTCTTCCTACAGAGAAGAACCCAAAGGGGGATCCATTAACAAGAACATACTACTTTATAGTATTAACACATTCCATAATGAGTTTGATAAGCAAATTGTTGAATCCAAACTTAGCCGAAACCTTCAAGATGAAATCCCATAACACTTTATCATAAGCTTTGGAGATTTCCAGCTTGAGGGCCATCCCCACATAATTACATCTATCCATAGAATTGAGCAGTTCATGGGTGGTCAAAGTAGCATCAATAATATGTCACCCAGGGACAAAACCCTTTTGAGTAGGACTAATGATTTTATCCAGAAAGGGTTTGATACGGTTCACTAAAATATTAGAAATGATCTTATAGAAGGTGTTACATAGGCTAATGGGTTAGAAATCAGTCATGGATTGAGGCTCACCAACCTTGGGAATAAGGGCAATGAAAGTGTGGTTCATTTGTTTGAGGATTTTACCAGATTTGAAGAAATACCTGGCCGCAAGCACTAGATCCCCACGCACAGTATCCTAGAAAAATTGAAAGAAGGCAGGAGGAAAACCATCAGGTCCTGCAGCTTTGAAAGCCCCCATACTAAAGGTAGCCAGCCAAACTTCTTCCATAGAAACAATACCGAGAATCCCCTTATTATCTTCCTACTCTTTTGTTATGTGCCAGTAACCTGTTTTTTGTGTAGAACTATTTCTTCACAGGTTATTGTCACACTTGTGACAAGAAGTATATTAGTCTGAATTCTACCAATAAGCAAATTATATTAGGTTGCATCCATTAGTCCTTGGTTTATTAATTACAGATCTTTGGCATATTGCCACAACACAGTTTGAAATCCTACGTTCCCGGATTGACACTTTAGGATGAATTAAGGAAGCCATCTCCAAAAAGTACATCAAACCCAGTTTAAAGAGTGATTTAGAAACCACAATTTTATCCAATCAGCTTGATCATGTGACAAGGCAATATTCATTGTCTATCCAGAGCCAAAGTTTGTTAATGTTATTTTCAGTTAGATTTCTATTTTGTCATAGATAACTTTACTACTCTTTTGTTATGTGCCAATAACCCATTTTTTGTGCAAAACTATTTCTTCATAGGTTCCTGTCACACTTGTGATAGAAAGTCTGTTATTCCAAATTCTACCCATAAGAAAATTATATTAGGTTGCATCCATCAGTCCTTGGTTTATTAATTTCAGCTCTTCGACATATTTCCACAACATAGAACAAAAGCCTACGTTCCCGGATTGACACTTTATGATGAACTGAGGAAGCCATCTCCAAAAAGTACATCAAACCCAATTTAAAGAGTGATTCAAAAACCACAGTTTTATCCAATCAACTTGATCCTATGACAAGGCAATAGTCATTGTCTATCTGGAGCAAGATTTTATCGAACCAATGACCTCATTTAGAATCTCACCTTCTTCCACATTCTTTAACAAATATTTTGTAAGTGATAGAGCACCCACCATTTCCACCAACGATGCAACTAGGGCCCCTAAAACACCATGTAACAATGGGGAAGCCATGTTCTCCAGCACTCTATTGGGAGAAGACCCTCCCAACACCAAATAAAAGTCCATAGAAGCCATTTCTATAGAAGGTAACTCTCGGGCCTTGGAGCGATAGGCCCAAATTTGGTCGGGGATTCAGTGATATTGACGAGGTCAGGCTTGAAGAGGTATTTGTTAGAGAGGTCATCCACAGGGGGGTCACTCAGATTGGGGTCATGTTTAACTGTGGACTTATAGTCTAAAATAAGATTCCCAAGTTTAGCATTTTTTTGGCAATAAACCTCAACATTTTCATAGAAAACTTGTTGAGTCCAAAACCCAAATTTGGAAAAAAGCTTTATAGAGTTGGGCAAGGACTTGTTATTATCAATGTTAACATAGAATCTAGAAAACACTAACTTGGATTTTAATCTGGTGATAGATTTTGAGGTGATGAAATGGCCCATAGAATCACCAATGTTGTGGAACACTGATTCATCCTAGTACTCTAGGGGCAATCCAGGCAGACAAACCCACATTGGAGTCAACTTGTTGAAATCAACAGTAGGGTCAAAACCCGACTTCCAGCGACACAGTGGCATGCCATGTTTCCCATAGACCTAGGGCCCTAAAGATAGAACTGAAATCATACCTTCAGTAGCCATGAATTTGAAAAGGAATAGCCCACCAACAATAGCATAGACATCCGGACTACCTTTGAGACACCATTTTAAAGTCATCCATCTTCTTACCATATCCACAGTAGGGTGAAAGAAGAAAAACTTGCCCACCATCACGTTTTCTATGAAGGAAAAAATCCTATTAGTGATGGATTCAGGGATAGATAACTCAATACCCAACATATAAATCTCCACTTTTGGGTGAGTAGGGGATAGCTTAGTAGTCAAGCTCGAGTTAATCATCACATTCTCCCACCCCTTTAAATCTGCAATGATAGAGATCGCATGAACCTCTACAACAGCTCGACCAGGAAATATGGGTTCACCAGCAATGGAAAACATAGGAGCTTGACCCCCGAGGTTGTCAGAGTAGCATGTGACGTAACAAGAATCTGATCAGGAGAGCATAGGGGGGACTGTGGGGTACCCCCAAAGCGGTGTCCACCATGCGCATAAACAATTCAAAACCAAAGGAGAGGGAGAGAGGGGCACGAAACAAAATTATCTCTAGTGTTGTTAATACTATTGTTTCTATTAGAAAAAAGACTCAATATAAAAATAAATTACAACATGATAGACAACAACAATTATTTTATTTAATTAATCGATTTAAATAAAAATGATGGTAAGACAAGTAGATTTTTAATGCAAATGCTAAAACTTTGAAAGAGCGATAGAATTGAAAAGTAACTATGAAAAATGATCTAATTAGCATATTAGAGATGGTTTGAAATTAAAGGTGGGGTCAAAAAATTATTATTCTTACCCAAAACATCTATTAGACATACTTAAGAGAAATTATACAAAAAAAAATCTAGATAATGAAATTATAAAAAATTAACATAAGTCAAAGATCGTTTGAGAAATGTAAACCTTAAAGTGTCAAACTTATAAACAAATCTCTTATTTTTACAAAATTTGTGCAATTATATTATGATTATTATGTTTTTCAATATATATTGTACTTTATATACTAACCAAATTATGCTAAAATTTGGTATTCTCAAGGTTATCTTCTACTATGCCAAAACATCCCAAGGTCGAGTCATATGGGTGTTTAGATTGCGACCTTTGACTCCAATGGGACTCTTCTTATCACATAATGGACCCTTAAAATAGACATAAAGAATGCTATGTTCTATAAATTCTCCATGAACTTGTGGCACCTATGATTGAAATCCTCTTAGGTAAGGTTTTTTGTATACTAGATTCTCCCTAAATGGATTTTTTTGCAGCTCCCTTGGAGGTAGGATCATATTTGGTTCCCACAAGAGATAGTTTATATTTCAATACACATAAAGAGATATGAGTCCATAGGTTCTCAAGGATTCACAATTGATTCAATGCACAATGTGCATGGTTTCAATGGAACTAGTGTCACAATTTGACATTGTGAACCATGAACTTTATATAGGAACAAAAAATCATCTTTATAGTCCTACCCATTTTATCCTTTCAATTGATAAAGTAGAATTGTAGTTGTTTCTTTCACAATATTCTATTGAACCTCTCCTCAAAATTAAACAGTGACCCTTGGGGATATACCCCAAAGGTCACCTTTACCACCAAGGTGGGTAATAACAAATCCTCGAGCTTCACTCATAAACCCCTCCTAGATTTTGAATCTCTTTTCAATATTGTAAAAAAGGCCTCTAACTTCCTAGAATAGACTTGGTAACTCATGTTGGTTATAGAAATTATATAGAAAATGGCTACCCTCTATGCATCTCAAATAACAAAATAAAATCCCCTCTTAGAAGAGAAACACTTCCAATTTTGTTACCGCCATTTTAGTCCCCCTTAAAAAAAATGCACCCTACTTCTAAGTGAAGAAAACTATGTTTTTCATCACCTTTTTCTTGTATTTTTAACCTACATTGGGCACCAATCAAGTTTCCTAACCTCTTTCCCACCTGACGGTCTCAAAAGTTTAACTTAAAATCTATTGCATGTCAATCTTTTTGCAAGTTGTGATTATTTGTTAGGTTACTGAAAGGTTTCTGCAGTTTCCGAAGTATATGAAAGGTTAAAATTTTTGAAGCGATAAAAACTTTGGATGGAGTTTTTAGTAGTTTTAAAACATTTTTTGGTTCCTGGTAAGGTTTTCAAAACTTATTTTTTCCCATGGAATATTTTCAAAGTATAGTGGAGTATCTTTCCTAAGAAGCTACTTCTTGGGGAAAATTAATTAAAAGGAACTTTGAAGGCATTGTAGAAGCTATTTTTGCATAAGTGATGGTAAATATGGTTTCATAAGTTGAGAAAACTCCGAAGATATTTTTATTAACCATACCCAAAATTTGGCATTCGTACATTTGGGTCGCTATGTGTTATTATTATATAAATATGTTCACAAAAAGGAAAGATATCATTAAAGATGAAAATATTGTGAAAAATAATAACATTCAAAGTGCATAAAGAAATCCATTGTAGGAGTAAAAATAAGAGCACATTGTAGAGAAATACAAACATAAAAATAAAGAAGATTCCAAAGACATTTCCATTACACAGTGCAGTTTTGAAAGCCATATATATATATTGCATTACATCACACAAAAAGAGGGGTTTTAATCACAGAGAGTGAAGATAAGGATCCTAATTACCTCAATAACTTCTTGCATACGCTCAATATGCATAGGAGAAAATAGGTTCTCATTGAAATCGATAAAGTGGGTTTAAGTCTCCATGTTATTGCGTTCAAGCTTAGCACGAAGCAAAGCAACTACTTGCCCAACTTGTTTGTTCCTCAATGCAGTGGCAATAAATTCTTTGTCACCCACTAGACCCACACAAGGATGCATAGATAACCCTATAAGAGCATCTTCAACACACAAGTCTATATGTCTTACTAGGCGCTTAGTAGCATGAATTCCCCACTCGAAATTTCTAGAGGTGCGCACGACATTGTAGAGAAAATGTTCCAATATGACAAAATTATGAACATGCACCTGAGACAGGAAGTGCTCACCAATAATCTTGTGAATGAATCCCTCTCCCACATCACTGCAGATTAGGAAGACCTCTTAAATTTGTTCTACAACCAGCCTTCGCAAGACACTACAGTCAACGCCCTCAACAGTGAGGAAATCACTCCTACCCTCAAAAGTTGCATCATTGAAGGAACTCAACATACTTGAAACTAAAACTAGCATTATAAAAAATGAGGAGTGATGTAGCTAATTTATAAAACAACGAAAACAAACTAGTGGAATTCACTTAAAGGCAATTACTACTAGAAAGTATACTCAAATTTCCTTAAACTTAATGAATTCGGCAAGGTGATGTGATAGAAATTTAGTAAGGTGGATTCAGGCATCGACAAAATCCTCTACGTTTAAAGAAATTGAACAGATGAAATCTTAGGCGGCATGCTAAGAATCACCAGAAGTGAGAAGTGGCAGAAATTTTGCAAAAGTGTGTGCCATGGGGCCTACTTACAGCAAGCGTCGATTCATTCCCCCATCTTGTCATTCAAAATGGTGATGCAATCACAACCACCAATAAAAATAGTCATCAATGACTTTATTGTCATAATCTAATAGAAATTGGTTGGTTTTCGGCCAACTTCTTATTTGGAAAATGAAAATTATTATTCAAGAATCAATTTTTCAATAAATCCTGACTATTATGATGTAAATTTTTAAATATTCCTCATTCATGTTTTGCAAGGGCCTGAAATTTTGATCCCCCTTGCACTATGATCCATGAGTGAATCGATCTTAATTGAAGGATCAAATTTTTCAATTTTGATTATCTTGCTATAGATGTTTATTGTCTGTGTGCAATAAATTATGAATGAAATTCTAAAGTTTATGAATAAGTCTGTGAGCTTATATAAGAATTTGAATGTTCCTTCCCTATGAGGATGTGTTGTTCTTTGGTGTCTTGTTCATTTATTTGCAGCAAATCTTGAGATTGCATTGAGTCAAGTCAGCAAGCATTGATAATCTGGTATGTGAGCTATGACGTTGAATGTTTTTTAGTTTAATTCCTATCACTAGTTAGTAGTTTCAAAACACTTTTTAATCACATCTATTTTCATGGTTATGGATAGATATTAGTTTTTCCGTTCCTGCTTTTAGGTTAAAAGCATACCCCTGTTTATTTTATCTCAAAAATAAAATAAAATATATCAAAAGAGGGAGTTTTACTTCAACTAAAATTCAAAGGAAGATCGCCAATGCAATGGTGATCTCTCCAACTATTTTTGATATATTGATTCTCTTTTTGGGAAAAATGGAGTCAATTTGTATGTTTTTAAAGGACAAATCTATCAACTAACAATTTTTTGGCGACTCTACTACGAAGTGTGTATAACTTCTAAACTTTGTCTTATCATGATTAAATATGGTATTACCACATGAGAACATTTTTCATTTCTTGCAGCTAGATTTAGATTGGGTTACGACTAAGAAAGAAGACATCAAATCACAGTTGAACACTCTTACGTGGAGGTACCGAAGGAGCACGATGGATTACATGAGAGCTAGTTTTGTGCTCTAAGAAGAAGAGGAAAAATCACAACACCCACCTAGGCCAGTGGTTGTGAGGTCTCCAAGGATTGAAATTGTGCATTATCCTTACCCTCCACCTTGAACTAACTGAGATCAAAACCCACCACCATCCCAAAGAGCGCACCACCATAGAATTAATTTGAGTGAGAAAATTATCTCTTCCTAGAAAAGGATTAACAAATCTATAAAAAAAATTCTTTGTTGTTTCCTATTGTCTTTTGATGGATTTCACTTCCTCTTTACCATGGAGAGGTTGTTTTGGACCTCTGGTGTTATCAAGATATTCACCTCTTCCTATCATTTCAAGAGAACACTTTCCAAAATTCACTAGGGAAGATGCACAAGATCCTACGGATCATGTACAATATTTTACTCTAGCTTGTGTTATTTTTGGAGTTATTAAAGAAGATGTGGTAGTTTGGATTTTTTAAAATCTCTAGTTGGTTGAGAAATTGATTGGTTCATATGGTTAGATGAAGGGTGCATTACCAATTGGAGTACCTTGAAGAAAAAATTTATTGAAAGATTCAAAGTAGTGGTCGATGTAGCTGCTCTTTTGAGATCCCTTTTTTTAATTTAGAAGGGAGATGATGAGGGTGTCAAGAATTTTAATTATAGATTCAACAGGATCTTGAGACGAATTCCACAGCCCAATGTGCCTATTCAATCTAATTTTGCAATTGCCTTCATGCATGATGTCTCCTAAAGTTTGATTCTTTTTGAAAAGAAGAGGAATAGTTGATTTTGAAGTATAAACAATTGAATCCATAAGAATAGAAGATGATATGTCATTGTATAGGCATCATGATCATTCGGGAGTTGAATATTTACCAAAAATAAGCCTCATTCCTAGGGCTATTTGAAGCATTTTAAGCAACAATAATTCTACTACGACTAATTTTTTAGGTTTGAGTACAGCACAATAGGGAGAATTTTCAAATACAATTGGAATGGGAAGTGAGAGTGAGGTGTATGTCAAATTTTTGGACCTAAATAAGAAGATTCAGATAGTTTTGATGATGAAGAGGATCTTTCTTCCTGTAGCATACTGAGCCATGCCTCGATGCTTACTATCCCAACACATGGATACATGAAGCAACAACCTAGCTCTAAAGTTTGAGTAAGTCTAATATCTTTTGAGTGTGAGATGTCTATTTTCAAAGTTAATAATATAATTAATCATTTTTTTCAAGATGATGAGGAAAATGGACTTAAGGTTGGATGTTTTCCTGCCCCGAAGAATAGTAAAGAAAAAGAAAATTGCACTCTTGAATTTAAAGTACAAGAAGGAAGGGAAACAAAAAAACTAGCGCAGATTGGTGTGATCCTTGTGTCAGAAGATCCTCTCCACTCTTTGAGGAAAACATTAGAAGTCCCTGATGAATGATGTCCTCAAACAAAGGTTACTTTTGTTTACAAAATAGAAAGCGAAATGAGCAATTCAGAAGACACACCTAGGTATTTGGTTCTTGTGGGGCTTACTTTGGGTAATGGTATACCTGCATTGAACAAGGGGAATGACATATATTTCCCTTCCACAAGTTGATCAGATTTCAAGTAGATTTCATTCCCCTTCCACAAGTTGATCAGATTTCAAGTAGATATTCCCTTTCCATTCCAATCAGTAAGATGATCTCCTTGAAATTTGGCTTTCCCGAGGTGGCAGATAAATATGTAACCAGGCATTTTTTCATACAAAAAATGATGCAAATGTATGAAAGGGAACATCCTTTGGATGACAAGGAGGTGACACAAAGGATCATTCATCATGTAAGTTTTATCTTTAGTTGGTACTTTTGAGTATACAATTAAGTCACAAGCATGTCCCCCTTAGTCATCATGGGTCATATTTTCCTTGGCCAGTTAATGGCTTTGCATGATTAATCTTGGGTATCGTTCTTGGTAGGTTTCCCCTACCTTTGTATATATGGTTCTTTTTTTATCTTTCCTATTTTCTTTGGTTGTGTGGTCCTTTCTTTTTGGGTTTTTCCCATTTTTGATGTGTTTGTTCCTTTCATTCCATGATCGTAACTCTATTCCCAATGGATAAGGGACTAGTTTGTAAATTTTGAGTTTGGGTTCATGTATTCACCCTTTACAGTCCTTGTCCCTAGTTAGAGATATTTGTTGCCACCATTTTAGTCCCCTTACAAAAAAATCACACCCTACCTTCTAAGTGAAGAAAACTATGTTTTTCGTCGCCTTTTTCTTGTAGTTGGTAACCTACGTCAGGCACCGATCAAGTTTGCTAACATCTTACCCACTCGACAGTCTCAAAATTTTAACTTAAAATCTATTGCATGTTGGTCTTTTTGCAAGTTCTAAGTATTTGTCAGGTTACCAAAAGGTTCCTGTGGTTGTCCAAGTATACTGAAGGTTGAAAATTTCAAGCAATAAGTACTTTGGGTGGAGTTTCGAGTAGTTTTGAAACCTTTATCGATTCCCGATAGGGTTTTCAAAAATTAGTTTTTTCTACAATACATTTTCAAAGTATAGTGGAGTATCTTTCCTAAGAAGCTAATTTTTGGGGGAAAATCATTAAAAGGGACTTTGAATGCATTGTAGGAGCTATTTTGGCATAATCGATGGTAAATATGGTTTCATAGCTTGAGTTGACTCTGAAGACATTTTATTAACAATACCCAAAATCCAACATTCATACATTGGGTCATTATGTGTTGTTATTACAAAAACATGTTCACAAAAAGGAAAGATATCATTGAAGATGAACATATTGTAAAAAATAATAACATTCAAAGTGCATAAAGAAATTCATTGCAAGGGTAAAAATAAGAGCACATTATAGAGGAATGTAAACATGAAAATAAAGAAAAAGATTCTAAAGACATCCACATTACACAATGCAGTTTTGAAAGCCATATATGTGTGTGTGTGTGTGTGTGTGTGTGTGTTATGCATTACATCACAAAAAGAGGGGTTTTTCATCACAAGGGGTCTTAAGCACGAAGAGTGAAGATGAGGATCCTAATGGACTCAATAACTTCTTGTAGACGCTCAATCTACGCATGAGAAAAGAGGTTCTCATTGAACTTGACAAAGTGAGCTTAGGTATCCATGTTATTACGTTCAAGCCCAACACGAAGCAGAGAAACTGCTTGTCCAATTTGTTCTTTTCTCAATGCAGTGGTAATACAAATTGTGTCACCAACTAGACCCACAAAAGGATGCACAGATAACCCTCTCAGAGCGTCTTCAACACACAAGTATATAGGTCTTACTAGGCACTCAACAACATGAATTTATCACTCAAAATTTCCAGAGGTGTGCACAACAATATAGAGAAAACATTCCAACAAGCCAAAATTATGAACATGCACTTGAGACAGGAAGTGCTCGCCGATAATCTTGCGAACTCCCTCCTTCACATGACTTTGGATTAGGAAGACCTCCTGAAGTTGATCTACAAAAACCCTTCGCACGATATTGCACTCAATGCCCTCAACAGTGAGGAAATCACTCCTAGCCTCAAAAGTTGCATCACTGGAGGAAATCAACATACTTCAAACTAAAAGTAGCATTATGCAAAATGAATTTATAGAATGGCAAGGTAAAACTAGTGGAATTCACTTTAAGGCAATTAATATTGGAAGTACATTCAAATTGCTTTAAACTTAACAAATTCAATAATGTGATGTGATAGAAATTTAGCAAGGTGGATTCAAGCATCAATGAAATCCTTTGCATTTAAAGAAATTGCACGGAAGAAATCTTAGGTGACATGCCAACAATCAGTGAAAGTGAGAAGTGGTAGATGTTTCACATGAGTGTGTGTCACAAGGCCTGCTTATAGCAAGTGTCAATTCATTCCACCATATTTTCAATCAAGAATGGTGATGTAATCATAACCACCATAAAAAATAGTCATTAATGACTATATTGTCATAATATTACATAAATTGGTAGGTTTTTGGCCAACCGCTTATTTGGAAAACAACGGTTATTACTCAAGAATCATTTTTTGATAAATCCTAACTATTATGATGTAAAGTTTTAAATATTCCTCATTCAAGTTTTGTAAGGGTCCAAAATTCTAATCCCCCTTGCACTATGATGCATAAGTGAGAATCGATCTTAATTGAATGATCAAATTGTGTAGTTTTGATTATCTTGTTGTAGATGTTTATTGTTTGTGTGCAATGAATTATGAATGAAATGTTAATGCTTATGAATAAGTCTATGAGCTTAGATAAGCATTTGAATATTCCTTCCCTATGAGTATGTGTTGTTCTTTGGTGTCTTGTTCATTTATTTGCAACAAATGTTGAGATTGTATTGAGTCGGTTCAACAAGCATTGATAATTTGATCTGTGAACTATGAAATTGAATATTTTCCAATCTAATTCTAATCATTAGTTAGTAGTTTCAAATCACTTTTTAATCACATCTATTTTATGGTTATGGATAGATGTTAGTTTTTCCTTTCCTACTTTTTGGTTAAAAGCATACCCCTATTTATTTTATCTCAAAAATAAATAAAAAATTATATCAAAAGAGGGATTTGTACCTCAACTAAAATTCAGAGGAAGATCACCAATGCAATGGTGATCTCTCCAACTATTGTTGATATATTGGTTCTCGTTTTGGGAAAAATGGAGTCAATTTGTATTAGTTTTCAAAATCTGACAACCAACAAATTATATTAGAAGAAATGTGACTACAATAATAGCCATATGTCAAAACAAAAGTGCAACAACCAAGAGATCAAGATGATTGAAAATAAGATGGATTAGCTTGATGGCAATATCAAAGTAGAGTGGTGGTTTCACTATGAAGTAGGCCAACTCCTTACACTTGTTTGGAACTTCCAACTAGATAATAAATCATATAGCCTTTTTAATAGAAAGGCATTTTGACCTCAAATAGCAACCTAAATTCTACAAGCCTAAGTGAGATTTTGGTGAAAACACATCCAAACACCCAAGTTAGAAGAAGTATGCATTTCATGGCTAAAGACTCCCCCAATTGAGTTGGATACCATAGTAACTACTAAAAGGCCACAAACATCCCTACATTTAATTGCTAAAGTCTCCCTTCTCCCTCATGTATTTTGTTAAAAAATGTAAATACTCTCACCCCCCCTACAAATTTACCTCTTTCTTGTCCTAATTTAATTTATGTCAAACCTAAAACCATCCAGCTTGAATTTCTTGAGGTTAATTCCTCTCCCAAAAACATCTCCCCAATTATTATTCCTAAAAAGGTTAGTACTTCTCTCTAGTCTATTGTTGAGCATGTGTTCTCATCCCTTCCCTAAACATTAAGATCCTACACTCTCCTCTCTCCTCCTCAACTTGATATTATTTTGTATCTACCCCTCAAGTTCCCCATCCCCAATAACAAACCTCTTTCTTGGATCTCTGACTATATTCTTCTTAAACTCTTCACTTTTGGTCTATTATAAGCATAGAAGTGTCCACCTTTGTTAAATGTTATGATGATTCTTCATTAGAAGAGCCCTCCTCCCCACCCTCTAGTATGATCTCTTCAAGTTGAATCCCCACTCCCCCTTCATAGTTTCACCCTCTATAAGACTATCATTTGTCTCTCACTTTCCTTCTATTGCACGAAACTCTCAACGTGACACCCACTTTGTTCTCTTGAATTTTGGAGCAATTTAAATTCCTTCAAATACAAGTGAAATAGATTTAAAGAAAACAATAATCTTAGTCATCACAACATGCTACTCCTCAATTTGAAAATATTTATGATCTAAACTCATGGATCATGTATTTTAGGGGTATAGTATCATTCATAGTGCAACCAATATAAATCATGCACCCTAAATATTAATTAGTTGGGGCTACTTCTCTTCACACTCCTCATGTGACTATAGTTAGTTTCCATCTACAAGGTGTTGTACTTCAATTTAGGTGAGACAAAGAAAAGTTAAAGATAGCTACCACCAAGGTAGGTCGACTACTTGAATTACTCAAATAAAAGAAACTCAATGCTAAGAGTAGTGACTAAGCATTCATGGATCTCCTATAAATTCACTAATGCCTAAGAGAATAATTGAATATATATTATGTGGAATCGTAGAACAATCTCAAGAAGAGATGAAAAATACTATAGTCACTACATGAAAAGCTTGAGGTAACCAAAGTGAAGTGCAAATTTTTGAAGGGCATTGTGCGACAATCCTATCATCCATGACCTCTAAATGATGAAATAGTAAAAGATAGTTGCTTTCATGATGATCATGTATTAGTATTTCATGATAATGAAAGACATCAACTAAAGAATTGATGAGGATTTTTTTCTACTTTACCCTAAAATGTAGTATGTTTGCTAGTGATAAAAAATTGGTATACAGCTAGAGTGTTGGTACATGTGGTATCAGATTGTTTGTTTTAGACACTAGGCTTAAGAGCCTATTGTATTTTGCACATTCAAAAAATTATGAGTTATTTTGGAAAGTTCAATATTAATGGTGACAAATTTTTAAAATTATTGTTAAGGAAAATGAATTTTACCTATAATTATTTAGACCTAAGTATGGATGATCATGATATGGTATAACTCACATGTTGATTTGATGACTAAACACATTGAAATAACATCAAAGGAGGTTTTTAAATATGATTGTTGGATAAGGATTATCATAGAATAATCAATTGAGGGTATGACTTGATTGAATTTAGAAACTAAATCTATGAGCTTACCCTTGTGAATTTTATTTTTTTGTTGTAATCAAGTATGGTAGAAAGAAAAGTGAATATTGAAAGTATATTAAATTTCATAATCACTTTGTGGAGGAGAGTGTTAAATTTAATTTTATATTACACTTTGGGTTAAGTCAAAAGGACTTCTAATATTATCAAGACAATACATTATTACCAATACATATTAGTTTAAAATATTATGATCTATTTTGAAAGAATGAATTTATTCTGATGACCTAATTAAGGAAGAAATCTAAAATTGAAAGTAGGAAAGATAGAAAGGATGTATTTTGGAAGATGACTATCAAATATGAATATTTTGTCTTAAATGTGTATAATCATGGAGTAGGAACTTAAATGATGGATAAATAGTTTACCAACACTTTTGAGCAGTATCAAGGAAATTTTGATTTTGATTGAAAAACAATTATAATAAATGAAATAAAAAAATAAAAAGAGAAAGAAAGTATGTTTGTATTGGATGATAAAAATATCATTACTACTAAATATGGGTGGTCAAAGACCTAAGAAATTTTTCTACAATAAATTATATTGCAATAAACCTCTTGGAAAGATGTCGAGCAAGTATTAAGGGTCCAATTATAACAATTAGAGGAATATTTGGACTTGAAGGAGAAATAAACTATAGTTTACAAATTACTTCACTAAAAATATCATGAATTCTTGCATAATTGGTGCTTTTAGGTGATATAAATAGAAAGAAAATAATTGGCGAACTCTTATCTCTTACAAAAGTATGGATGGGACTCTATGGGATTGCAAATGAGAATTAATTTAATAATGATTACCAAATTGGATGATATATGTTTATTGGCTTGTTGGAGAGGATATGAAGGAACTTATTTTCTCTATATAATGAATTTTTGTATCTTTAATTATATTGGAGTAACAAAATGGAAGTTGATAAACCTTTTCTCTTTTCAGTATGATGTGCTTTTTCAACCCTTATTTTCATGAATGATTAATTATGTTGATTAATTGATTTAACTATAATCAAGGTTTAATAGGCGAATATGTTAAATCATATTAACTTATGAATTAAATTCTATCCTGGTCTTGATCCATAAAATTTTTCTATATGTGATATGTGCACAATTGTGATTATAAATATTTTAAGTATGATAGGAGTATTGTAAAACTTATTTATTAGGTGTTATTTTTATTATTAAGATGTCTATGCTTAGAGGTTTCAATTACTCACCATGTATCATGTAATTTCCTTGTTTATCATGTTCATGAAAGGGCTTCTGATAGGTAGTATAAGGGAGTAAAATGTAGAGAATATGCTTTGTTTTTGTGTTTACAGAACTATTAAATGGAATTCTTTATTTGGGCTAAATGTACATGAATATTAAGTGAAGTAATTGATAAATAGTGAAAGCATGTTAGTTGTGAATAAATTGATGGTTGGTATATGACATTCCTTCTTGATAATGATTTGATTTCACATATGAATTGAATGTGTTCTCTACCCATTTGAACTTGGGAATGAGAATTATTAAAAAGAATGAGCAGTTGTATCTTAATGGTTGGATGATGATCGTGGTCATAATTATATTTCTACTAATTTTCTAACCTTAGAAGAAGTATGATGTTATGTTTAGAAATAGATACCATATCACTAAGTCCTTGTTTGGATCTATCATCAACTTGATCAAAATTTTCAAGTAATAAAGGCATGTTTTTATTTAATTATGTATTAATAGAATTTATAATTATGAAACACTTAAAAATGATTAGAATTGGAATAGAATTAAATTTCTTGTGATTGTATTGATTGATGTGAGAAAACTAACAATGTGAGTTAGCAAATATGGAAAGTTATTTTATATTTAGTGTATAGTTGCATGTTGAGATTTATGATAACTGTAGATTAAAGAGACATTATTTGCTTCATGACTTGAACCATGCATACCAAAATCTAGGATTAAGGTATGAGTAGAAGCTTCTATAAACTTCATTGCATAGAAATATAGTGTATCTTAACTATTTCATTACTTTCTTGATGGTGAAATTTAAAGCTAGAATTACCTAAGAAAAACTATTTGCTTGTACAATGGTTGACCAGATGGGAAGTGAAAAAATTGACCATCTCAGAAATCAACGAAAATGTCATCAACGCAAAGATCTCGATGAGACGAATCCAACGATGTTCATTTCATAAAATTTTGAGATCGTACGCTTGAGATATTGGCAGTCAAAGTTCGCTTGCACAATGGTTGACCAGATGGGAAGCAAAAAAATTGACCGTCTCAGAAATTGACAAAAGTGATGTCAAAGCGAAAAGCTCGACGAGAAGAACCCAACGATGTTTTTTTCATCAAAATCTGAGATCGTACGCTTGAGATATTATCAATCAAAGTTCGCTTGTATAATGGTTGACCAGATGGGAAGCGAAAAAATAGATAGTCTCAAAAATAGACAAGAATGATGAAAACGTGAAGAGCTCGATGAGACGAACCCAACGATGTTCGTTTCATCGAAATCTGAGATCGTACGCTTGAGATATTGTCAGTCAAAGTTCGCTTGTACAATGGTTGACTAGATGCGAAGCGAAAAAATTGACCATCTCAGAAATTGACAAAAATAATGTCAACATGAAGAGCTTGACAAGACGAACCCAACGATGTTCGTTTCATCGAAATCCGAGATCGTACGCTTGAGATATTGTCATCAAAGTTCGCTTAAACAATGGTTGACTAGATGGGAAGTGAAAAAATTGATTGTCTCGAAAATCGACGAAAATGACGTGAACGCGAAGAGCTCGATGAGACGAACTCAACAATGTTCGTTTCATCAAAATCCGAGATCGTACGCTTGAGATATTGTAATTCAAAGTTTTTGCTTGTATAATGGTTGACCAGATGGGAAGCGAAAAAATTAATCATCTCAGAAATTGATGGAAATGACATGAATGCAAAGAGCTCGACGAGAAGAACCCAATGATGTTCATTTCATCGAAATCCAAGCTCGTACGCTTGAGATATTGTCAGTAAAAGTTTTTGCTTGTACAATGGTTGACTAGATGGGAAGCGAAAAAATTGACTGTCTCAGAAATCGATGGAAATGACATGAATGCGAAGATCTTGACGATACGAACCCAACGATGTTTGTTTCATCGAAATCCGAGATCTTACACTTGAGATATTGTCAGTCAAAGTTCGCTTGTACAATGGTTGACCAAATGGGAAGCGAAAAAATTGACCGTCTCGAAAATAGATGAAAATGTCATCAACGCGAAGAGCTCGAGGAGACGAACCCAACTATGTTCGTTTCATAAAAAAACTGAGATTGTACGCTTGAGATATTATCAGTCAAAGTTCGCTTGTACAATGGTTGACCAGATGGGAAGTGAAAAAAATGACCATCTCAGAAATCGACAGAAATGACATCAAAACAAAGAGCCTGATGAGAAGAACCCAACAATGTTTTTTTCATCAAAATTTGAGATTGTACACTTGTGATATTGTCAGTCAAAGTTCGCTTGTACAATGGTTGACCAGATGGGAAGTGAAAAAATTGACAGTCTCAGAGATCGACAGAAATGATGAAAACGTGAAGAGCTCGATGAGACGAACCCAACGATGTTCGTTTCACTGAAATCTGAGATCGTACGCTTGACATATTGTCAGTCAAAGTTCGCTTGTACAATGGTTGACTAGATGGGAAGCGAAAAAATTGACCGTCTCGAAAATCGACGAAAACAATGTCAACGCGAAGAGCTTGACAAGATGAACCCAACGAGTTCGTTTCATCGAAATCCAAGATCGTACGCTTGAGATATTGTCATTAAAGTTCGCTTGCACAATGGTTGACTAGATGGGAAGCGAAAAAATTGATTATCACGAAAAATCAACGAAAATGATGTGAATGCGAAGAGCTCGACGAGATGAACTCAACAATTTTTGTTTCATCAAAATCTGAGATCGTACGCTTGAGATATTGTCAGTCAAAGTTTTTGCTTGTACAATGGTTGACCAGATCGGAAGCGAAAAAATTGACCGTCTCGAAAATTGATGGAAATGACGTGAATGCGAAGAGCTCGACGAGAAGAACCCAATGATGTTCATTTCATCAAAATCCGAGATCGTACGCTTGAGATATTGTCAGTCAAAATTCGCTTGTACAATGGTTGACCAGATGGAAAGCGAAAAAATTGACCGTCTCAGAAATCAACGAAAATGACGTCAACACGAAGAGCTCAATGAGATGAACCCAACGATGTTCGTTTCATCAAAATCCAAGATCGTACGCTTGAGATATTGTTAGTCAAAGTTCGCTTGTACAATGGTTGACCTGATGGGAAGCGAAAAAATTGACCATCTCATAAATCGACAGAAATGATGTCAAAGCGAAGAGCTCGACGAGAAGAACCCAACAATGTTTTTTTCATCAAAATCTGAGATTGTACGCTTGAGATATTGTCATTCAAAGTTCGCTTGTACAATGGTTGACCAGATGGGAAGTGAAAAATTGACAGTCTCAGAAATCGACAGAAATGATGAAAATGTGAAGAGCTCGACAAGACAAACCCAACGATGTTCGTTTCATCGAAATCCGAGATCGTACGCTTGAGATATTGTCAGTCAAAGTTCACTTCTACAATGGTTGACTAGATGGGAAGCGAAAAAATTGAACGTCTCGAAAATCGACGAAAACAATGTCAACATGAAGAGCTTGACGAGACGAACCCAACGATGTTCGTTTCATCGAAATCCGAGATCGTACACTTGAGATATTGTCATCAAAGTTCACTTAAACAATGGTTGAACAGATGGGAAGCAAAAAAATTGACTGTCTCGAAAATCGACGGAAATGATGTGAATACGAAGAGCTTGACGAGACGAACTCAACAATGTTCGTTTAATTGAAATCCGAGATCGTACGCTTGAGATATTGTCAATCAAAGTTTTTGCTTGTACAATGGTTGACCAGATGGGAAGCGAAAAAATTGACCGTCTCGAAAATCGATGGAAATGACATGAATGTGAAGAGCTCGACGAGAAGAACCCAATGATGTTCATTTCATCAAAATCCAAGCTCGTACGCTTGAGATATTGTCAGTCAAAGTTCGCTTGTACAATGGTTGACCCAATGGGAAGCGAAAAAATTGACTATCTTAGAAATTGACGGAAATGGCGTGAATGCGAAGAGCTTGACGATACGAACCCAACGATGTTCGTTTCATTGAAATCCGAGATCTTACGCTTGAAATATTGTCAATCAAAGTTCGCTTGTACAATGGTTGACCAAATGGGAAGCGAAAAAATTGATCGTCTCGAAAATCGACGAAAAAGTTGTCAACGCGAAGAGCTCGATGAGACGAACCCAACGATGTTCGTTTCAAAAAAATCTAAGAACGTACGCTTGAGATATTGTCAGTCAAAGTTCGCTTGTACAATGGTTGACTAGATGGGAAGCGAAAAAAATTGACCATCTCAGAAATTGATGAAAAGGACGTCAACACAAAGAGCTTGATGAGACGAACCCAACGATGTTCATTTCATCGAAATCTGAGATCGTACGCTTGAGATATTGTCAGTCAAAGTTCGCTTGTACAATGGTTGACCAGATGGGAAGCGAAAAAATTGACCGTCTCATAAATTGACAGAAATGACGTCAAAGCAAAGAGCTCGACGAGAAGAACCCAATGTTGATTTTTTCATCAAAATCTGAGATCGTACGCTTGAGATATTATCAATCAAAGTTCGCTTGTACAATGGTTGACCAGATGCGAAGTGAAAAAATTGACAGTCTCAGAAATCGACAGAAATGATGAAAACGTGAAGAGCTCGATGAGACTAACCCAACGCTGTTCGTTTCATCGAAATCCGAGATCGTACGCTTGAGATATTGTCAGTCAAAGTTCGCTTGTACAATGGTTGACTAGATGGGAAGCGAAAAAATTGACCGTCTCGAAAATCAACGAAAACAATGTCAACACGAAGAGCTTCACGAGACGAACCCAACGATGTTCGTTTCATCAAAATCCTAGATCGTACGCTTGAGATATTGTCATCAAAGTTTGCTTAAACAATGGTTGACCAGATGGGAAGCGAAAAAATTGACTGTCGACGGAAATGACGTGAATGCAAAGAGCTCGACGAGACGAACTCAACAATGTTTGTTTCATCAAAATCCGAGATCGTACGCTTGAGATATTGTCAGTCAAAGTTTTTGCTTGTACAATGGTTGATCAGATGGGAAGCAAAAAAATTGACTGTCTCGGAAATCGATGGAAATGACGTGAGTGCGAAGAGCTCGACGAGAAGAACCCAATGATATTCATTTCATCGAAATCCAAGCTCATAAGCTTGAGATATTGTCAGTCAAAGTTCACTTGTACAATGGTTGACCCGATGGGAAGCGAAAAAATTGACCGTCTCAGAGATCGACGGAAATGACGTGAATGCGAAGAGCTTGACGATACGAACCCAACGATGTTCATTTCATCAAAATCCGAGATCTTACAATTTGAGATATTGTGAGTTAAAGTTCGCTTGTACAATGGTTGACCAGATGGGAAGCGAAAAAAATTGACCATCTCGAAAATCAATGAAAACGTCATCAACGCGAAGAGCTCGAGGAGACGAATCCAACTATGTTTGTTTCATAAAAATCTGAGATCGTACGCTTGAGATATTGTCAGTCAAAGTTCGCTTGTACAATGGTTGACCAGATGGGAAGCGAAAAAATTGACCATCTCAGAAATCGACGGAAATGACGTCAATGCGAAGAGCTCGAGGAGAAGAACTCAACAATGTTCATTTCATCGAAATCCGAGATTGTATGCTTGAGATATTGTTAGTCAAAGTTCGCTTCTACATTTCTCGTCACATTGCATTTCACATCACATTGCATCAATAATAACATGGCATCTCATATTACGCATCACATTGTGCATTTATATTATAGATTCTCCATCATCACATTTTGCATTATCATATAAGCATTCCATTACATTAACATTAAATTGCATTTGCCTATTACATTCACAAAATTAGGACATTTCTATTGCATCCATTATTCATACATATCATGATAATATAAACACCATAATCATAAGTTCATCACATCATCATATCATATTGCATTTCTCAAACTAGGTCATCCATATTGAATTTATCATCCATACATTTCATGAGAAGCATAAAAACATTCATAACATGATCATAAACACATAATCATAAAGCATGTTAAACCATCACATCATCATATAAAATACATTAGTAGACATCATAAGCACAACATGAACATCATAAGCATAACATCATCATAAACATAAAGCATAATCATATATCAATGCATGTCATCAACCGCCACCAAAAATCATATCATATAATCACTCAATAATGTGCCATAGGTACAATTTCATGATGTATCGTATCCAATAAAGATGGAGCTTGTAGGCTTGATAATAAAAAATATAAGTGTCCATATAACATAATGCATAAATAAATAAATGATCCATCTTGAGTTGCCCTGATCTCCTATCCCTAGGGCCTCCTTATACTCCCTGCTCGGTGACTCTTTGAGCCTGTGCTCCATGGTGGATGGCCTATCATAGGGGTTCGCCCATCTGGAATCTGATGTCTCACCCTCTGACCTATTGTGGGTGCACCTATTGTGTGTCCTACCCAAGAACCATTGTTAATCTCTAAAAATGGGGGATCCCTCCTCTCTGGTGGTACCACTCTCTCGTAGAGATCTCTATAGTACTTACTCTCTAGAAACATCCATGATAGGTCCACTACATTTAGCTATAAACTCAATAATCCACCAGTCTATATGTTGTCAGCTAATCATGGCTAGGTTTCTCTCAACCTGGAAGGCTTCCCTCTTAGCCTTAAGGTCATCCCTCTTTGTAGTCACAATATGTAGCTCTACCTCTAAAGCCCGCACACATGCCTACAAGGTGACTATCCTCTGATTTGCACTACCCTCATCTACTTGGCCCTCCTCTAGCCCCACCTCCTCGATCCCCATGATAATCCTCTCACGAAGGACCCTTTCTGAATCATCCATATCCTCCTCTCTTGTAGCCTCCTCCTCGGCCTGCTCCTCTTGTCCCCCTCTCCCCCTGCCTCAACCTCTATAGCCTCTGCCTCTAGTTGTGCCACCTCTAAAGTATGTATCTCAACATGTTTCTCCCCCTCCTAAACTGCCACCTTCGCCGCTACCCTCACCTCGGGTCGGTCCTCCTCCATCTTCGCCTCCTCTTTGATCGACGATAACTGCCTCTTCGGCTGTCATCCCCCATCCCTTTTCCTATGATCATCTCCTCCCCATCCTCCTCACCTGTCTCCCCCATCATCTCCTCGTCCTCCTCCATCCCCCCATCCTCCATCTCCTCTACCTCCACCCCTTCTAACCCTTGTCACCTCGTTGGCCCCCTGCCTCGACACTCTACTAGGACTGGTTGTTGTGGATCTATCAATGGAACAGGTATGTGAATCAACTACCAAGCATCATACTCTGGTGTAGTACCTTCATCAGTGTCCCCTCCTCTCCACTCACAATCTAATGCCTACATGGCATCAATCTCCTACTCTGATGTGGTAACAACAATTTAAGGCCCCCATGGATGCACCTCTCGAGAGGACTATGCAAACTCTGTAGTGCCCACTAGAACACCCTACCTCTCCTCAAACTACCTTTGAACCCTCTCTGGTAGATACATCTCGATAATATGTTGGCTTTGCACTATACATCTGATTAGTTATCTAGGTTGTCCACACCATGGCATGTGATCGTCCTCATCGATCCACAAATCACAAGTCTTGTATGGCCTCTAAATAAAACTGACTAGTGTGTCGAAAACGTGCCTCCAGTAACCAACATCCCCACATGTGTCTGTATAAGGGCTCCCTAACAAATATATGCATATGGAGCATTGGCTACTAGTTTTTGTACCATCGGAGGTCGGAACACTGTTATGTGCTCCCAAGCCCATACTATCAGCAAAGTGGCCCCATAGCTCAAACTCTTCCCTCCCCTGTAAGCAATATAGTGGATCTAAAAATAGAGCATCGCCAATAAGCATGGCCCCCACGCGTACACTGTACCAAAATAAGCCATCGATTCAAGAACTTCTCCCCAGCCTACTGGGAAACCATGACCCCTACGATTGGGAATCATCACTCCTGCTATTAATGTGCATAAGACGCAATCATATCTATCATACGTCTCTACTAGGGTCTCCCATCTAATCTTCTATCCCTAAATCCCAAGCTCTGTATCACCATCACACTCATAGTACTCATGCAATGCCTGTAGTCGTCGAGCAGGGTCATATTGTACCCGCTCACTGTGAATTGGAAGCGTAATATCCTATACATATCCTCTAAGGTGACTGTCGCCTCCCCCGTCAGCAAGTGGAAGTTTCTCATCTCAGAGTGTCATCACTCTGCCAATGTTGTCAACATGCCCCTATTTACCTTTATCACGAGCATATAAGTGATGGAAAACAACCCCAGGTCCAGTAATGCACGTCTCTCCTCCTCACCCAACTGGTCCCAAAGTCATAAAACATTTGGTCTCGACTCCCACGTGTAGATAGGAGGTAGACACTCCTGAAATAATCAAGCAAACCATTATGTCAATCTCATACCTTTAGTTGACCTATTAGACCTAAGTTGACTAAGTCAAAATTCCCTAATCTAGGGAAAAAAATTAACCAGGCGATTGCGTCATTGTTTATCAAATGCATCACATATAGTTTTAACCAGCTTGCAACTGCAATTGTGTTGCTCTCGTTTCAAATGCATCATATCATGTAATGCTTACATCACGGCCTTTCGATTGCATCATTCTCAGTCACATCTGCGACTCGAAAAGTTAGTTGTGTCGCACCATTTTGTGTGTCACAACGCAATCACCCCTCCCCTCACCCTGATTCAATTGCATCACACCGAGGCAATTACGGTGAACCGCTTATCACCTGCATCGAACATGCATGCAATTGCATCATAAAATTATGTGATGCAACTACCTGCTAATTGTTTTCCCTATCTTAATGCGCAAAAACCAAAAAAATTAAAAAGTAGACTAGTAGTACATACCGAGGCAAGCCCTCCTCAAGACGGCGGTACCTTCGAATGTGATATGCATAGTGGGCAGCCTCTAGAATAGGTGATATCTCTGCAGCTAAATCACTCAGAGCTCTAGGAATTTTTAATTTGGGAATGCACAAATGACACTTTTTCTCACTCCAATTTCTATTTATAGGTTCAAAATAAGGGTTTATGCTTGCCTTGTCTATTGGAGGGTCCTCTTGCTAACCTTGAACTTGAATTTGACACCCTTCTCGACCTCAACACTCAATTTTGTCCTCACCGTTGGATTTTTGGCCGTCAAAGTATCTTATTAGGACAATTTTCCAAAAAAATTGGAAATTTTTGAAAAATTTGTAAAATTTTCCCGAGGGGCAATAGGTCTATCCCACCTTCACCGAGGCATGCTAGGACATGAACTAAACTTGATTTTCTTCTTTATTCTTTGACACAATGCTTAAATCACATTATGTCCAAGAGGGGCAAAATATAGACACTGAAAAATGTCCTAAGTCTGCGAGCATAATTTTTCTTAGTCTTCATCTTCCGATAATTAAATAATTTTAATTATTTGATTATCCTTCATCATATTCCTCTATTAATTAAATATTTTTTAATTATTTAATTAATTCACTTTCTAACCTTTATTCTATCTTGATCAATTAAATAAATTAATTATGTTGCTAATATCCCCCCTTTCTTCAATAATTAAATAAATTACTATTTATTTAATTATTTTCTTGTCATCTTTCGTCTATGGTTAAATAATAATAATTTATTTATTTAACTATTCGCTCCCTCTTTTAATTCTTCCATTGTTAAATAATTGTCAAAATTATTTAATTGTCCTCCATGTGTCTCTTGTATTAAATAATTAATTTAATTTAATTATTTAATACCTCTTTTCACATTTCCTCTTGTTTAATTAAAATAATTATGTAAATTGTTTTAACTAGATGCCCATTTTCATTTTTCTCTAAATAAATAATTCAAATAAATTTTTTATCCTCCACTTGGCCAAATATTCCTTTCTCATGAATTAATTATTTCTTGATTTTGAATTCATCCATTATCCCTCCACTTGCTCATTAATCTCATCCGTCTATATCATAGTCATCGACTTCATAGACGTCCGTAGCCCAACACTTTCTGGTGCATAAATCTTTCACCATTGATCTTGGAATCTTTCTAGAAGATCGATCTCATTCGTTCGTTTGAATGGTTGTCTATAAAAGAAGCCATTATCTTCCATTTTTTCCTTAATAGCCATTTTATCTCCAAATTTCTACTTACTATTTGCAGGTTATTGCACAAGTTCTACTTCAAATCTAAGGGAAAAGTTTGCAAAAGGAGAAATAGGAGAGACAAAAGAAGTGAAGCAACTTCAATATGGGGAGTGTTTTGTTTGAATGCTTTTAGTTTATTCCTCATTTCTTGATTGTATTCTCTTGTTTGGATTGAGATCTTACCTTAGATTTGTGTTGTTGTGGTTGTCCCTTAGTCTTTGCTAACCAAATTTTCCCAGTCTTCCAAACCCCACAAAAGGACTGAAGCCACTAAAAGTGAATAAATCATCAAAAAATGAATTAGTTGAACCTGATCTTGAAAACTGTGTAATTGAGTCCACTACTATTGAGTCTAATTTTGAGTCACCTTCTAGCACACAATAAGAATTACTTGAGACCCCAAAATATTTATCTAAGGAGCTTGCTAAATTATTTCAAGAATCTTACAAACTTCGAAGTGGTAAACCTTTAATAAACAAAAATCCTAAGTTGTTCTCATCTTTTTACACCCCTTGGGCATTCAAAACCATGTTTGACAACAATAATAACAATAACGAAAGACATTTTATCAATACAAATCATATTACTTTTGAATTCCCCATTTCTCATCCAACAAAAGAAGCCCCCATGCAAAACATACCACATTTTTCTTTGCCAATTTTTAGGGTACTAGATCTATAGAAGATCATGACATGTTTCTATTTGAGTTTGATGTTTTTTATCATAGCTATGACTACCAGAATGATTCTTAGAAGCTCAAGTTGTTTCCAACCACGTTAAAGGATGCAACATTACGACAATTCATGAGCTTAGGACCACAAACCATTCGAACATGGGAAGACATGAAGGAGAAGTTATTGAAAAAGCATCAAGAATATTGCAAGACTAGAGAATTTCGGGATGAAATATTTTGAATTATGCAATGAGACGAGGAAAATTTGAAGGATTATCTTGAAATATTTTCATATAGTCTTCAAAGTACAAGACAAACAGGGTTGAATAATGATACTATAAAAATGATTTTTCTTAGGGGTATTCGTGATGGATGTGTGTATGTTTTAAATCCTATAGGGGGTGGGGATATTTCCAAATTAATATTTGATGATATTGTGATGTTTTCAAGAATTTCTCAAGATCCACTCAATCTGTAAGAGGATACCCTAGGAAGCATGTCTCTTTTGGAAGCACATTAGGTATTACAAAATGAGAGCTAGGTATGTTACTCGATGATATCAAAATTGATCTTTAAGAAATATGGGTAAACACATTGACACTTTCTATACATGTAAGAAACAAGAAGAAGTTGAGAAAACATTTGCTATATTTTGTCCAAATTTTTGTAAGAAAACATATTGTTGAAAAATGTCCTTGTAGAGAAACATAAATTTATTCTTTAGAGGATGAAGAGTGTGTTAATTATTTAATTACTAATTTTTCCTCTAACTTGCACATGGCATATTACATTTTCAAAAAGGGAATACTCCTTTTTCAAAATATCTTCCCTCCAAAATATCTTAAACTAATTTCCATGAAATAAGGAGATATTTTCAGTTAACTGAAGCTCTCATTTATTTTCATCCATTGATCTCTTGATCTAATTTGAACCGTTGATTTTCATCTTCAATCTCTATCATTGATCAAATATCCTGGAATTCTATAAAACAAGCCATCATCTTCATAAAAATGATTCACAATTCTCATAAGGAATTCATGACCTTTTTGAAAGCATTCTTGACCATTTAAGGATCATAATTGTGATACAAGATCATCATCGAAGCTTTTGCAACATGGGTTATGCACAATTTGAGCAATCCACATCCTAAATTGGCATAATTCTCACATGGAGTACTAGGTTTTCTTTTTTTTATTTGAGTAATTGATCTTAATTTGATTTGTAATATTGATTTATGTTTATTCATTGATTCAATTGCATTTAACTTCATTAAGTATGAGTTTAATTGATCTTTCTTTTGTGGATTTTTTACATTTCCTAAATCAAATCATTTTATTGCATCTTCTAATTAATTCTCATTATTCCCCTACAACATTTTGGCATGCCCAATGGGACCCACGTCCTTGATCTAACATTTCTTGAAGTTTTTGATGACTTAAAGATTATAGTGATGTTTCTGCAATAAATCGACGCTTCTATTTTTTGTGCAATGACACTTTTGTCACACATCAACACTACTAATTTGTACAATGGTCCTTTTGCTATATATCGATGTTTATGTTCTAACACTTATGTGTTTGATGCCACTACAGGTTACAATGATGCTTATATTGATTACAATGACACTTTGATTGTGACTCAATACTTCTATTACAACTTGATGCTTTTTCATAGAATCAACGACATATTTGAGGTATATCGATGCTTTTTTTCTAGTTACGATGCTTTTCGTTGTTATAGTAGCATACCTGATTCTATTTTCTTGAATTTTGTTTCAAACTAACCCCAACATTTTGTGAAGTTTTCTTGGAACTAACACACTTGTGCAACTTTTGGCATACATTGGGACAAGAAAAGAAACAAACAAACTACTAATAAGTCTTCTTGCAAGATTTCTTTCAAACAAATTTCACATTTCTATTTGGGTTTTAAAATTGAACAATACAAAATTCACATTTTGATTTGGGTTTTAAAATTGAACAATACAACTTTCACATTTGAATTTGGGTATTAAAAATAACTTGTTTGTCATGTTTGGTAGGCTAGTGGTATGTATGCTCTCTCCTTGCAATACGTGCAATCTTGGTTATCAAAAACACCATATTTTGCAATCCATTTGTATACTCCAGGAGTGATTATTTATGTATGTTCTTCCCTCACGACTCTTAAGAATGATCTTGGGAATCAGAAACAAGATCATTTCCATTTAATTTAGTAGGAGGCCTTCTTGGGGATTTCATCACCTCAAGGTCAATCTCAACCATGTTTTAAGGCAGGGTATATAAAGGGGGGAGAACGAAAGATGTACACTAAGGTGTGACCAATGTCCTATAATACAAGCCCCACGACCCTCAATTTGTTGAGATATTTGTAGGTGACGAGGAGAGGGGAGAACCCCCTTGACTTGGGCATCCTCAAATGGGTTCACTACTCACCGATCCCCCACTGTGAAACTTGTTTATTAGTAGCCTTTAAGACCATCAGTCATTAACTAGGATATTGCAATATACAATATCATGCATGAAGTAACTCATCATGTATTTCCCCTTGTTGAGGTGATTGATATTCCTTGATTAGGACCTTGTCCTTTCGAGATGAGAGGTGTAGAGGTGGTACATGACCTTTACATACTCTATTCACCCACTCATTATGGAGGTATTTTCTTTGGCAGATTGTCTTATCCTAAGTTGACACACCTTTTTACTATTAGCTAGGTTGTGTATTTTGGCATGTATTCATTGTTCAATACCGTTGACACCAAATATCATGCTCTTATTGAAGAAGGCTCATGAATTTATCCTCAAAACCCTTGGAGTCAGTCCTATATGTTATTCTATTGTATTTTATCTCTTTCTCTATCAAACAATTTAAAATTAATCCTCAAAATAGTTTAAAAAGTCCAAAACCCAAGAAAGATTTAGGTTGAACTTGCAGAACCTTGCCTTTGTGTCATAGTGATGCTTCTAAAGTGTTACAATGACAATTTTGTAAATTTGTTGTGATTTTAGTTGTAAATCCATATTTTTTATTTTGTAACTTGGTGCTTTTTTATCTATTCATCTCGACACTTCTAAGAAACTTACGCTTTTGATCAAAAACCTTCTCTGATAGTCCAAAACCCTAAAACTAGCACAATGACACTTTTGACTGTCACCCAATAGTGCTTTTGAAAATATCTGACACTTTTGCAAAATTTAGCCACTTTTGTTAGGGGCAATGCCACATTTTTTTTTAATTAAAATGTCACTTTTGTAAGTGATGCTTTTGACTGTCAATTAAATTTTTCTAGGTTTCCTAAAATCTTAGATTCCAAAAATTCAACCGTCAGTTACTAGGATCAGAGACTTGTATCAACCAAACCTATAGTCATCATCAGTTATCCCAAAGAACAAACAAATATTTTTCGTCCTCATCCCACATCATCCTTTTGTATTGGGCTTCTAAAAATGCATCCTCTTAGTTTGAACCAAATATCAACCTTATCAACAACGGTAAAACGACTCATCCCACAACAACCAAAATTAGACATAAGTCTTCTTAGATCTCCTATCATGGCTTTTAGTTTAGCCTTTTCTTGGAAAAAAATCATTTCTAAGTAAATTATTAAATTAGCATCAAATTCTTGTGAGTTAGCTTTCTTAGAAGTCATTCTACTCCTAAGTTTATAGAACTCATTATCATTTTCCTTTGCATGGACTCGTCAATCTAGGAAAATCAAGGATTATCCTCAACACCAATCAAAATGAGATCTAGTTAACTTTTGTCTTTTAGAGGCTTTCATATCCACCACCCATCCAATCAAAATCAACATCAAACTCAGGTTCAAATCTACTTAGAGTGTCTTTTTCCAAGTCTATTTTGAAATAAAATATTCATCCAAAATGCATCTCTCAAATTCATGTCTTACAAGGTCATCACAAGCTTTATTCCTATAACAAGATCCTAACACAAAAAAAAACACGAAATACAACCCTAGTAGTTTTAGTGGCCCCACACCCACGAGTACTACCAAAAAAACCATTAGAATGTTCGATGTTGAGTTTAACCATAGAGAGTATAAAACCCCCAACAAAAATAACAAGATCAAACTGTCACTATAGAGGTGACCAAGATCATCATCCAACCATTAAGATACAACCCGCTCATTCTTTTTAATAATTCTCATTCCCAAGTTCAAATGGGTAGAGAACACATTCAATTCATATGTGAAATCAAATCATTATCAAGAAGGCATGTCATACACCAACCATCAATTTATTCACAACTAACATGCTTTCACTATTTATCAATTACTTCACTTAATATTCATGTACATTTAGCTCAAATAAAGAATTCCATTTAACAGTTCTGTAAACACAAAAACGAAGCATGTTCTCTACATTTTACTCCCTTATACTACCTATCAGAAGCCCTTTCATGAACATGATAAACAAGAAAATTACATGATACATGGTGAGTAATTGAAACCTCTAAGCATAGACATCTTAATAATAAAAATAACACCTAATAAATAAGTTTTACAATACTCCTATCATACTTAGAATATCCATAATCACAATTGTGCACATATCACATATAGAAAAAATTTATGGATCAAGACCAGGATATAATTTAATTCATAAGTTAATATGATTTAACATATTCGCCTATTAAACCTTGATTATAGTTAAATCAATTAATCAACATAATTAATCATTCATGAAAATAAGGGTTGAAAAAACACATCATACTGAAAAGAGAAAAGGTTTATCAACTTCCATTTTGTTACTCCAATATAATTAAAGATACAAAAATTCATTATATAGAGAAAATAAGTTCCTTCATATCCTCTCCAACAAGCCAATAAACATATATCATCCAATTTGGTAATCATTATTAAATTAAATCTCATTGGCAATCCCATAGAGTCCCATCCATACTTTTGTAAGAGATAAGAGTTCGCCAATTATTTTCTTTCTATTTATATCACCTAAAAGCACCAATTACGCATGAATTCATGATATTTTGAGTGAGTTAATTTGTAAACTATAGTTTATTTCTCCTTCAAGTCCAAATATTCCTCTAATTGTTATAATTGGACCCTTAATACTTGCTCGACATCTTTCCAAGAGGTTTATTGCAATATAATTTATTGTAGAAAAATTTCTTAGGTCTTTGACCACCCATATTTAGTAGTAATGAGATTTTTATCATCCAATACAAACATACTTTCTTTCTCTTTTTATTTTTTTATTTCATTTATTATAATTGTTTTTCAATCAAAATCAAAATTTCCTTGATACTACTCAAAAGTGTTGGTCAACTATTTATCCATCATTTAAGTTCCTACTCCATGATTATACACATTTAAGACAAAATATTCATATGTGATAGTCATCTTCCAAAATACATTCTTTCTATCTTTCCCACTTTCAATTTTAGAGTTCTTCCTTAATTAGGTCATCAGAATAAATTCATTCTTTCAAAATAGATCATAATATTTTCAACTAATATGTATTGGTAATAATGTATTGTCTTGATAATATTAGAAGTCCTTTTGACTTAACCCAAAGTGTAATATAAAATTAAATTTAACACTCTCCTCCACAAAGTGATTATGAAATTTAATATACTTTCAATATTCACTTTTCTTTCTACCATACTTGATTACAACAAAAAAATAAAATTCACAAGGGTAAGCTCATAGATTTAGTTTCTAAATTCAATCAAGTCATACCCTCAATTGATTATTCTAGGATAATCCTTATCCAACCATCATATTTAAAAACTTCCTTTGATGTTATTTCAATTTGTTTAGTCAACAAATCAACATGTGAGTTATACCATATAATGATCATCCATACTTAGGTCTAAATAATTATAGGTAAAATTCATTTTCCTTAACAATTCTTTTAAAATTTTGTCACCATTAATATTGAACTTTCCAAAATAACTCATAATTTTTTGAATGTGCAAAATACAATAGGCTCTTAAGCCTAGTGTCTAAAACAAACAATCCAATACCACATGTACCAACACTCTACTTGTATACCAAATTTTTATCACTAGCAAACATACTACATTTTAGGGTAAAGTAGAAAAAAATCCTCATCAATTCTTTAGTTGATGTCTTTCATTATCATGAAATACTAATACATGATCATCATGAAAGCAACTACCTTTTACTATTTCATCATGTAGAGGTCATGGATGATAGGATTGTAGCACAATGCCCTTCAAAAATTTGCACTTCACTTTGGTTACCTCAATCTTTTCATGTAGGGACTATAGTATTTTCCATCTCTTCTTGAGATTGTTCTACAATTCCACATAATATATATTCAATTATTCTCTTAGGAATTACTGAATTTATAGAGATCAATGAATGATTATTCACTACTCTTAGCATTGAGTTTCTTTTTCCACCTTTGTTAAATGTTATGATGATTCTTCATTAGAAGAGCCCTCCTCCCCACCCTCTAGTGTGATCTCTTCAAGTTGAATCCCCACTCCCCCTTCATAGTTTCACCCTCTATAAGACTATCATTTATCTCTCCCTTTCCTTCTCTTGCATGAAACTCTCAACGTGACACCCACGTTCTTCTCTTGAATTTTGGAGCAATTTAAATTCCTTCAAATACAAGTGAAATAGATTTAAAGAAAACAATAATCTTAGTCATCACAACATGCTAGTCCTCAATTTGAAAATATTTATGATCTAAACTCATGGATCATGTATTTTAGGGGTATAGTATCATTCATAGTGCAACCAATATAAATCATGCACCCTAAATATTAATTAGTTGGGGTTACTTATCTTCACACTCCTCATGTGAGTGTAGTTAGTTTCCATCTACAAGGTTTTGTACTTCAATTTAGGTGAGACAAAGAAAAGTTAAAGATAGCTACCACCAAGGCAGGTTGACTACTTGAATTACTCAAATAAAAGAAACTCAATGCTAGTATGACCTGTACAACCCATTTAATGATCTGAAACTGGCTGTAATGCATGGGAATGTGAAATCTATTTCTTTTGGTTTTTGTGGCATTTAATTTCATTAAGTTGTGTAAGATATGGTAATTTTGGTGAAGGTTGCCCTAATCTAACAATGTTTTCCAAAATTTGCAGTCTGAAAAATGTGCTAGTACGGCCATGCATGGTATAGTACGAGCCTGATTTTTTTTTAAAATTTGAGGGAATGAGTCTATTTCAATATGATTTTGGTTTGAGAAAATTTGATTAAGTTTTGAATGAGTTATGCCATTTTTGGTGAGAGCAGGTTTGTGGCTGGCCTAGGGTTTCCAACAGATGAAATAATTGCATGAATTTTTATTGCACTGTTGAAAATTCATAAAATTTGGTGAAAAGTTTTGTTTTGATCATATCTAAAAACCCTTTAAAATATAGTTCATAGTTTTCAAATTTTATGGAGTTATTAATGTCAATTTGCTTGCATTTGTTTGAAAAACAATCAAAAACCCATAATCACTAGAGTCTCCAGTTGCCACTAACCCCAACGGTCATCTATAAACCAAGAGACAAGAACATGGCTCAAACACTTTTCCACCCAGCTACCTGAGTGAAAGTTGGTCAACAATGAAAAGCGTGAGATATCGATGTCGAAGGTCCACCAACAAACTGTTTGACATCCAAAGTGTGTTATAATATATTCATTCATATAAGGTTCAACTATTCACATGTACTAATTATTTCTTTAATATTGGTTACATACTCGTGGACTCGACAACGTAAACAAATAGGTGTCTACAGGAATGATGCACATATCATCAACACTCTTACTCTAAATATTAATCATATTCATTCTACTAATTTACATATTCTTACATTTTAGAATGAAATTTAATAAATAAAATTAAATGAACTTGTTGAAATTTAATTGAGTGTCAATGTCAAATGTTTCATTCAACAAGGAATATATCATAGCCATTTGTTGTGTAGTTGATGTATCATGTGTAGTTGCATCCTGAACACTCTCACGATCATATGTGCAAACAACACTGCAAGAGTCACAAAAGTGGACTTGAACTTTGGGCCTAGAAGACTCACCACATCAGGCTCTACTAGAGGCTTGGCATATTGTACAAGGCTTTGAGTGAGCGAGCTAATCGATTCCAACATGTCCACCTCAACACTATCCTTCACAACAGAAATAATGATCACATGCTCCACCATGGGTCTAGACAAGGGTCTTGGTGCTAGATGTGGGTTATATCGTTCCCCCACTCTATCATGTGTGGAGCCCCCACCTCTACCCTAAAAATCTAGATAGTCAAAATAACTTGGACTCTTATTGAGAATAAACTCATATTAGAGTTTCCTCAAAAAGTATTATGGGACTTCATATTTATTGTATAGAGGTTATAATGTGCTTAAGGGAAAGGAGATGGATGAATTAAAACTAACACTTAATAGTAGGATCAAGAAGAAAGGCATGAAGAGATGCTAGGGACATGAAAGGAGTGTAAGGTTTGAAACCCTAAACTATCTCACAAAAATAAATAGTAACTCTTTCACATAAATATAGAAATGAAATGGAATATATTCAACATATACTAATGGCATATTGCATCTCACATGTAAAAGTGTCTAATATAGAATATTAAGTACCAAAAATAAGGTACATCATCACATGAAGTACTATCTAGTCAAGTATTATAGAGTACAAGATATAATTTATGCAAGAATATGCCTCAAGATCTCATGCCCATCTAGTCATAACAATACAATTAAAGATGTTAAAGAAACATAATCACTGGAGTCTCCAACCGCCACTAACCCCAACGGTCATCCATAAACCAAGAGGAAAAAATACTCAATCCTACACAAGAAGCCTAGTAACCTAGAAACAGCTGGAAGGATGGAATCCAATGCAACATGGTATATCTACATGCATTTCGCATATGAACATACTATACCTTACTATCAAGATATGGTAGAGAGAATAAAATAACATCCATCTATTTCAATAGTACACATAGTTTTGGCTAAAGCAATTAAAGTGTAAATGGTAGGTAGATCTAGAAAACAAATCTACTCCTCTCTATTAGTCCTTATTTAGCACCTGTCTTTGAAGGTAAAGCCAAATCACATATAGAAGAAAACTAATTTCCTCATGAAGACAATATAACATGCATATATTCAATGATCATAAAAATAAATAAACCTTTTTCTTTTCATGCAAAATGATTAAATGAAGGTCTTAAATCGTTATGTCAGTCCTTTCATGTATAATGATGGTTAAATGTATAATCGGAATGCAATTTGATTATCGACATACACTTTGATCTTTAACTAATGATATTTCTCAATTTCATGCAATATTTAATGTATATGTAATGCTAACTACTCTTTGATGTCATACAGGTTAAATCTAGAAGAAATTAGTTCATAACATATGATGCATATTTGTACCATTATATTTATATAGTTATATGTATATATGTGTGTGTGTGTGTGTGTGTGTGTGTGTGTGTAAATAACTATAATCATACCATTGATATGTTGATTGGAAATAAAAGAATCTGATCCATAACAATTAAATGATAGTTTCATATATTCAATTTTACAATTTTACTATGGAATCATCACACTAGAAATAAAATGTTTACAAATATTAACTTAATGGTAAACACACTACATCTATATATATAATTTCACATATATATCTATATTTATACATATATGGATATATGTATACTACTGTTTAAATATGTTGAGATTATATAATAGCACAGTGATTTTATATAACAACAAAGAATTCATATATGGTTACAATCATGAACTGTTCATTAATTCAGTTATAATAAACTCATACTATATATAATCAATATGCATAACTGTTATTTGTGCATCATACATAATCAATGCATAGTTTCTAATAATAGCCACATATTTTTGAAAACATGGTCGAGTCTATGGTTTGAAGTGTTACACACATATATATATGGCAGTTGAATGTCTTAATCAATTCAGTATGTAGGTCCATGCATAACAGAGGTACAAAAACATATGTTCAATTGTCATGAAAATTTACAGGCAAATTGATGTCATATACTGGCATTAAGGTCGACAAACAGGTTTTGTTATGTATGCACAAGCAGAACAATACATATATTGGTTGATACAAAGAATTGAATATATCTACGATACAAATAGTAATCTCCTTCAAACCCCATGATACAGTAACAATATCATTCATCATTTAAACTTGCAGAATTAGTTCTATTTAAGCCTTTACCATGTATTCATAAGATAAGTTACAAACAAAAATAACAAGGTAATACATGGTCTCCTGCTCTACGTGTTAACTCAACTCTGATCAAATACTACAATGTCAATCCTCCTAAGTCATTTTCAATAATGATATCAAAACAAACATCCCTTCTCCTTCATTGAACTATCTTTTCATGGTTTTCATATTTGCATGCAAGTTTTCAACTCAAATTGGAGTATCTCTTTATTTGTATTACTAAACTTTCTCCTCATACCAAGATCGCATGATTTATCATGTAGATCATTTGAATTTAAAATTTATTTTATTTATATTTGTTTTCTTTTTAATAGTAAGCTATTTATATATTCATATATATAGATAACGATATCATTATTATAAAATAATGATATCATATATATATACAAATATAATCATTGTGAACATAAAGTATATAAAAATATAAATTATGAGATTTATCATTATCAAATATTTAAAAATAAAATCTTTTATTTTCTTAATTAAATTATTTTTTTGCAAACAAAACAACTATAAGACAATTATTATTTAAATCATAACGTACAATAGGCAATGACCTATTCATGATAACACAATGCATAGCATAATCATTCGCAATGTGTTATGAATGCAACTACGTGAGTGTGTGTGTAGGATTTCCATCAGGCCAATTATTGTTGGGCAATTAGGTCATCTCTACCTCAACCATGTTATCGCCTTAAACCTATTCCTACACTCATTTGTACTCAATATCTTGTCAATAGGTTACCTTATAAAACCATAATCAATAATCGAAATATTCGCATCATAAGAACTCATCATTATTTTAATCACAATAGCATGCATTTTAAAAATAGCATCTAATTTAGCATCCATGAAAAAATATTAATCTATGCTTCAAACATAGGTTGTGCAATGGTCTCATCCAGTTTCGTTTATTATCACATAAAGTTTATGTAAGAAAAATTGAGATGTGACAACGAGATATGCGAAAGGATAAGGATAGTCAAGGGTGGTAGGAAGGGAAAAGTGAAGATAATGTGCTCAAATAAGTGTTGGAAAATTTTGGTAAAGTGTTTGAGATATTAGGGTATGTTTTAAGAAGAAGAATGGATAAGGAGGATAATGTGTAGGGAAGGAAAGGTTAAGCATTGGGACAGTGATAATATTTGATTAAGGATTAGGTGTATGTTATGAAAGTGGGAATGGATAGGAAGTGAGACTGGGGTGAATTAGGGCGTGGAATGACCACAACAAAGGATGTGGGAATCATAGGAAATAAAAAAAATAACGATATAATGGGAAACAGCTAAAACGGGGAAATGAGGGAAGGATATCTTATGACAACATGGGTACTAAGGGGTAACTGAGTGATGGCAAAGAATGGAACATTATGGATAATAGGAGTAAGCTAGATTATGCGATCAAATGATAATAATGATGAGGTGGGTTATTTGAGTTATATAGTATTACTAATGTTGGGTAAGGGATAAAGGTAATGAAGGGATACGGTGTGTATATTGTCAATAGTATGTGTGGGGGAGAGTAGGTACTAAGGTAACTATTGACTAATGAGTACCAAATAAGGTTTTAATGAAGGGAAAACTAGGTGTTGGGAAGATTGAATAAAATGATTTGGGAAGTTTATTTGAAAGATTATGCTTGGTTAATTTTATTTGTCTGAATTTCGGAGCTGAAAACTCAAGGACAAAACCATCGAGTTTAGAGAATCAGATGAAAACTCAAAAAAAATTATAGGTGGAATCATCCAGATTTTATAGCGATGCATCAAGATTGAAAATTTGAAATTTATGAAGTCTCTTATAGAAACAAATTTCAGGGTTTCGAGATTTGAATTGTAAGTGAAAATTTATTAAATATTATTATTCACTGTGATAGTCGTACTATCCTTTCATTCTTGGTATCACAGCAAAATTAAAGGGAAGAAAAGTCATTTAAAATAGGCATGGTATGAATGAACTTTGGTGTCATTTGGGAGTAATTAGAAGAGCTGTGAGTTTCCAACTCTCTCCTTTGACCTCCGCTTACATCCTTCTATCACAGCATATTAATGAAGTAGAAGCCGATAAGAAGAGTTACATACTTTCTAAGGGAGAGCAAGGAAAACATCATACTCCAAACATAGGCTATTTGGAGGAGTTGCGACCAACAAATGAGCCAAATTTCATAACAGTTATCACACCACTAAAGGAAATCGCCCAGCATTTGGGAGATTAAAATAGTCGCAACCAACTTGGACTCCAGATATTTGTGGCAAGTCATTTTATTCAATTTAGGGGAGAAGTCCCAGTTACCGCCACCCATTGAATTACTGCCACCTCCATGCTTACTTAACCCCCCAAAAAAATTCACTTTGATCCATTAAAAAACTTTATTTGATTGTATAAATAATTACAAAAACACTAATGGTTGCTCATTAAGTGCTAAAGTGAATGTTTTTGAGTGGATTTGAATGATAAAACAATTATAATTGATTGAAATTATAGCGGGCGCATACTGGCACATTAGGTGGCGACAACCGGGCGACACCTCTAAAAGGTGATTTTTTTACCCTTGCGTGCATATCGAACACTCCCGCATTCGATCGAATTGCCCACAAGCCAAAACCTTAGTTATAAGCACTTAACTCGTGAGCGATAAAAAACCCATAAAAAAAATCGATTTGACATACGGTTTGAATTCTACAATTGCACGAAATTAGCCCTGGCGGATACTGGGTTTTCTCCCCTAGTGGCTGTAGGAAGAAGTCAACTTCTTATGAAAGGCTTGAATAGCCTTTAGTTATTCCAACACAACCTTTATTTGTTGACTCATAGTTTATTGAATTAAAGAGCCGCCATACAGACTTGAAAGGGTGACATGGAGGTTTTGACTGGTCTGCAAGGGAGGGTGATGGTCTAAGTCACATCTTTCGTCTTTTCCTCCTTACATATCGTACGTACAGGCTGAAGGAGTTTGGGCAAGGGTCGCAACTGTAGAAGAGGAAGGAACAAGCCGTATGGTTGGAGAAGATTACAATATAAAAAAGTTTGGATTGTTATATTTCTGAAAATAAATATCATGTCATTTAAGTTCATGATTATGTCATTATTTACTTGAAATTTTATATATATTTCTTTCAATGAAATGATTGGAATCCATTAAAACTGAAATAGTCTATCAAACATCTGCCAAGCATTAAATTAAAATTTGAAACAAGCTCAGAACAACAGGTGAACAAACTATTTGACAAAATGTATGAGCAACTGAACTGGCAAAAATTGAAAAAAATTGCATGAAAATTTGAGTTGGGTTATTTCACAAAATAAATGGGAAAGGTGATGTGAAAGGTAAAATGGTTGTTAGTGAAAAATAATTAAGTGTTGGGAAAGGTGTGTTGAGTGTGGATGATGACTCATGCAAAGGGGAAGGTAGGGGAATGTGTAGGCTCCATGTGATGTTAAATAAACTAGAAACTATCAAAGACTGTTCAACTATTGTAGAAAGATAAAAGAAAGCAAGAAAAAAAAGGATAAGAATGAAAAAGGTAGATTAGGGTTTGAAGTTGTAATGTCCTTATTTTAGGGTTCTCTTGATTTGTAGTTGGAGATGGGTTTTTGGGTTTGTGTCTTCTTGATCATAAGGGTAATCATATGTTACCAGTGAGCTCAGATGGTTTAGAGGAGTCATTTGATGCTCTCAGATGTTATTTTCGTCCTTCGGTTTGGGCTCCAAGATTTTTTAGAGGGAGTTTCTATTTATAGAAAGTCACTCGGTTGGCTCTGTTTATCATTATTCTTCATCAGGATCATTCCTATGTAGTCAATTTCCGATTTTGATGCATTCAGATAATTTTCTCAAAATGAGTATATTAATGGCTATATTTTAATTAATTTACTATAGTTGCTAATTATTAATTAAAGTATTCAAAAAGCACTAAAGACCAAAACCCTCTAAAGAAGATCAATTTCAGTGGTGAAATGATTCCACCCTAACTGGTTTGTGGGGAGATCACTCAGGTCTTCCATCTGTGTGATATTACAAATTTGTGAGTCTTCTGCAGAGACAATTTGGAGTGAACGATTTACATTGTGGAGATTGAATTTATATTTCAGTTTGTGGACATTTGCAAGACAGTTGGACGCCATACCCCGGGAAGATTAGCAGGTCGTGGTTTCTCTATTTTTCTAGGCGTGAACATCTACTACTTCAAACTAGGCGTGGGCATTGCAAGGGTGTATTTCTATTGGGCGTTGCATATGAACTTGCCTGAGTTGTGTGTGGGGATTTACCAAAACTATTGCTACTTATTTTAGTCACATAACTCTATGTATTTGCATCAAGAGGGTCGAGTTACTGTTTGTGAGGGTGTGAGACACTCTACAGGGGGTTGTGTATGTGTTGGAAGGTGTAAATCGGCTCATAAACCCTAGCGCCACTCCATAACCTTTCTATTAATAACTATGAAGAGGATGTGATTGATGTTGGGTGAGTTTCTTGAGGTTATCTTGCTGCAAACACTCAGTGTTGCATGTACAGTTAATTGCCATAGTAACCAACAGGCCATGGGGCCTCTGCAAGTTGATCATACCTGGAAGTATTGACTAACAGCTATTTAATATTGCCAATGAGTTGTATTTCTATGATATGTACTACTGCAAATACATTAACCTGAAGGTTGTGAAAGAAGGTTGAATTTGTGCATTTTATAGGGTGTCATTTGCATTCATACATTATATTGTTTTTGATTTAGGTAAAAACAAGTTTTGAAGGGACCCGAAACCCTTTACAACCAAAAAACAAAGCTGCAAAAAGAATATTGCAGCCAGCCAAAAGCCAGCCCCCAAACAAGACCCGTCAAGATTTACATTTAGAAATACTTTTGTGGGAACGAAAAGTCATGTCAAAAGAAGGCCTAGAGAATTATGCTTTCTTGCCCTTAACAATAATCCAACCTTCCTCCACATGCGTTGCCTTATCATACCAAGTCAGCTCACAATTTTCCTGAAGATCAATGTTTGCAGCCACTGTCTCGGGAGATTTCATCATTGTTCCTTTGTGTAGACAAAGACTTAACAAAAAAGCCACCAGAAATGATAGCCGAAGCGCCACCAGAAATAATAGCCGAAGCGCTATCACCAATAATGGCAGCCTGAGATCCAATCTCTCGCTCATTAGGGGTTTCAACATGAAAATCTTGTACAACATCAACAACCCTACCATTCATACATTATATTGTTGTCATATTATTGTTAAGAAAATTTTGTGAACGACTGCCACAGTCTGATTGTAATTTCAATGATTAAATAGTGTTGTGAATGGCCCATAAATCTGCAAGGGTTATAGTGTTGTTATGTTGGGTATTTGCATAGTCTGAGTAAAACAAATGACTGTGGTTTATTCATACCCGTACTTGATATCTCAATAGTGTATTTTTTGAGATTAAGGAAATCTTGATTGTTGCTCAAATCTTCATTGTAATATCTTCGTATGAATATTGCCAAAATTCCATGCATGGTTTTATGTATGTTTTATAAAATGTTTACATGTATCAAACTGGAAAACAAACCAAAAATTATCGTGCAAATTTGAGAGGGGACATTACAGAAGTATTACAAAAAGAAAATATTTGGGAAATGTATATGATGTTTTGAAACTCAAAAAATAAGAAATAAGAGGGTGCTAAAATATGCTAATGTACTAAAATATAGGGTTGGGGACAAGCAAGAGGTGTAAGGATAGGAGGATAAGATTTGCAAAAAAGGAAAATGAATATTGTGAGGAAGAAATAATTGAGAGATTAAGGTTAGAAAAATCGGTTTCATTAATCTATATCAAAAGTGGGAGTGCAAGAGGAACAAATTCACCAAATGAAAGATAGGATTTGGAAGCTTCTAAGCATTAATAAACCTTAGAGATAAAAATAAAAATAAAAAATTGATGTGCAAATCAAATAAACAAGCCTAATATATAGTAGTAACATAAATGGATTATTAATCTAATATAGAAAGTAGTATGATGAGTTGGGAAGTGATAATGTGTCATATTGGGAAATATAAATAGAAATGATTCTTAGAAAGGAAATGCCAATAGAATGTTTGCACATGATAGTTGTCAAATCTAAGATTGTGAATAGTCTATGAAGGTCCAAAATATGTCCCTTGGTGAATTTGGCAACTTTAAGAACTTTTGTGAACCGAGACATTGCTATAATCCTACATTGTTACAATACAAAGGGGGCACTCTACCCTTCAAGAGTGCCTCTAACCTTGACATGTACAAATATCAACTTTCAAGGTTTTCCATAGTAATCTATTGGTCATGGTGTTGCTTACAAAATCTTCACGTCACTCTTAAATCTCTAGTAGCCCGAGTTAGCATGGGGGCATGAAATTTTGGTGGTTTTGTTTTGGAGATTGCCATGATCAATCCCCTACACACCATTTAAGCTTCAACAATACTACTAGCATAGCCAAGGGATGTGTGCAAACCTAGGTAGCTTTTCCCAAGTGTATGAACAATAACGGTGGCAATTCAACAAAAACCCTAGGGGAAATTCTACAACATGTGTTGTTGTGATTGACTCAAGAGGGTAATGGAATGGAATGGATCACAAATGATATGCAAGAGGGTAAAATGTTTTAGATCTAAGGGTAATAGAAATTAAGGGTTTATTCAAACTAAATAGCTATAGGAAGGAAGTTGGTTTCGAATGACTTCACAAATGGGAGAAACGAGGGAAATGGCTATGCAAAATAGAATAGGAGAAACTACAAGGATTTTGTGTGAGTTCTCTAGGGGGATTCACAATATTTGATCTTCAACTCTTAGTTTGTTACCCTTTGCTTTGTAATGGTTTCCTTGCAAATTACCTATTTGTTGGAGTGGAGCACATAATAATTTTTCTCCATTGTGTTGAATGGGGGTAAGTTGTCTAAAATATGAATCCTTGCTAATTTTTTAAGTTCATGGTGTCAAAAAAATTAGTAAAGATTAGGGCATGAACAATCAAGGAAACTTTTTGTCTAATTTAGAGACAAGGTCGCTAGCATTAGGGTGGGCTATAGCCTAGCACTAGCACCTTAGGGTGCTAGTGACCTTATAAGGTATAGTTCCTTGTTTCAAGGGTTCGTTTGGGTAGGTCTCAAGGTGTTTGCAATATCCTTTTATGATAACTAAAATGGCCAAAAACAAGTGGAAGTGATCCTAAAACATAGTAGGGAAACGAACACTAAAATGAGTGTAGAAGCATAAGATGGCGATTACAAAGTATGTAATTTTCACTTCCAATATCAAATAATTTTTGAATTGAACATATGCATCAAGAATAGTCTTCCCCCACCATGGATTAGATTATCATGAACATTTTCAATCAATATATTTGATGAAATGTAAGAATGTCATTCATGGGAGGCATCTAAACTATATTGGCATTATTTCAAAAAAAAATCTAATATTGAAATATGAAATAAATTCCATACGTGCTCTACTGATGGTTGTTAATTGCTTGGCCAAAGATTATCTCCACTTCCCTGGAAATGGTTCTGAAACAATAACTCAAAGGTATACTAACAATTAAGTGACCTAACAAGCAGACATATAAACCATCTAAAGCCTTGCATTAAATGATGCAACAAGTAGTCTTCCATATTGTCTTCAAGAACCCATCTTTAGTGGCGATATTAGCTGAATTTATTAACATGTCTGATCCATTTCATATCAAAAACCTTTTATTAAAAAGATCAAGCAACGATTTTGACTGCATGCTTAAGATGTTTACCTTGAAAAAACGGGCTACTAGAAACAAAGGTTTTATTCCTAAATTAATTTTTCAAACAGTCTGTTACTATTACAAGACATGATCAGAATATTTGAGAACCAACCATTCCACAATATTACCAATGTAATTAGCAGCCATGATCCTCTTTACCAAAAATATTGGAAACTTAAGAGAGACCCAAAGTTGATACGACTAAGAGCCATTAACTCTTTACTTCCACTTTTTCAACTTCTACATTGATTATTAAGTGGGGGAGCTCATTTGCATACTAGTGAAGTCTTAATACAGAAACGGACAAAACCCCAAAAGTATACAAATTAACCGTCGTTAACTTTTTTTGACGCCCACTTTTTCCACTCATATATCCAACATGTCCTAGATGGAAGTATTCCTTTTCGAATTATATCACCATCATGTTTATTTTTCTCACGAGTTTGTCATTACCTTGGGTAAAGTAAAAAAAACGGACTTCAACAGGACTTCCAAAGAGCTTGCAACAAATTTTGAATGTAGGCATTTGGGTGTTCTTTATTATACTTGAAAGTTTCTTGATTTACCTTAGCTATGAATTCCGTTGCGAAATAACACTAGACAGTGAATTTACTTTTTCTATAGAATTAATAAATGGCTGTGATTTTGAAGGCCTTTGTATAGGATTGCATGGAAAATTCCTTGGGGGGATTCTTGCCTCATTCTCCAATAGCGTTCAGGAATACGTAGAAATAGTACATCTCATCACATAGTTGCATAACTGCCTCTTGCACTCTTTGACTCTAGATTGGATCTTCCTCATAGGCTTTAATTCCCTGAGGATTCACATTCAGGGTTTACCCATTTCTGATATTAAAGTAAGCAATAGCTATGGGTGAGAGTCATCAATCTAATGATGAGAGGCATAATGCATCTTATATGGCTATAACTATATTATCAGCACCTCATTGTGGACATTTTAAATACGGTACCAATCACAAGCCTGCTCCAATGGGTTTATGTTGATGCTATATAAAAGTATACAGTAAGTATCATTCCTCACATACACTGAATTGGCAAAACCGAAAAAAACTCTACCATACATGTCTAGTCTACCACGGTAATCAATCACTTCTAGAAGAAGGATTCCCAACAATGGCCAAGACTGCTGAGATTCATTCAGTGTATAACTGACTTAAACATATAAGCTTTCACAATCAGACCTTTCAATACATACAGATTTATTCAAAAGAACATCCAAGTAGGTGACGAACCAAAATTGTGACCTACTATCAAATCTCCTGATAGACAATACGACAACTTGCTGGACCACAAGCAAGCTGAACAGAACATAATCTAACATTCTTAAAAATTTCAGACAGCTGCAAAGTACTCTTTGCTCAATTTGGGGTCTGGCTTCATTGATTTCTCCCCTGGCTTCCACCCAGCTGGGCAAACTTCATCAGGGTTGTCTTGCACATATTGAAGAGCCTGAGGCAAAAATATATGAATCAGTAATCTAGCAATTACAAAAGCCTGAGGCAAAAATATTTGAATCAGTAATCTAGCGAGTACATAAGCCCAAGGCAAAAATATTTGAATCAGTTGACTAAAAGTACAGAATAACGGAGCTCCTTATACTCTTATTTGCAGTACTGAAAAGAAACTGAGACTTTATCTGTACCTGTAAAGTGCGCATTGTTTCATCCACACTCCGGCCAATGGCCAGATTGTTGATTGTTGAATGTTGAATCACACCCTCTTTGTCAATGATAAAAAGTCCTCTTAATGCTATGCCCTATTAGGAAACAAATGCAAGAGATGCATATTAGTAGTGAGTAGTGCCCTTAGAATTTACCACCATTGTTCAACACAAAAACCCAAGCAAAAGAGGTTCAAAAAGATGAGAGAAAATCACAGGCCAAACAAATACAGGAGATACATATTACTAGCAATGTAGGCCCTTCGAATCCACCATCATTGTGTAACACAAAATCCAAGGAAATGATTCAAAAAGACAAGAGATCACAAACCAGATATACCAATCCAAGAAAGCAAAGAATAGGAGCTTATTGAAAACCAGAGTGATGAAAACAGGGTTTCCAATAGATTATACTGCTTAACAAGCTATGTTCTCCAGAGATGTGTCCCCTAGGTTTTTCCCAAGTGTACCCATACCAGGAACATCCTGGGGACCAGGTACGGCTTGAGGACGGGCGGGGGATGGCTAGACATCCCCAAGACAGCCAGGGACATCCCAGATGTCCCCTGACTGTCGTGGGATGGCTGGCCATCCCCACAGCCATACATGCATTTTAAATTAAAAAAAGAAGAACCAAAATATAAAGAAGACTTTTATTTTAATAACTCCACTGTTTCAGTGTAAAAGTTCAACTCCAATAATAGGTTTCAACATATATTTTCATGTACATGACCTCTGTTTAAAAACGTAACAGATCATCAATACTGTTTAGGAAGAACAAATCATTCGCATATATACAAGTTTGCATAGTCCTCTACACAAAAAATATTAACATAATTGTATACACATACTCATGTTTTTCTGTTTAATAGATTTGGTCTGATATCATATGGTCAAACCTAACAATGTATATACAAATTCTTTATTGAAGTATAATAATGGAAATTTACTAGCACTATATCTCATAATGCAATTACAACAGTTCATTAATGCTCATATTAATAGTACCCTACAAAATCTACATCAGCAGTATAATGTAGCGAAATTGAACAACTTTACACCAATTTATTCACTTGATAAGAAGGTACAGATCTTCCTTGACAATAAGTTACAAGATATCCACATCAAGTTAATGGGAACTATATCACAGTGACTTTAACTTCACTGTCACTGAGATATCAATCTTATCAACAATAAAATTATGAAAGCAATTAAATTTTGAGTTTTGGCATTTATTTGTTCGACTCTCATGTGAACTCTCAAGTCGGCTCTAATGTTTATATTTATTAGTTTTAGACCAGAAATGTAAATAAGCAGAAATACAAAATATTGAACAAAGAACACAGCAAATTACCCTGGGAAAACCCTCCTTCTCAAGGGAGAAAAACCCAGCAAAATATATCTCTTATATATAGTACGAATAAGAGCAGAAATCTGCTTTACAAATCAGACCCTTCTCAAGTGCGAACTTGACACAATAAATGATGATGATCTCTTCTTGATACAACTGAATATAAATCTCCTTGAAATCTGATCTGCTTCTAAAGATGGCGATCTGCTGCAAAAATGCGAACTTCTCCTTGAAGGTGCGAATTGGAATAAGAATGAATTGATGATTTGAATGAATGAACATCACCTTGTATATATACAAAACCAGACGACTCTTCATCTAGGTCGACCTCTATTGAGAAATAAAAAAAATATAAAATATCATTTGTAATCAAGGCCGACTTGCCTTGTTAATTATTTATTAATTTAAATTGAGAGAAAAATATCTCCCACCGCTATAAACATCAACACTCCCTCTTAGCTAGGGAGGTATTTTACCAATAATCCTCGTCATGGAGTCTCTCGACATGACGTCCACAATGGCTACACCCAATTGTGGAAAATCGCATCTCAATCTCAGAGATGTACAAGAGTTCATCACGGAGTCTCTCAACGTGATGTTGTCATGGAGTCTCTCAACATGGCATCCACCATGGCTACTCCCATGTGTGGAAAGAAACATGTGCACAAGTGTCCATCACGAAGTCTCTCAACGTGATGTCGTCATGGAGTCTCTCAACATGACGTCCACCATGGCTACTCCCATGTGTGGAAAAACACAAGTACAAAGGGTTCATCACAGAGTATCTCAACGTGATGTCGTCATGGAGCCTCTCAACATGACGTCCACCATGGCTACTCCCATGTGTGGAAAGAACCACATCTTCGTCTCAAAGATGTACGAGGGCTTTCACCTCATATTTCTCCATCTCAAAGATGTACGAGGGCTTTCACCTCATATTTCTCCGTCTCAAAGAAATAAGCATTATAGCAAGGCTCACTGATGCTGAGTCTCCCTCTCAGCAAGGGCGACATTCTCCACTACTCCAAGCTTGTCCCGAAAATGTGCAAAATTCACTCTGGAGAGAGGCTTGGTGAGAATATCAGTCGTCTGATCATCAATGCAAATGTACTTGAGTTGAATTGCTTTCCTCGGCACCATGTCTCTGATGTAATGATACTCGATCTCCACATGCTTTGTCCTACCATGAAACACTGGATTTACTGAGAGCTTCACACAGCTTTGATTGTCACAATGAATCACAGTCGGCTCCAATGTTTGCCCAAACAATCCTACAAGGAGCTTTCGAAGCCACATTGCTTCTCAAGCTGCTACACATGCTGCAATATATTCAGCCTCTGCAGTGCTTAGTGCCACATGAGTCTGCTTCCTGCTACACCAAGAAATCATGGTAGACACCAAACTGAAGCAACATCCAGAGGTGCTCTTCCTATCAATTACACTCCCGGCCCAATCAAAATCAATATAGCCTTGCAGCTTCAGATCTTCACAGTAAGTATATCTCAAGCCATATCCCACAATGCCACGCAAGTATCTCAAAATATGCTTTGCTGCGACTAGATGTATTTGTCTTGGCTCACACATGAATTGGCTGAGAGCGCTCACCGCATAACAAATGTTTGGTCTAGTATTGACTAGATACATCAATGATTCAATCAACTGTATGTACATGGTGGGATCTACCAAATCTGAACCAGCTGCAGAGTTACTCAACTTCTTCAAATTTGTCTCCATAGGTGTAGACATGGACTTGCAATCCATCATCTCAAATCTCTTCAAGATACCTATAGTGTATTTCCCTTGACTTAGAATAATATCATTAGGTCTTTGCCACACTTCCAATCCCAGGAAGTAATGCATAAGACCAAGATCCTTCATCTCAAACTCGAAGGCTAACTCTTTCTTACATTTGACAATGAGATACTCTACTCCAGTGAGAAATAAATCATCAACATAAAGAACCAATATTAAAGCCTCACCATGAACTACCTTGAAGTACAAATAGGAATCTGCATCATTCTTGGAGAATCCCAAGCTCATCAAATATCGATCAATCCTTTCATACCATGCACGAGGTGCTTGCTTGAGGCCGTACAATACCTTCTTCAATCTGCATACATGAGACTCCTTCCCATGAATCACAAAATCATTTGGCTGCTCAATGTACACTTCTTCAATCACACCATTAAGAAACGCAGTCTTTACGTCCATTTGATGTAACTTCCAGCCTTTAGCGGATGCAATAGCAATAATTGTTCTGATAGAAGTGTATCGAGCAACAGGCGCAAATGTCTCCTCATAATCTATTCCCTCCTTCTGAGAGAATCCTCTTGCCACAAATCTTGCCTTGTGCTTCTCAATGCTACCATCAGCTGCATGCTTGATTTTGTAGAGCCACTTGGAAGACAACTGATTTCCCTTCAAGTCTCGAAACAACATCCCATACATCATTCTTGATGATAGATTGATATTCTTCCGTCATTGCATCTCTCCATACTTGCTGGTTGGATGCTTCCTCAAAACTGGTAGGCTTAGAATCAATGATGTGACTCATCAATGCCACATAGCCTAAAAACTTATGCGGTCTCTTGCTTTTCCTAAAGGTGCCTCGAGGAGCTACATACTTTTTTGCCTCATGCATAGTTTGTCGAGCCCATAGAGGTCTCTTCCGACCTACAGCAATGTCTCTCGGCCCATCAGTTGGTTCTATGGTATCGACTGGATTAATAGTCTTGGCTGGTTCATTGAACTCCCTCTGAATGTCAGGAGTATGATCAGGAGATATGTCCATATCCTGAGAAGCCACCTACACTTCACTGTCTATCTCCATGCAAGACCCTATAGATCTTTTGAAGGCTACTTCCTCTTTGAAGGAGACATCCCTGCTAATCTCAATATGTTTCTACCCTAGAATATAGACTCTGTAGGCCTTTGATGACTCACTGTATCCCACAAATATTCCTTTCTTGCCCGAAGGCTCTAGCTTAGATCTTTTATCCTTAGGCACATGAATATAAACAGGACAACCAAAGATTCTTAAATGACTAACCTCAGATTTCACACCTGTGAAGGCCTCTTCAGGAGTCATGTTTTCCAATATTCGATGAGGGCTACGGTTCTGAACATACACGGCGGTTTTGGAAGCTTTTGCCCAAAGGAAAGTCTGTAAATCTTAATCATGAATCATAGCCTTGGCTGCCTCAACTATGGATCTAGTCTTTCTTTCGGCAATTCCATTTTGTTGAGGGTTGTACGGAACTGTTACATCTCCTTTATCATGAACATGTTTCTGACAATGAAATTACGGTCGTTATGTTAGTTCCAAGTAACTGCTTTTCATGGGAATGTGAAATTGTGGAAAGAATAATTGTTTTTTATGTTGTAATTTCAAATGTGAATGATTTTCTTATGTATGCGAGTGGTTTTCCTATTCATGTGAAAATGAATGTGTTCAGGAGATTATATTCAAATATATATATAGATATATATAAACGTTGAGAACGATCTAACCATAATTCTTGTCAGTGGATGCAGGATTGCCAACACCACGAGAGAAAGGGAAATATCATCAGGTAGAGGACGTGGTTAACAATGGATCAATTTTATCATCAAACCTTGAGTCAGTACAAGACGGTTGTGTCGACGTCATGACCTTGGCCATAAGTAATTAAATATAATTATTGCAAAATAAGTTAATTCAAATTAATTATCAATAATCTCCTCTTGAAGTTGAGAAAATCAATTCTTACATTGTGAATGGTTATAAAATATTAAAATAATAGTAATAGCTATAAATTTTAAAGTCATCGATTTAAATATAAAGATATAAGTAATATGTAAGCCGATGGAGAAATTATAAGGGAAAATAATAAATCCTTCTTGTGTGTCGATTAAGTGGGAGGTAGTAACTCCCGTCTTCTTACCACCTTTATCTTGTTTGAACGTCAAAGTTGAAGGTTCAGTCGGCGGGGCACTGGGTTTCTTGGTTGTTGGTATTGAGCATTATAGAGGTGGTTTTGGTTTTTTCTTTGGGGCTCTTCACTCCCTCGTGGGGAGTTTTTCCACATTCTTTGGCAATCGCATGAGGTTGCAATTTTTTTGAATCAGCTTGGGGCCAATAGTTAGTCGGGTTGCATTTTTCGAATTTTCTCTTGTTGCAGTTCAAAAATCTCTTTTTCCACTTTTCTGGAATCGTCCTCCTGTATGTGCTAGTTATGTTGCTTCATTATCAACTCGCCATCTCTCCTCTTTTTTTGTCGGCATTCTTATTTGGTGTTTTTCTTTGTTTTTGAGTACGTCGTCTCCTTTTCTCTTTGGACGGAAGGACTTCAATGGTATTGTAGATTCGGCCTGATCATTCGTGGGAAAGAATTTGGATCACCTTCGAGATTTAGACCTTATGTTATGGTAATATGCATCGATGAATCTTCTTCATTCTGGAAACTTTATGTATAGGAAAGAAAACTCTTTGGACTCTCTCGTTTTCCTGAAATCAAAATGGAATCGGATCTTATACTTCCTTTCAGGGGTTGTTTTGATAAAAGATTTCTCTAAATGAGATCTGGAACAGTTTTAAATTCTAGCAATCATAATATCTTTGTTTTTCTTAATATTACTTCTGATTCAAATGTTGACCGAACTAGTTGCAAATCTCTTTGTGATTTTTCATTGCCAGATTAAGCCGAATCCTCACCTTTAATTCTCTCTAATTTCGAAGTTGGTCTAGTGCCTTTTCTTTGCTCACCCTAAGTTAGTTATGTGGTGTATTAATAATAAAAATCTGAAAGATCCTCAACGTCGATTAAGTCTCTCTTTATATATATAAAATTTTATGGTTATGACATAACCTGAAATGAAGAGGAATGACCAATAAACCAATCATTGTAATTTAAACTTGAGACCAAAATATGGAGTTGAATGATAAGGTCTGAATGACCACTTATTTGAATATGTCATTCGGTACATAGGTGCTCAATGAAAACAACCTTTGTTTAGAGAAGGCAGTTAGTCTTTAAAGAAGTGATAGATGTTGTTGCCAAGTCTCTCTCTCTATGATAATATTAGCAGATTAAATTTTTAAACGAAGAGAAAAGTTTTGGAGCCTAGTCTCTCATTCTATGAATACATAAGACATCAGCTTAACCTTTAACCAAGAGAAAAGATTTTGAATCAAGTTATGGTAATATGAGCAACTTCTTCTCAGCCGTGTTCATCTCACGACATACCTTTTCTAAAGGACTGAGGGTATCTCCTTCACAGCAGACATCAATTTGAACAACTATCATTGTGGCAGCAGTTGCTACCAAAGAGGTGGAAAGATTAAGAGTCCAATCTCTCTTAAAGGGTTTATGAAAACCACTTAATCTTAACAAAAAAATACGATTCCTAATTACATTATTGTGATGTTAAATCCTATGGTTAAGATTTAACCTCGCACTATGAGGAAATGATAAACAAACTTGCTAATGTTAAATTAGACCCTGATCCAAGTATTATCATGTCGAGCAAGGGTGAGAGTGCTAATGGCACAGGAGTGCCAGTAGTATCGGCACAAGAGTGCTAGCAATATTAAAATCCTTGGCCAAGGTATGATGCTAGTTAGGCATTGGTTGGCTATCATGATCCAGATATACTCCTAGTCAGAATGATCCTTCTGGTTAGGAGGTACCTACAAAGGAGGGATCGACCAGTAGTATAGGTTCATGACACCAGGCTCAGAATGGCATGATGATAATTTGATCCTTGTTGATTACCCTCGTGAAGGGTCGGGTTCTTCAATTGAAGAAACTCGGGGGACCAGTAAGTCTTGGTTGGGCGAAAAAGCCCTTGATGATGTTTCTCTTTCTCTCAAAGATAAAGTTGTTCAAGAAATTCAGCATAATGATGATCTTATTTTGTATTGTTTTTCCTCTTGAATTCCAAGTACATGCCTTGCTTATTTAAGCTTATTATCAATGCTGCAATAAATGATATTTCCTTTTAGTTAATTGTTTATATGTACAAATCTGCAGTTGAATATTTAGACAGTTGTTTGTTCTTTCCACTGGAAAGGGAAAATCTGAAAGATAGTTAATGTTCTCTATGTTTTCAGTTACTTGAAATCAGTTAGCCGTTTCCTTCAACTGAAACTAAAAGTTTAGGAGTTAGTTGTGAAATTGAATATGATATTATTTAAAAATTGATTTTCACTTGAAATGGAAACCTAGCATGAAAGCAAGTTACTTAAACTTCGGCTGAAGTGGTAGTTGGTTTACATTATTTTTATACTGTAGAACAAGTAGAGTGTTACAGGAACACATAACTCCCTCTTGATCCCTGCCTCAATGCAGAAATTGTGAAAACCTCCAGAAGTGTATTCTCCTCCATTGTCTGATCTTAGAACTTTAATCCTTTTTCCCAAACATGTTTTCAACTTGAGCCTTGAATTCTTTGAATCTATCGAGCACTTCTTCAGACTCCTTGGATTTCAAAAAGTAAATCAAAGTCTTTCGAGAATAATCATCAATGAAAATCACATAATACCAAAATCCACTCAAGGATGCCACAGACATTGGTCCACATAAATCAAAATGAACAAGATCTAAAATTCCTTTTGATCTACTATCACTACTATGGAAGGGACTCTTGATATTCTTACCAAGTGCACATCCTCTGCAAATGCCATCGTGCTCCAGACTGAGCTTTGGTAGACCAATAACCATCTTCTCCATAGATGGAAGAGCTCTGAAGTGTAAGTGAGCAAGTCTCATGTGCCATAGCTCACTCGAACTGATAGAGTCATGCAATAATGCTTGAACTGGATGAATTGAAAGTCTGTATAGGCTCTCTTGACAAACACCAATCACACGAGCTGATTTGATACTAGAGTTCTTAGGCCAAGCAAGAACTTTCCCTTCAGAAAACGCCACCTGGTACCCTTTGTCCTCCAATGCTGAAATGGAGACAAGATTTCTTTTGATCCCTGGTACAAACAAGACATCACTCAAATAAAGAGGGATGCCAGAATCTAGCTGAAGAGAAGTGGCCCCAGCTCTTTTTACAAAATAACAAGCATCATCTTCGATTATCACTTGCAAGTTGGTTTCTCTTTCTACCAAATCCGTAAGATGCTCTCCGTATCCTGTAATGAATCGTGAAGCACCATTATCTATCAACCAAGTGTCACCATCAGTTGGAACATTGCTTGAAAGAGCGGAGATGAATAGAAATCCCCTTGAGTCATCTCTAGATTCCTTTTGAGGTGACACATTATCAACATCTGCAATAGAAGCACGTTGCTTTGGTTTTGATATGCAATCTCGAGCATAGTGACCATACTTGTCACACCTGAAACATTGAATGTGGGAGAGATCCTTTTTCTTTGGTTCTGGAACAGAATCTGATTTTTTGTCTCTATTCCTCTTGAAATTTATTTTTCTCCCTTCTCTTCCTTTCCTTCTAGAAGCTTGAGCAGCAAGGACATGATTTTCTTCATTATGAGAGCTTCGCCCATTTCCTCTTGTTGCCAATCTAGATTCCTCTTGAATGCAATCTGCTCGAAGACGATCAAACTTGAGCAACTTAGATCTCCCACTAATGCTTTGGATAAAGGGCTCCCAAGATTGAGGAAGACCATTCAGTGCCAACATAACAAAGTCTCTATCTTCAACTATATCTCCAATGGCACATAGCTGATCTCTCAACTCAGCAATCTTGATGAAGAAGGAGATGACTAAATCTCCTTTAACCATTTTTATGTGATGGATCTGTTGTCTCAAAGCAAGGGCTCTGCTGGTATTGTTGATCTCATACAATCCTTGTAGAGCCTCGAACATATCTTTGGTTGTCTTCATCTTGGAGATAATCGACACTAGATGATCATTCACATAGTCTATCAAGATCTTCCTAGCCTTCGTGCCATTCTTCTTCCATTGAATTTTCTCAACATCATCGGATGGCTCGAGCACATCATTTTCCACGAAATCTAGAAGATCATGCCTATCTTCAACCTTGACTCCATTCACCATGTTCGATACTTAGATAGACTGCCCTAGAAAAGGAGATGACTTGGCTGCTTAAACAAATCTAATCCAATCTTGCTTAAACCCGCTCTGATACCATGTTAGTTTTAGACCAGAAATGTAAATAAGGAGAAATACAAAATACTGAACAAAGAACACAGCAAATTACCCTAGGAAAACCCTCCTTCTCAAGGGAGAAAAACCCAACAAAATATATCTCTTATATATAGTACGAATAAGAGCAGAAATCTGCTTTACAAATCAGACGCTTCTCAAGGGCGAACTTGACACAATAAATGATGATGATCTCTTCTTAATACAACTGAATATAAATCTCCTTGAAATCTGATCTGCTTCTAAAGATGGCGATCTGCTGCAAAAATGCGAACAACTCCTTGAAGGTGCAAATTGGAATAAGAATGAATTGATGATTTGAATGAATGAACATCACCTCGTATATATACAAAACTAGGCAACTCTTCATCTAGGTCGGCCTCTTTTGAGAAATAAAAAAAATATAAAATATCATTTGTAATCAAGGCTGACTTGCCTTGTTAATTATTTATTAATTTAAATTGAGAGAAAAATATCTCCCGCCGCTATAAACATCAACAGTATTAAGGATTCTTTATTCTATAATGTATATGATGAATGCTTTATCAATGTTATAAAAGAATATTGCAAATTTTCTATATTTAAAAAAAAATCCCTATTTTTTATTTAGCCACCCGCTTTGCCATCCCCTGCTGTCCCCTCAAATGGCCTCAGAAAAATCCATCCCAGAGATGTTTCCTCCCATCACCTGCCATCCCCCTGCTGGAAACTTGGTGGAACATAGCTTACAAGTCTGCAGTAAGAATCTTAGTGATTCCTACTAGTGAAAAATGAAATATAGAAATTATTTTGTCGATATGATAAAATGCAATCATGAATTATCAGCAAGGAGTGATTTTGAGTCTAATAATAGATTTATTTCCATTCTAAAGCGATTCAAAGTCGACTATCCAGCTTCTCTTAAAAGCGTATGTTGCATAAGAATTTATTTTACAACACAATATTATAGGGAAGTGTATGGTATAGACTTGTACCATATTCACAAGCTATTTTGTACAATATTCACTTGCATCTGAGAGGAAATGAAGCACATACTCCTTCATCCACTCATTAAAGCACAATCAATCTGCCTGAAAGAAGTAATCAGAGCCAGACAAGAATTGTGCTAGGTAGATCCTCAGCCAGGTTGAAGAAAGGAGCCCAATGTTTCATGAAGAGACCAAATTTGTTTAGAGTCATGGCCCTCCCTGAAAGATTCTCTCTTTTCCTGTTTCGATGTGAACACTGCAATGAAGTATTCCTTGGGCATGATCAGCATTTCCATTGTACCTAGTAGAAATCCAAGTCTTGAGGGTTCTGGATTCCTGGGAATGCCCCAATAAATTCCTGTATCAGGAATCTTTCCATCAGCATCCATAGTCGATGTTCAATTCCTTCAAAGGAAAAGCTGATTTTTCAAAGATTTCCCATTTTTAGGAAGCAACCATTCTCCTTTTTCGCTGGCCAGTTTGGGTGCTAAGTTACTGGTTCAGTAGGAAATGCCCCCCAGTTTGCATCCAGTCCATCCCGGATACGGGTCTAGATCCAATCTGCCCTAGGATCCCACCTTTCGCCTATGGGTCTGTGTGGGACAAACCCAGGTGTACCCACAGCAAATTTGGCCAGGACCAATGCCCAAGTGGCAAATTTTGCCAATTTTTTTTTTTTTTAAATTTACTTCTAATTCTCACTAAAAAGAAAAATTCACCACCCCAAACCTAAAACGTGGTATCTGAGACATCTTAAAGACAAAAACAAGCTCATTTCTCATATTATGAATGAAAAACAAAAATATTATTCATCCTTGCTGAACTTTCATTCTTCCTTGCCATTGCACAAATAGAGTTGAAAGTTGATTGGTGAATGTTCCAAACTGGGTGGTTTTCTATTCCTATGCATTTGCAAGAGTTTATTTATTGCCAAAGAGATCATAGAGAAAGATTTCTACAAAAGAGGTATGTATTTTTCTACATTTTTGTTCTTTTTCTAGTCTTTTTTTTTTCCCAAATGAAGTCTCATGTTTTGTTTTGACGTTTTTGTTTTGTTTTCATTCTTCTATGAATCTATAGCACATGCTTAATTTTTTTTAAATGAATTAAGTTGTACATAATATTTTTGTATTCATTTTGTTTCAATTTTTTGAATGTGTTGTTTATTGAACTTGTTGTCATAGCTATTACAATGGCATCTGGTTCTAGCTTCATGGGTCGACCCCCCTTCAAAACAGACCCAAACTCTCCCCTTTGGATATATGTTGAAATGGTACAATAGCTTCCAATTGGTGGGGATTATGTTTGGATTTGTAATGGGTGTGATGTTAGATATTCAAGCTCATATTGTCGAGGGAAAGGCCATTTGTGCCACACCCTTGGACTAGGCATCAAAGTTTGCCTAGGGAAAAATGGTGTACACATTTCAGAAGCACAAATCATGGCATATATCAATGAGCAAGAAAAAGCAAATAAAACAAGAAGCTATAAATCAAATCATCCTTTGTTAAAGAAAGGATCACATGGAATGAAGTCCCCTCCACCGCCTTCTAATCTTCAACCAACAGAGAGCCATCCATTTTTGTCCACACCTAAAGAACAATCCATGGCCTTTACACATAAGAGATCAAAGGGACCGTTGGAAATGGAATTTTCAAACGAGTCTCAAGAGATCGCCGATCATCACATAGTGAGATGTCTCTATGTGAATGGATAAGCATTCAATGTTGTTCACTCATTATACTGACAACAAATCATGAAAGCAATTAATGAGGCTCCAAAAGGGTACAAGGGCCCGAGTTTTGAAAAAATGTGTGGCACCTGATTGGAAAAAAAAAAGGTGAAGTTTGTAGATAAGTCATTGAAATCCATAAGGGATTCATGGGCTGAAACAGAGGTGTCATTTTCCAATGGATGGAAAAATGTGAGAAATCAGCCATTAATCAATATTATTGCAGTGTCCCCTAAAGGGGCAATATTTTTTAGAGCAATGGACTGTGAAGAGGAGGTGAAGGACAATGTATTTATTGCTAACATTCTCATGACAACCATTGAGGAAGTGGACCCTCGAAATGTTGTGCAAGTTATAATAAACAAATGTATGTTGAGGCACCAAAATTGATTGGATCAAGCAGATGTATGTGGAGGCCGAAGAGATCTAAATGTTCGTCACCAACTACCATATGGCACAAGGCATATTCAGCAAATTCTTGAAATTGGAATTGTTGAAAGTAAATTAAATATGTTTCGCACTAGTAAACTTTGTAATTTTATTTTTATTTTTATCTTTGGAACTTTTTTTTCAAATTGGTTGCTAAGACTAGTTTTGCCTACAACACAATTGTCTTGAGATGACTTGTGAAGCTTCATGAGGCACTTTTGTGATGTCTTATTTTGTTCATGCCCCTGCTGAGAAAATGGCTGTTGCTGGCCGACTTTGCAAATGAAATACGAATATTAACTAATCCTGGCCGACTTCCTTGCATTGATGAATAAATTTTAAAATTACCATTCGTATGGAGCCGACCACACATGATGGCCGACTAGATCGCCTACATAATTAACATATGAATAAGTTAAAAGGCTGTGATTATGAGTGAGCAATTATTTTAGAAGTATGTGATTCATTTCAAAAGTAATAAGATTAAAGAAGCCAACTTCTTATACCAGGACAAAATCATGTTGTTCGCTCAAGCAAGGTCAACCATATTAATGCTATTTAATGGCAGCAATTATACTTAAAAAGGGAGCATGATTAAAACATCTAAAGGATGTGACTCATTAAGAATAAAGAAAGAGCAGCGACCTTTGATAAGTAATAAGATTAAAATACCCTTTGTTCATCAAATTGCATTGGCCGACACATAATATAAGGTAATACTGGAATTAATAATCTTCAACAAAGCCGACCCTCTTGAAATTGTCCAAGGCTGTGATTTAGTTTAAAGAGCAACGACTCCTTTGGAGGAGGAGGTATATCCCTTGGGAGATGTGATAAGACTTTGTGAAAAGCTATGTCTTTTCCCCCACCGTGGGGATATAAAAGGAGGAACATTTCAAAAGGAGAATCATCATGGAAGAAGATCAGATAATAGAAATCTGCATTCAGAAAAGCAGCAGCTATTAATACAATAAGTAATTGGTATGCATTCAATTGTATATGTGTTTAATGTATAATATTTGATAGGCATATAAATATATGTATAGTTAATTTCATAATGACTAATATGCAATAAGGAGAGATATGTTATGTCCAAATTGGTAAATAAGGGAAATAGTGAATTTATTTATATTATTATAATCTACATCCTTCTCTTTAAGCAATCATGTGTAGGGTTGGCAAAGAAACATGTTAGGGAAGGGTGGTATAGGTTCTCTCAATGTAAGTACGCCACCCTAAGTTGCATGGAATTGTCTTGGTTGGATGTTCCTGCCACTTGGGGCCACGGGGGGGTATGAGCATGCCCTTGGGGTTAATTGAGATGAATAGTTTATAGGTTCTCACAATGTAAGTACACCACCCTAAGTTGGATGGAATTGTCTTGGTTGGATGTTCTTGCCACTTGGGGCCAGGGGGTATGAGCATGCCCTTGGGCTTAATTGTGATGAATAGTTTTTCTAGCACCCTATCATTGGCAAAAGAGTCTATAGATTGGATTCAAGTTTAAGTTGTTACTCATTATTTCATAAGTGTTAATAGTTCATTTATTCTTAAATTTCAATATCTATTATATAATTACTATGGAATATTATTTGTAAAACAATTTTATGTTGTATAATTGTCCCTTAAGGCAAATTCAAGCATACTCCAAGTAGGGGGCATTACAACTTTATAATATGGTCAAGGCAATCTAGCACTCCAAGCGCAGCAAAGATTAAGCAAATGATCCTAAATGACATTTGGGGGGGTCGTCTTGAATATCTCTTCAATTTCACTAAGCCTATATCATGATCTATTATATCGACATGGATAGGCCTTGTTTAGGTGAGATTTATGATGTCATTGACTCAATGATTGAGAAGATGAAAGCCATCATAAATGCAAAAGAGTGAGATCCTGAAGAAAGTTTCTTCAAACAACTACACAAAATCATTGAAGAGAGATGGAACAAAATGTCCACTCTGCTAGATCTTTTTGCCTTTGTATTGAGTCCCAAATATTATAAAGTTGAGCTCCTTTCTATGTCAACAAGAATTACCCCATGTAGAGATGTTGAAGTCAATCAAGGGTACAAAGCAACACTTCACAGACTCTTCATTGGCCTTGACATGCAAGATGCAATAAAGATTGAGTTCATGGATTTTGTACGCTCCAACGACTTTAGTATTAATGCTCTTCAAGACATAAGGTTGATGCTTATAGTTGATGGTACTTCCATGGCCAATCATTTCACACACCTACTACCTCTTGCGATCAAAATTTTATCACAAGTTTTATAAAGAATTCTTTTATCTTTTAAGTTTCCATTATATTTTATAAATTAAATTTTTTACTTGACAACCCTTAACTCTCTAATCTTATCTTAATAGGTTGCTAGTTCATGTGCATCTGAGAGGAAATGAAGCACATACTCCTTCATCCACTCATTAAAGCGCAATCAACCATAGTTTGAGGACTATCCGAGTACTTTGCAAGACTCTCCAAACTCCCGAGTCTCTAAGCTGGCCAAGCCAAGTCAACCAAAGTCCCGAGCCAAGTCTAGCCGAGTACTTGGCCAAGTCTTGCTCCAAGACTCTCAAGTCTCATGCTCGAACTCCCGAGTCCTAAGCTCAGACTCTTCTAGCACCTAAACATAACAAACATAGTGACAGAAATTTCAAATTTTGAGAGTTCGAGGACCATATGAGATGTGTAATGTTTGAATTATGACAAATTGATAGTCAAATTAGACTTTTATGTTCTCTAAATGCATTTTTTTCATTTTTTTTGTGTAATTATGAGGTTTTTTCTTTGCCGAGTCCCAAGTCCGAGTCAAAATTTTAGGTTGTCAAGTCAAATATTGAGTCCAAGTCCTAAAACTATGCAATCAACTACAATCAAAAAAGACAGAGGACTTGGTGTATGTGCATTCAAACTTGCGGCTCCTTTCACACAAAGATAGTGGCTACAAGGAAGGTGACAAAAGCAAGTGGGTTATTGAGCCAAAACATAGACTTGGGTGCTTCCATTTCCAACTATGTTACACTTGATGTTGAAGACGAGCCAACTAGCGAGCATGAGAGTGCTAGTGCCAATGCCAATCGCACTATTTGTAGTTCTTCTAATTTACCAATACCTACAACATATAATATGGATGGTGATGATGATATTTTTGAAGATCCATAGGATGATGCTTGATCAATGGTGACTGATTATTGACACTTGACATTATGATTTTTAATTTTAATATATATCATGACATCCGAGTTTGACTGATTTACATTGTAATATTTTTTATTTTTATGGTGGCTTTGTTTATTATACAATATACGATACATTTTGAACTTAATTACTGCTGCAAATATGTCTATATTTCTGATTTTATATGTTTTTGTACGGACGAACCCAACCCCCCCCCCCCAAAAAATGACCAAACCCCCAAACTAGTACCAGGACTAGTACCTTAGTTTGGGCAACTTGATTTTCTTATTGGTATGCTCTTGCATAATAATTATGAGTTTTGCATTGCTTAATTTTGCTTTTTCTAGAACCATTATAATCATTAAGGTACACTAGGAATCAGAGGACTTGTCAATGGAGAAGACCATGTTGATGTTACAATGTCGGGTCTCTTACTTCCAACGGCTATAATAAATAAAAGATGAATAAATTAAATAATAGCCTTTGGCTATTTAATTTATTATAGATCGAATTTAAGTGAAGGGGCTCTTCACTTCATTAAAGAAATAATATTTATTATTTATTCTTGGCCGACCTATTTAATTATTGCTATTTCTTAATGAGGCCGACCTCATGAAGAGTCACATTGTTTTGTATAAATACAAGGTGATGATCATCACATTTGATCATCAAGTTCATTCATTCATATTCGCATTCCTAGACGAAGTTCGCACTTGACCAGAAGACCATCATCTTGTTACAGCAAATCGAATTCAAGGAGAAACATATTCATTTTGTATTTTCGCATCTAAGAGAGGTGATATTATTCATTGTATCAAATTCGGCATTGTGTTGTGCCTGAGTTGTAAGCAGATTTCTGCTCTTATTCCTTGAATATATAAGCAATATATTTGTTGGATTTTTCTCCCTCAAGTAGGAGGGTTTTCCCAGGGTATTTTGTTGTGTTCATTGTCTTATGTACTGCATTTCTGCTTATTGAATTTCTGATCTTAAAACTAACATAGTATCAGAGCCAGGTTTAGATCTGATCATATTTGTCTAAGCAAATTCAAATGCAGACCTTGAGACGAACTTCATCATATTTGCTGCGAGCGGTATACAAATAGTTTTGAAGGCTTCTGAGGTTGTCAATCTTTGACATGTTAGAAGGCATGGGTAATGCTGTTGAGTTTGCGTAAGTGCCATGGAAAGAATGTGATGGAGTCAGACTGTGTGAGGGTGTGAGCTTCAAAATTCACTTCATTTTGCTGGTCATGGGCTGAGATGAGTTGAAATATATTGAAGTCTTGCAGTTACTGTATGCCTTAGAGTGTGGGAGTTGCCTTGTTTATTTGAGCCATATATACTCACTATGCCATGGTGATTGTTTTATGTATTATTTTTTAGCCGTAAGTGTTGACAGTGTACATTGCTTTTAAATCTGAGTCTAATTGGTTGTAGAAGCAGTGTTAAGTCAAGTTTGTCGTGATACTATATGTTTTCCAAGTTTGGTGTCGTGTTGTATATGGAGGTGCTGTGAGAGCCGCCTTTGCATGAGTTGTTAGCATCGAAGTGTTATTTCTGAGTTTACTCTTGTGAAGAATCATGTGAAGAAGATCTGAAAATTATTGAGAGATAATGAGCAGATCCCAGGAAAGATAAGTGCAGACCTGAAAAGCGTCTAAGTGCAACACTTAAGGAGATTTTGATTTCAATGAGATAAGTATTTCATGTTGTATAATGTTCATGAATTTTTATGTAGTTATTAATTCATGCTATAACATTGGGATAGTGAATCATGTATGCTTCTAGCATTGGTATTTCTCTTCGAGATAGTTGAGTTCTACGAACTTTTAGTAATCTCTCTCTATAATGCTTCCAAGACGAATCGAGGAGCAAGAGGGTGATAAGAGATCACATAGAGAGGAAGAGCTTGAGGCATCCTGTGAGAAAGTCAGGCCGACTGGAGAAATGATCAAGCATGGAGTCATAGCTTGCAGCCATGGGACTGAGTTGGTAGCTGAAGACATCTCTCGAAGAGGAAGAACCTATTCAGGTTGTCATTGTGATCAGTTTCTTCGAAGAGGCGGAATTAACCTTCAGAGGGAGTCTGACAAACCAACAGAGGCAACCTTGGACGAGGAGGTCAGGAGGTTGATGCAAGAACTTGGAGATTCATGAGTCTCATGTTTGCAGATTGAAGAAGGCTTTCTATGGACTTAAGCAGGCCCCTCGTGCTTGGTATGAGAGGATTGATCAATACCTGATGAGCTTGGGCTTCTTCAAGAATGATGTTGATTCAAACCTATACTTCAAGGTAATTAATGGTGAGGCTTTGACCTTGGTTCTCTATGTTGATGATCTATTTCTTACTGGAGAAGAACACCTCATTATCAAATGCAAGAAGGAGTTGGCTTCTGAATTTGAAATGAAGGATCTTAAGTACATGCATTACTTCCTTGGTTTAGAAGTATGGCAGAGGCCTAATGAGATCATTCTGAGTCAAGGGAAGTATACAATAGACATCTTGAAGAGACTTGGTATGATGGATTGCAAATCCATGTCTACACCTATGGAAACCAATTTTCAGAAGTTAAAAGAGGCTGCAGCTAGTTCAAATCTGGTAGATCCTACTATGTACAAGCAGTTGATTGGATCATTGATGTATCTAGTCAATACTAGACCAAATATTTGCTATGCAGTGAGTGCACTTAGTCAGTTCATGTGTGAACCAAGGCAAATACACCTAGTTGCAGCAAAGCATATCCTGAGATACTTGCGTGGCACAGTTGGGTATGGCTTGAGATATTCTTCTGGTGTGGACTTGAAGCTACATGGATATTCTGATTTTGATTGGGCAAGGTGTGTTGTTGATCGGAAGAGCACCTCTGGATGTTGTTTCAACTTGGGGTCTGCTATGATCTCCCAGTGTAGCAGGAAGCAGTCTTCAATGGCACTGAGCACCGCAGAGACCAAGTATATTGCAACTTGTGTAGCAACTCGAGAAGCAGTGTGGCTTCGGAAGCTCCTTGCAGGATTGTTTGGACAATCATTGGAGCCAACTGTCATTCATTGTGACAATCAAAGTTGTGTGAAGCTTTTTGTCAATCTAGTGTTTCATGACAAAACTAAACATGTTGAGATCAAATACCACTATATCAAAGATATGGTATTGAGGAAATCTATCCAGTTGAGATACATTAGCACTGATGAGCAGACGGCTGATATTCTTACCAAGCCTCTCTCCAGAGTAAAGTTTGTGAACTTTCAGGACAAGCTTGGAATTGTGGAGAATGAAGCCCTAGTTGAGAGGGAGACTCAGCTTCATTGATCTTCTGTGATTTGTCTTTAGTGCATTTTCCTCTGAGACGGAGGAATTTGAGGTGCAAGCCCTTGTTAATGCATCTTTCTCTGTGAGAGAAATTTGAGGTGTAAGCCCTTGTTAGTGCATTTTCCTCTAAGACAAAGAAATTTGAGGTGAAAGCCCTTGCTTCCACCCTCTGGGAGTAGCCATGGTGGACGTCATGCTAAGATCACGTCAAGTGACTCCATGATGGGCACATGTGCACATGTTCTTTCCATACATGGGAGTAGCCATGATGGACGATATCATGTTGAGTGACTCCGTGATGTGTTCTCTTCTCAAATATGGGTGTAGCCATTGTGAGTGTCATGTTGAGAGAATCCCATGACCTTGTGTATCTGGAAGTAATCCTCCCTAGCTGAGAGGGAGTGTTGATGTTACAACGTCGGGTCTCTTACTTCCAGCAGCTATAATAAATAAAAGAGGAATAAATTAAATAATAGCCTTTGGCTATTTAATTTATTATAGATCGAATTTAAGTGAAGGGGTGCTTCACTTCATTAAAGAAATAATATTTATTATTTATTCTTGGCCGCCCTATTTAATTATTGCTATTTCTTAATGAGGCCGACCTCACGAGGAGTCACATTGTTTTGTATAAATACAATGTGATGATCATCTCATTTGATCATCAAGTTCATTCATTCATATTCGCATTCCTAGAAGAAGTTCGTACTTGAGCAGCAGATCATCATCTTGTTACAGCAGATCGAATTCAAGGAGAAACATATTCATTTTGTATCTTCGCATCTAAGAGAGGTGCTATTATTCATTGTATCAAATTCGGCATTGTGTTGTGCCTGAGTTGTAAGCAGATTTCTGCTCTTATTCCTTGACTATATAAGAGATATATTTGCTGGGTTTTTCTCCCTCAAGTAGGAGGGTTTTCCCAGGGTATCTTGTTGTGTTCATTGTCTTATGTGCTGCATTTCTGCTTATTGAATTTCTGATCTTAAAACTAACAGACCACAGCCTCCTCCACTTTCAAGGAAAGTTATGTGCCTGGGCATAATGATATTCAGGGATGATGGGGTTACCAACATGTGACATCTATCCCTTTAGTGAGTTATATGGATAACTAGTATAATAATTATATTGGGTAATGAGTCATCCTATATTGGGATTAGTGGTTTACACCTCCATTATGTTATTAGGAGGTGAGCATCAATATAAGAGATATATAGAAGAGTATTGTATGTGTTTAGGATCTCATGTTGAAGATATAGTCTGTAGTGGCTCATTCAACAAGCAGTATTGTGTGTTTCCCTGCCTTACAGGTTTATTCTATTTCTGACTATATCGCATATTAGGGCATCTTACCCCACAAACATCTCATCTTTTCATATTTCTATTTTGTTCTGCATATTGCTATTATTATCTTGCACATTTGTAATATTACATTTGTTGATCCTAAAAAAGAGGGTGGTTCAGCAGCATCTTTTGCTGAGAAAACCAGGCGCTGCTGGGGAAAAACAATATTCCTCTGACTGCAAGAATGTTGTGCATCAGATCCAATTGAATTTCTATATATGTTGTATCAGCATAAACTTCTATTAGCTCAAGATAATTAAATGCTATGAAATAATTTAAAATCTAAAGCTATAGTTAAATGCTGTAAAGTAATTTGAACTTAAAAAACCTATCTCAAAAGATAAGAGCAGATAACAAAATGAAGTAATCAAACATCATAAGAAAACCCTCTCTGATCAAAATTTGCTTTCTTTAACTCCTCTAATACTATTATATAAAATTTTAAAGCTTTCAGCCACTTGTTCATTACAAAGACATAGAAATAGCAAGCAAATACATACCTGATCATGAATCAAAACATTGTAAGACTTTGAAATAGACTTGGTTACATCTGATATAAGGGGATATTTCAAATCGCCGAGGCCACCAGCTTTTCGATCAGTTTGCACCCAAGCCAAGTGAGAGAACTGCAAGCAGAGAACAAATCACAATATGCATTATACCAATCATGTGAAACCTCACAAAACAATGGATCATCTTATTAGTACATACAAAACTTTCAAGAAAACAAAAAAAACTTTCCAAATAAGGTGGACAAAGTAATTGCAGATAAAACAGTTTTCCCCAAACCTTACAAAGAGATTATTAACTTAGACTCTCTTGTAAGCAACATATTTTTCAGATGATCTTAATTAAATATTAAAATCAGAAACAGCGCAAATAAAAATTTATGCTGCCTATATCTTATGTAATCAAAAGTAATACCAAGTGATTTAAGTAAGCAATCATATTCCAAACTATTTTTCTATTACTGATATGATTTTCTAATCGATGGTCCATTGTTGGATATCAACCTTTGAGATAGGTTTAAAGATGGTGAAAGGGTACATAAGGATATGTGCTGACTTCAAAGCTTGTATGTGTTGATGATGGACACATTCCCCAAGGACAGTTATTATGAATGAATGTTGTGTGCCAACTTGTTTTGTTGTTATCAATTGTCGGCTCTGGTGGTGTGTGTTACATGGCCTTTATGAACAGCTAGGCAAATGGTTGTGCCTTAATTAACAGCTGTCAATCCTTCAAATAGCCTTTCCACCATCACGGTAAAGGGCATCAACTTTATGACATGTCCTCCCCATACTACTAACTACCTATGAAATAAAAGCATCATCCTCTATATTATTTGTGTCGTCGATGTTTACTATGAATTGTGATTTCAAATTTTTTTGGTACTACAATCATTAATATAGTCTTAAAACTTTGTGAAAGTGGATCAGGTTTGAAGAATAATGGAAATTGGTCGACTATAAATATTGGAAAATAACACAAGAAGAAGGAAACATTGGAGTTAATGAGTCAACAGATACAAGAACCAATCACAACATAAAAACAAAAACAAAAAAACAACTCACCCAAAATTTGAAGTGTATGTGGGAAATCATGGTGTGAAAGCACATCAGAGAAGAGTCAATTCAAAACCAAGCACCTGCAGATTCTATTTGGGATATAACTTGGTCAAAACCAAAGAGATTGATCAGCTGTTAGACAATCTACCCAAACTCTCAGCAAGGAACTACATCATTTTGTAAGAACTCCATGCCAAGAAATAAAAAAATAAGGAGCACATAGGCAATAAATTTTATAATGAAACATCCTATTCATGGATTAATAGCTAAGAACAATTATAGAAGTGCAAAATGGAAAGCGCCACAATGTGGTGTAGACATGAATTTTGAAGGTGCACTTAGCAGGGGCAGGATATGTTATTTGCAATTCAGAAGGAGATATGCTAGTCGCTAGATTAAAACATCTTGGTAAGAAAATAGACAATGAGGTAGAATTTGAATCTCTCTTAGCAGCACGAATCAACATATGTGGCAGGTGTTAGAGGAATAGAGATAGAAAAAGACTTCAAAATTGTGGTGCAAGTAGTGAAAAAGAAATGTTGTTCCAAGTGGCTCCTCAAAGGAATCTTAGAAGAAATATTGAGGTGGATAGAGAGATTTGAAAAGGTGTCTATTTTGCATTGCTTAAGGTGGCAGTGGAAAACAATGATATAAAGGCTAGCTTGAAGGAGCTTCTTATCAACTCAGCAAGGGAGGAAGATGAGGTGGAAGAAGATGTTGCAGGCTCATCAAGGGCAACAGTCATGTGCATCACTTGACGATATGCCTTAGGCAATTGACACCAAGCTTCTTAATGCTTGTGTGTTGACCCTAATGCAACATCTGAGATCTCTAGATGCATATCACAAAGAATTAAACCTAGCATTAAAGCATCTGGTGGCATTAAACCACAATTGCATTTTAGAGGTAGCTAGTTGTACACTCTACCAAAGTTGGAAGATGAGTGCATTCAGTGTACAATGAGATGAGTGGAGCTACTAAAAGAGATCAAATTTCACAGTTTGGGTGCTGTGTCAGGTCCAGAGGTCCTTCCTGTAAAGCCAATTAATGTATCCAGGAATTGAATTCATAGTCATGTGCCTAAAAGATAGAAATTGCCTCCTCCTGGTCTTGATAGATGGGGGTATCTGAAACACCCTAAGTTGAGATATTTTCTGCATTTATATTTCTGGCTTTGGGTATCTAATGGTTTATCCGTATGTGTGTGTTATGTATGGTTCAGCTACACGAATTTTATGGGTTGTTCATGTTGTTTTCAGTCTTGTTTGTTCACGTCAAGATTAGTAGTATTGTTAGCTATGGTATATCTTGGCCCATACAGTGGGTTGGTTGATTTGTTTTGGTAGTCTCTGCTATTGTTTGCAGCATTTTTCTTTACAGCGTGTAAGCATTTATATGCAGGGAAGGGGGCCCTTAATAGAACCCCTATGTTATATCAATAAAAGAGAAAAAATTACAAAGCTACAAAGAAAGATGTCATCAAAATGAAGAGAAACAACTAGAAGACCAGAACTGAATTTCAAGAAATTAATGCCACTGAGCCCAAACAAAGGTGGTAAGAGAAAACACTGTGGTAAGAAAATGAACTGCAAAATTAAAACAATCTACCAAACTAGTGGGGTGAAAAAAATGTATAAGTCCACAAGAAACAGCCAACTACAGAAATTCATTAAAAAAATTTGAGGCCAAGGCAACAGTGCAAGTATAAGCTGAGATAAATGTAGAATTCAACTAATATCAAAGAGTAGTGAATCTACCCAAACTCCTAGCAGAGGCACTACATCATTTTGAAAGACTTTCATGCCATAAGAATCTGGGAAGCATAGAGACAATCAACCAAACTGGCAGAACAAAAAAGCAAAGAAAGACTGGGAGACATAGCAAACCATAGAAATCAATAAAAACAATTTCAGACAAAAGCAGAAGCGCGCAGCAAAGGAAAAGCCTGTACAAATTTAGAATTCAACAAACACATTAAGAAGAACACCACTCACAAGGGTAATGTAGATAGAAGTTGCTAGGGAACTGCCCCATCTAGAGGAAGTAACTACAGACCTTGTCAACCCAGTTGGATTAGCAGGTGCTATAGAGGTTTCTACCAAATCACGTGTATCATTCAAGCCCCCTCGTGTTGGGGGAAATCTTTATTCTAAGATGAAAAGACTTCCTTGCAAAAGAAGAGAAAGCAGCTTATATTTGTGGTGTCGAAGAATTACTATTAGAAGATAGTGAACCAAAGACAATACTACAAAGAATTGGACCTACAAAGAATTGGACCTGAACCACAGGAGTTTTAAGGCAGCCAAAGTGGTGTACAAATTTCACAAACCATACAAAGGTGAAGGATTTGAACATGTCTGGCAGTGCCCGATGAGCAAATGAACATCTTGGACATACCTTCTTGAGGAGGAGGATCCTACCATTGCAGCCACATAAAGAACGACAATGAAAAAGTAAAAACGAATGCACTGCAACCTTATCCAAATTCTGAGAACCAAAATTTATTGGTGAGGGATCTAAAAATCCAACGTGCCATTACAGAATATGCATAACCATCTAAGTGGTGAACAAACAGATGAATACCATTGGTTGCAGTCATTTCCAGCCACATCATAATGGGTGGCAATTGACTAGTTCGCTGATGCACCACCAACTGACAAGTGCTCTTAAGATAAACAGATATTTTGACAAAGGATCCAGGCTTCTTCAAGATGACAATGAAATTGTAGCAGAAGTTTTCAATATCAAACAAGGTAAGCATGCAAATGAACTAGCATATAATCTAGGCTTAATAAACTGCTAGGTAAATGAAAATAAATTATTACTGGGTTTAAAAAATGATGGTTAATTGATGAGCTAGTACACTTGCAACAGAGGAAGATATAGGTGTTGCCACTTTCATCTTAAGAAAATGCATTTGATAGAGCCATGACCATCAAAAGTCAAAACAAAACATCTTCAAGTTCTGGGAAATTCAGAAAGACGATTCTAACTCCAGAGACAATAGTTGACAATATACAAATCTAAGATAACACATACTCTGGATATGAAAGAGTTTAAGAAGGATACCAAGGAGCAAACAGAACTAAGGAGTATCGATTCTAAGATGGGAGACCAACAATAGCCAATTGCCCAAAGAAAAGGTGCTATTAGATTGGCGATGTTGTGAAACCTTCTATAAAGGATTTCTTGTGTAATTCGGAAAACCAGAGTGCACAAGAGGTCTTTGCTCAAGGGGAGAAGTCAACCCCACCCACTACACCTCTAACGCCATAAGACAATAAAGGTGTGCTTTCAAGTAGTTTTCGTAATGAGAGATATAATAATATACTTCAAAACACCAGTGGTGTAGGTTGCAATAAATACATTGTGACTACAAACCATCAACCTAGTGTGCAAAGTCCACAGTGTAATAAGTGGGGACAATTTGTGAGGGACTATGCCACAAATCATAGTAGAACTTGTTTCTGCACAGATAGTGTGGGTTATCTGCACAGAGAATGAAAAAATGAAAAAAAGAATAGACCAGCTGCACCCACAAGTCAATGGGGATCAGTCCCAAACCCAAGTTCAGCTAAATTTAATAAGGATCATCGTAACCTGAACAAGGATGTTTGTGATATCAAGAGAGAAACTTGAATGTCGCTCTAAATAAGGCCATTCAGCTTAGCAGGACTACAATTACAAACTCAGCTGCCAGTATTACCTTGCTACAAGAAAATATGCTTAAAAGGAAAAATAATTTTCATGAATTTGGAACAAGTAAGGAATGAGAAGTGAAAAGAAGGAGAAGGAAAAGCTTCAGGAGATCTAAGTACAGAGTTGGTCGAGGATCATTTGGAATTTCTAAGAGAGAAATGGAATGCTGTGGAGTCTCTAAATGATCTTTCTTCACCTCAGCACTGACTTTTGTTTTGACATTTGCCAGTTGTTACTTTTGTTTGTTTAATGCTTGATCTCAGTTGATCTTAGTTGTTGGTCCTGGTTCATTGTTTTTCATAATTGTATGTGATCTTGTCTACCTTTTCTCCTGCTTAATGTAAAAGGGTTTGGGCCCTTTTGAAAAGCCACTTTTACCCATTAATGAAAAAAAAAAAGAAGGAAATCTTGGGCGCTGCACTAGAGCCTCTATCCTGGAAGATTTTATCAATAAATTGGGCACCAAGACCCCAGATTCAGAGACAAAGGATTGGATGCTGAACCACGTTCCTCTCAGAGAGAACAATATTCTCCTCTATGAGAGTTCAAAGGAGGGGATGTTCAAGATGGATGATACCCCTAACCGCACACAAGTGGAGGAGTTAGCAGAGCTGCGAAGAGAATTTCAATCCCTACTCTGGAAGCACATTGAACTAGCCACTTACTACCATGATTTCACATTGTAAACGGATAGCCAATGTGTCATTTTGCACAACAGATGCCTAGAGCATAGTACCATTAGACTCCAAATTCACAATTAACCCCCAACAATCACCACCTGCCACATTTGTCATGCCATTGCCCAAGTTCTTCTCAACTTTTTCAAAAAATGGTTCTGAAATTTTTTATGTATATCTTTTCATTTATTGTCTCAATTTTACACTTGGAAGAACAAACATAAAGGTGCGGGAAGATTGGAAATTTTTAGTTTAGGGTTAATGGCTACGGCATTCTAACTTTTCAATTTTAACTGTGAATAGCTTACTTTTAACACTAATGAGGGTTTTTATTTGATTATATACTAACAAGGGTTCAATATGAAACATTGGGTTGTTGTAAAATAGTACATTGTGTTTGATGACAATAGCACTTACCTGATATTTTAGGACCAACAGCATATTTTTTAACAAAAATCCTCTTAGGCAAAAGTAAAAACTAAAATACTTGTATTTAACAATCATTGTTTTTTTATAATGGATTTATTTAATATATTATATTTATTTCTAAAATATTTGACATGGAAAGTAAAATAATTTTTTCTTCTATTTTTATTGATATAATATTTATATTTTAGTTAGTTGACTTTTTGCCTAGGTTTTCCTGTTTTAAACCCACGTAATTGAATTCCATTTGCACATTGTCTCAATGCCACATAAACGGAATGCTACTATTGCAAAGAGATATCAAATTTGTTTGCCCTATCAGCAATTTTTAATGGTGGAGTTTCTCAAGCTAAGAAGTGATTCTTCCTTGGGCCAAGAGAAATGTTTTGAATTTTTTTTGGGTTGTTGTAGTTAGAGATGTAGGCATTAGGGTTGTGGTTCGCATTTTGTTTGCACCTTGGATTGCATTTGATGGTATAGTTATGGTGGTGTTTGTCTTAGCCTTCCCCACTTTTGTAGTCTTTGGATGTTCAAGCTCCTTACGTATTTTGCCATTATGACTTTTTAAGGGTGAGGACCACTATATAACCATCAATTTACCTATCAAAAAAATATGATATAAATTATTGAAATTGTTTGCTCATGTTTTCATTTTTGCGATATACATCTAGGTTTCGACCTTACTCTTTTTTGTAGAGATCTTATGTTATAAGTTTCAACTTTCAAATTATTAAAGTTTGATGATGAATATTAAAAATATGACAGCTACATGATTTGAAATTTTGATTTATATTTAAAAACAAACAATTTTTGTACACTTTGGACATTATATTTAGTTTTCACTTGGCTTGTGGCATCAAAGATGTATTAAATTTATATAATAAAAAAAAAATATGATTCAAATTATTGAAACTGTGTCCTCTTGTATTCATTTTTGAGACAAATATCTAGATGTCATTATGTTTCAACCTTAGTATTTTTAAGATGATCTTACATTTCATCTTTAAACTTTCAAGTCTGATGTTTGATGTCTTCAGGTTTGATGTTATTGTGTGCCCAATTTTCAAGAGATATGCATGCTATGTACCCTCACACCATGCATATCCTTGAACCAACATGCACAGTTTCAGAGGTTCACGCCAGATGCTATGGTCCCACAACATGTATACCCGCAAAGCCATGTAACCCTGCTTTTTAATCTAAAGTGTTTTAAATTTTTATCAAGTTTTATTCAGAGAATCTTTCTGGTAATAAAAAAGACAAGGATGACATAATATATCCTCAATCACCTCACAAGATAGTATCCTTCAGTTAACGCCAACATTTTCTATGTATCAAGATTCAAACAAGATAATTCCTGCCAGTTTACAGATGCTTCTGTTTCATCAAAGGATCTGCAAAATGGCAGTTGCATATGCTGGATAAAAGAGTGTAACTATTATTAAAAGAATGTTCCGTAGTGCAATATTTATGTTCATCCAAAACAGCATGGACTTGGCTACAAATTCACGTAGGTTTATTATATACTAATTAAATTCTCTAAAATTAGCTGCAAAGATAAATTTAGTGTAACACTTACCACACTATCAATAGAAACACCAAGTATTTCTGTGTTCAACTTCTCAAACTCTGAGTATCTATCACTAAAAGCAGTGATTTCTGCAATACAAATAAGAAAAAAAAGATGATTATGTACCCCTGATCTTGAGAGTTATATAAACATATAATCTCTATTTCTAAATTGTGAAATGTTGAAGCTCTTCTCAAGTAATGTAAATACATGTATTCTATAAGATGAACACCTGTGGGGCAGACAAAGGTGAAGTCCAAAGGATAGAAGAAAAGAATAACATATTTCTTCCCAATGTAATCAGACAGCTTGACCTGCACAAACAAACAAAAAAATACCTAAGCCACTTTTCCTACAGGAATGTACTTACTGTTATTTCTCCCTCCAAACTATGCATAAGAAAAAATCCTGCTACTAAATTATATTTGCATCAACCTTCATTTGCAAACTACAAAATGTTCAGGTGCTTTACAAAGAATCAAAGAGACTAGAATATACATTGTTAAATCTCAAACTCCATTTTACAATAAAAAAAGTATACTGTTATTTCAATATTTAGAATAACATTTTGAAAAACAAATGAGAACACACAATATCCTTTCATTATTTAGATAAAAATCAACAGTATCTGTAAGGTAAGATTCTTCACCTGCATGAGGTAATCCAGCTGTACATTATTCCTCAATTTCTTTTCTCTAGTGGTCAAAAGATTTCTAGGATCCATGATAGCATGCCCTTCGTCATCTACAAGTGGTAAGGCACATGAAGTTTCAACATCTTACCTGCAGTGGTAAGGCACTAGATTTTCTGTTGGTCTGTAGAGAGCATACGCAACCTTTCCCGCTTGTGACAATATCTCTTAAAACCACTAACTTCTCTGCTCCTTTTCCTTTTAGATACTTTTGTTTAAAAGGTTATAACTTCTAAGAAACTCAATCACCTACCTCAAATCCCCTCTAACTTTAGTGCTGACCTATTGAGATTTCATCCTGTCTTAGGACAAATAGAGTTTCCTTTTTTGTTTTTTCAAGATCTATAAGTTCTCTTCAATAAAGTTACAAACATTTGTCAAATAGGTTTCTTCAATGGATCACTCAATCGACAAAGGGAGGAACATAATGATACAGAGCCTAAACTGGTGACATGGCAATAGATATAATCATATATGATATGTGTGGACAAATTCTCTGGCAAATGCCACTGTGGTTTTAGCACACCAGAGGTAGGCCAACATAAGCCTGAATCCCAGTTAGCACAAATTTGTACCAAGTTGAGTTTGATACACAATGACTCAAAGAGCGTCACATGTTAGCGCATAGTGGAGATATTATACAAACCACAAGCATCCCAAAGAACATCTACAACCAACAATCAAGGAGCAAGACAGCAGGTTTACAATGACATCAGATTTCCAAATATGCACTAACATCAAAGGCCGTCAACTTTTTGTTGTGATTATGCCAAACATGTATAAGTTACATAAACTTCATCAAACAATTGAGTAACAAGAACATAAAATCTAATATAAATTTTTAGAAGGAATTTTGAGCCAATTGTTACCACTTAATCACTTTCTTGTTTAGTAGCAACTACCACCATCGAACTGCTGGGAAAATAGAATTCATTAATAAGATCTTGGAGATGCATCTACAGAATTATGTAGCTGATTTGCAGGTTAAATAAATTCAATGGTTGCATTTGGTCAAAAATTGTTATAAGAACACCCATAAAGTGTCAATTGATATGACCCTATTCAAGCCTTTGTATGGGTGTAGTACACCTTCAATGATAGAATGAGCATCAAAGACACCTAAGTCCTAGCAGTCTGAGACTCCATTCTAGAGAATGCACGGACTAAAGAATAAAAGTTCAAATGGATCAAGGCAGGATAAAGTCGCAAGAATAGAATTTGCAATTGTGGACAAGGCTATACTTTGTTTGCAGTCTTATTAACAGACCACTTTTAAAAAGGAAGCATTGAAGAAACTGTCTCCCAAGTATTGCAGTCCCTCCACCCTTTGACAAGTTAGAAAGTTTAACCTATCTTTCACAATTACATGATAGCACCAGTATACATAACATCTTCCATGTGACTAATCTAAAGAAAGTAAAATCCGATGTTTTCAACAACTTTGCGCACCCAGATATTGATGGAAGATAATTCTAATATCTGATCACATTCTGGCTACCAGAGATAAAAGGATAAGAAATTTGGCTCTTAAACTGGTGCAATGTAAAGATCTACTCGCAGTAGACAACCCATGGGAAGAACCTGAATTATTCCAAGATCCTTCATTGTTTACCCTGAAGAGGGACTAACCAATTCACAAGGAATGCAATTTTAACCTAATTGCAATTCACTAGAAGAAGGATTGTTGCAAGATGAGAGTGTTCATGTAAACAATGCATAAATTTCTTCTATAACTCTTAAGTTGAGTTTTCCGAAAGCCCTTGACAAACCCACACCAGTCTGGGCCAGGTTCTGATCCCAGTATGGGTCAGGCCTTCGTTCAGCTTGGAGCTGCATATTCAGTGTGGGTACATCTGAAACAAACTTGAGCTGAACGCAGGCCCACAATGGACCCTAGGCAAACCCTCGGGATTCAAAAAAGAATTTAAAGAATTATCAAAAAAACTAACTATTACAATTAATTATTAATGATGATTACTGATTTGAATTAACATTAATAGCACTAGTATAAAGTCCATAGAAGCAGAACTCGGCAAAAAATCATGATTAATTGCCACTCAGATAAAGCACAGATACACAGCAAAAATTCGAATCTGTATTTGATATATTGGCCACAATTTTTGATAAACTGTAATCATGATTGTTAAATTCTAATTACTGCTCCTGTAGCCTCAATGCCTGTGTTTTTTGAAGAATTTGGAGCTTGGTAAAAAACAACAAAATTATAAAAAAATAGCTGCCCCTCAACCTTGCTGGGGTATGCTGCCCCCTAGGCCCCCACTCTATTGTTTTTAAAAAACAAAATACAAAAAACTGTTTTTCAAGACCTGGAAAAAAGCAGTGGTTTTTTATTTTATTTGGCTTGAAATAACAAAACTGCATTTTTCCATATGTTACTGAATTGACCAGAAAATGCAGCTGGATACAAGTCCCAAAATCAAGTATGAATCCAAATTGCCTATGGAATTGAGCAGAGTTCAATTTTTGGCACCTGAAACATTCAGAATCAGCAAGGAACAAACCTGGGTGATTCTGGATTTGACTTGGCATTCAAAGCCGTTTCTGTCATGATTCTATAGTCGAACAACCTTTGTATGCATGTTTTTGACTTCTTGAACACTCAAAAACCCTAAACAACCTTCATTTCTTTCATTTTGTGTGTTTGACACAACGCAAGCCCACGAGAACAGCAAAGAAAAAGCTTGAATGTCACCACAGGAAAAGTTCAAACACCTCAGACAAAAATGCTCATGCATTTGCTGCTCAGTTGACATAGCATTTAGCTACAAACTTCTGTCCTATTTCTGCTTGAACCAACAAACAGTCAAGAAGTAGGTATTCCATATTTGATTTTTCTGCTGCTCAATTTGAGCTTTTGACTGCACTCAACCATAACTCAAGGATCACTCTGATCTAGATCACACAAGCATAAGCATGTATGATAGATATCTTATTATTTTAACATGATTCAGACAAACATAAAACCAATTTCCATATTTAATGTCAAGCTTTACATTAATCTTGACATTTGACTAGCAATTATTTCATTAAAATTTAAAATATTAAATTAATATTTTTGTACAATAAACTTTAAAAACAGTATATAACTTTAAAATCACCTATGTTTTTTTGCCCCATACCCATACCAAGGACATTCCAAGAACACCTCAAACACATTACCCTGCCATCCCTGAAAAAAATTGCCTTGACCATCCCAGAAATGCAGGGACAATCAAACATCCAGGATACAACATTGACTTCCCCCGAACATCAGCCATCCCCACAGCAAAACAACTTAATTCTCTTTTTTTGTGGGCCCCCACACCACACTAAGCCCTTAATGGGTAAAAGCAGCCTCCCTCTTTCATTCTAATTCATTTTTATAGGCTAAAAACATTTGCAGCTAAGTTGGATTAAAAAAAGATCATTTTGAGCAGTATTTGAAGGGGCAACTGGAGAAATCAAAACTTAGGTAGCATTAGCGTGTAATGGGATAACAAAACCAATAGAAGAGGTAAGTCAAATTTTATTTTTTACTCACTTTTTTTCAAAATTTTAAGGGAGAAATCTTTGAATTTTTTTTTTTAATTTTCAGTTTGTACTTGCAGTATTTTTCACAAAACAACATTGGCAACATTACTGAGAGTAGTGAACATGAAATGAAAAAAAGAAATGTGTTTCAACCTTAGTTGGGTGTTCGTTAGAGTGTGGGAGTGATGTGGGTGAAGCAGAACAGCCACAAACCTCATTTGAGTACCCTTCCACCATCTTAAAAACTTGTACAAAGGGCCCATTTAATTTCAAAAAACCTCTTCTCCAATTTGTGACAGCTCTAAAATTTGGGGTGTAGTAGAGTGTGGTTGTGTCGTATTTGTAAAAAATATTTTTGGAGCTATACCAAAGTATCCCTCCGGCATTACAAGATACAAGACTCAAGTGTACATATATAAAGGAGGATGAAAAGGTATAAGTTAATAGATTGCATATGGAGGCATATGCAAGATCTAAGGGTGTGCCAATGTCAGTACAGTATGCACAATCAGCTATGCCTATGCCATCCATGGTTGCTACTAGTAGAGGTGATATTTCTAAAGGAGGAAAGAGAATGACCAACACTAGTGAGAAGTTGAGAACAATTACAAGTATGTTCAATATGCAAGAAAGGGATGTAATAAGAGTCTTCTAGTGCCAAATCTTTCTATGCCCATGCCACCCCATTTCATGTGGCACATTCTCCTTACTTCAAACAAATGTTCAAAGTTGTAGCTTATGTTAATCCCTCATTTACCCCTCCTAGGAACATAAACTACGCACTACCCTCCTTGAGAAAGAATATTCTAAAGTGAGTTTGGTGATGGAGGACATGACGCAGACTTGGATTAGGATAGGCTGCTCTATTGTCATGGAGAGGTGAACCAATATTAGGCATCGGCAACTCATCAATATCATAGTCACATGTGCAACCGGCTCTCATTTTCTTAGAGCTATTGGGTGTTCATGAAGGTTCCCTGCTTCTCCATCTCAAAGTGTCATTCTTGAAATTGGTGTGAAGAGCCATCCCTTTTGGGGCAACTTTGAAGGAGAGCCCCCAAATGAGAAGACAATGAGAGTCATTAAAGAGGGCATTTCATAATGACACCAACGAGATTGTTGATCAAACAATTGCAAGATGCCTCTATGCAAATGATTTATCCTTCGATGTTCTTTGATCACCATATTGGCAAGATATGTTGAGAAAAAACAAATGAAGATCCAAAAGGGTGCATGGGCCCACGTAATGAGAAGGTGTGAAAAATCTTATAATCAAAAGAGGTATAAAAAATATAGAAACTCATTAACTCTTATTCAAAATTTGCGAAAACAAACATGGGCGTCTATTGTTTCCAATAGATGAAAGGATGCCAAAAATAGGCCATCAATAAATGTGATTGCTATGTGCCCTAAATGAACAACAATGTTTTAGAAAGCTATGAATTATGGGGGCAGGTGAAGGTTTCACAATTTATTGCCCACATCCTTATACAGTGCATATAAAAGATGGGTCCTCAAAATGTTTTCCAAATCATTGTGAACAACTCAAATAATTGCAAAGCAGCAAGTATGTTGGTTGAGACACAAATTTCACATATATTTGGACACCTTGTGTTGACCATTCACCCAACCTCATGCTACAAAAGTTAGGCAGAAAAATAAATTGGATCAAACAGGTCTATGCTCAAGTCAAAGATATCAAAATGTTCATCGAGAACCACCAAATGTAACAAGTCATGTTTAAATCATTATCGAAATTGAAGTTACTAAAAGTAATCAAAATAACATTATTTTAATATTTTATGTTCTAATTTACTAGTTTATTTTTTAAAATTTAAGCATTTTTCCTTCTTTGCTTTTAATTTTTTTAATTTTTTTAAGAGGTTGGTCAAACTTAATTCACATCCAATTACTAATTTATTTTTTAGAATTTTAGCATTTTTTCTTCTTTGTTATAAAGTTTTTTAAGTTTTTAAGAGGTTGTTGAGACCTGTTGGTGTGTGTTTTAATACCCACCGAACACAAAATAAAATGCCCAAGGACACTTTATCCTCTCTTGAAAAGTTACTGCGAATGCTAAGAAGATTGTGCAACAACTCCAAGATTTCTTTAGTCAGGTCATGACATGTGGATAAGATCAGTGGGCGTTGTGATTTGCTGGTAATCACAAGGGGACTTACGTTAGAATTTATTTGCAAGCTAAGGACTTAGACGGTTTTGACATTGAAAGCTCTTTCCATTGGGTATTTCAGATTTTCCAAAAAAATGCAAAAAGACAAGGGTTTAGGAAGTCTAAACTACGCCTAAGAACTCAAGAGACGGCAATGACTAGATGAAACTGGAATAACCCCACTTTGTTTCGCCTCCCTAGGACAACTACGCAAAGCGGGTGCAATCTTCAACGGAGGTGATAACAATTTTCATGTTTGAATTAATAATTATTCAAACCGAAGTTAAGCATCCACAATTTCAGAGCTCAGGCTAACTTTGCACATTGAATAAAAATCATCTATCCAACAAAAGTATGAGCTAAATTTCATGAACCACTGCTATCAAATCTTTCATTCACTAACAAACATTCAAATGGAAATGCTAAATTAATCTTAATCTAAGTGTTGAAGAAGAATATGTAACCTTGCACACCACTTGAAAACAAAAGTGATTCTAAGCAAATCATGCACTAGAGCTTTTATTAACGGAAATGATATATCGCAACAATCTCATACTACTCACTTCACAAATTGAAAATGAGAGTACGCAAGTTTATATAGAGTTTTCAGAAGTAAAAGAATGCCCCAAATTAAAATGAGCCAACGGCCAAGATTAAAACAAATAAACCCTAATTAGGGTTTCCCAAAATAACATCAATGAACTAAGAGTTGACAAAAGTGAGTTGGCGCTCGGAGCTCCTTTCAAGGAATCACATCCCTATCCTCTCGGATTGCCGTGTGTTCGATGAATCTGGACACAATAGAGGCAACCTCTTCCATAGTAATTTGTGGGAGTATTATGATCCTAAACTCCAATATGTCCATGCCTTCGGCCGCCTGACAAAGATGTCCTCCCATTCTGGCTCGATCCTCTCAAAGAATTCTCGGATGGCAAGGAAATTCGCCATTCTAACCCAGTTCTACTTCAAGATAGGCCATGCGATAGAAAAGAAGTTTTCCCGCACCTTATTCTTCAAACCTTCTAGTTGCAGATCATTCTCTCGTATGACCTCCTTGTCTAGTATGTCGGCAACCATGTTGAAGATTTTGCTTTGGATCTCTCTGACCTGCTCCTCGACTCTAAGTCCATCAACCCTCACTCTTTCCAACACCTCTCCCCGTGCCGTCAAAGTCCAATACAATGTATGGAAATCGTAAGTTGCGCTCGCTGCAATGATGCCTCCATCGATCAATTTCTGCTTCGGGACCCCTTTCAGAATTCCTAAGGCACGGAATTATTCTTTCCTGCATATCCGGAAGACCATCCCACATTTCCGTCAAGGCAGCCAATCTGGAAAGCAATGAAGTGGCTTGACCATAAACCAAGGTCAACCTCTCCAGAAATATATCTGCCTATGCGCCTTTGACCACTATCCATTCCTTGGCCTCTCTAGTTGTGACCCTGTCTTCTTCTATGTCCTTTGTTGCCTCATGTGAAGAATTCGGAAGAAGGGGAGTTGTCGTGTTATCTTGATCAAGCGGCTTGATCAAATGTTGTATGTACTCCTTCAGGCGCTCAATCTCCTGCTGGCAGTCCTTCCTCTTCGCCACCTCCTTTGCCAACCTCAATTTGATGGTGGCCACTGAATTGTCAAAATCTTCAACTTCTTGGCCCTTTGTGGTTGGACCCAAGTCGATAGTGGTGACAACATACTCATGTGGAGCTATATCCTCCCGTGACTTGTCCACTGTTGGCACTGCAATCTGCACAGACCGATTGCCGGATTCATCCCTTAGTATGGTGGAGAACTTCTTAGCCGGCTTCTTGACTGAAACTTGTTCAAGTCTGGCTAAGAAGTCTGCAGCATCATCCTCTTCCTGTGCTTCAACTGGCACCTGTATTTTCATTCTCTCTTTTAACCAGTCAAGGATTGTGAGTTGCTCTATGCCATCCTCCTCCGATAAACTTTCTCCGTCTGGAGCGTCCAAAATTCCTCGAAGGGCTGAAATCATTCCTTCCTGAAAGTCATCATTTTGGGCGCCTATCTCATCATCTGATCCTAGTATTTTCGTGCCTGTGGGGCATGGCGGCTCATCATCGCTCAACTGAGGTTCTATATTATCCTCGAGAATCGGGGAAGGGTTCCTAATGTTGGCCAATGAATCATCGAGGGTGGCCAATATCTCGTTGATGTTTCTGGATGTGGCAGAGCGTGAAGCCTCTATCCTTGTTTGTTTCTGAGCAGGCTCCCTGTCCACAACCATTTCTTTCCTTTTCCTTGAAGTAGTGGCCTCTATCAACTCCATGCCCTGCGATGCTTTCGCATTGGAAGAGTAAGATTCCATTTCGCTTAACCTATCATAGGTAAGCGTCACCTTCATCCACCTCAGCTCCTAGATCTGTTGATCAACCCACCATTGTGTGTACTTGACGACTGGTCTCATCATGGTGTTCAAGTCGGCATGTTCAGGCTCTAACCATCTGACAGCAAGTAGGGGCAAGCTCTCATCAAAGCACGGTTGTACTTGCTTTCCATCATCCTCAAGCTGATCAAGCACTCAGCAAAGTTCAGTTGCCCTGATCAAGCTAACTGGCAGTCTGGACCACATTCTCCGTCTAACCTCATATTCGTCTGTAGCATCTGCCCAGAAGTCCTCCAATTCGACCCTATGTCTGTACCTTCTCCCATCCACCATCTTGATATGATGATGTGGGTCGAAGTTATCTCTGGACTGGTAAGTGGTGAATGGGTATCGTTGTATTTCCAGCCTGGCACTCTCAGCTGCCTACGCCAACGGACACGTTTCCAGCATGTTCCCTATAAAGAAGGGAAAGGTGATTGCCGCCTTTTGTTTTGTCCTTTGGAAACTCTGATATTCCTCCAATTGTCTCAGCACCTCAAGCAGAACCATCTTGTTAGTAGGAAAGATAGGCAATCGGTATGGACTCCCAATGAATCCTTGGATTCTGATATATGTGTATCTCAAATACTGGATGAACCAAGACCCGTATTTACCGATCAAACTCTTGGCTTCATGAGTTAGCCGTTGGTGCGTTCCTCCTTGAAGTATTTTGGTTATGTACATGAGGAATGCGTCATGTGCCCGCCTGAAGTGGGCTTTCTCACTTAGCTGTAGCTGCGGATAACAATCGTAAGACTTCAGCTCGTTCTCCCCGTTGCCAACTACGCCCTTGCAGATCAAGTCTACATACTTGTATGTCCTAGCCAACATGTAGATGACGTAAGAGCTCATATAGAATGTCTTGGTCTTCTCAAGGTTGACCAACTGTTCATGGAGGCTATTGCTTATCATGCGAGACCAATTGAACATTTTAACCCCCTCAGTGATGTCTTCGATAAAATAGTACATCCAAGTCTCAAAAGGTGCGCCCTGAGGGTTGCCAACTATTCTCTTCAACAGGACAATGATATCTCTGTAATCCTCTTTGAAGTGTGTGCGCAACAGCTTCTTAGGCATCTTCTTGGCTGACGCCCTTGGTTTCTCCAGCCATGACTTGTTAATATTGGCGGCACAAAGGTCAAGCTTTTCATCGTATAACCTCTTCGCATCCTCCTTAGTTTTGTAAGCCATCTTGTGATAGGTGGGGATGCCGAAGGCTTCCTGTATGGCTAACTCTCCAAGGTGAGCTAGTATCCTTCCGTTAGGCGCAACAATTTGCCTGTCTTGTGCATTATAGTGAAAGGCGCACTCTAATATCAACTCAGCACATTCAACTGCAGGTGGGAATCCGGCAGCCTAAACAATTCCATTTCTCATCATCCTTCTGGCAATAGGTGTCGGCAAGAATCCATCGTGCTCGTACATCCTTCTTTTGAATTCCTTAAGGTCAAAGTGTATGAGGTTGGTGTCCGTAAGATTCTTCCATTTTGAATTAATTTTGGACTCCGGCTGCAACCCCTTACTGGCAAACTTCATCCGTGCTTGTTTTGACGGCCCTCCCCGGGTGGTCATCAACCTGTAAGTACAAAAAATTAACATTAATACAAGACCGTTAAAAACCTGATTATTTTGGGATGCTACTTGATAAATTCGTACTTTTAGCCTTTAAAATATAAATTTCTGTGAAAAAGCAAGCTGAAAGTGAAGAAATTTGCCAAGTACTAGATAAATCTCATGCCAAAATGGATGTAGAAGATTAGAAAAGAGTAGAAAAGTGTTTCCAATTGATTTCCAAACCTCCAAGAATGTCCTCTGGCTGCGAATAAATTATAACTTATGAAAATTTGACAAAAGAAGTGCGCCAATCTGTTGAGAAGTGCGATTTTCAGCAAAGAAGTAATTTAATTCTTCCTAAAAATCACGTCCCAGCTTAAAATTATCTCCTTCACTGAGGAAGATCAACGTTACTCTCACTATTTCTTCCTTCAAAAATTATTCCTTGCAGATTTGAGAGAGATAACTTCTCAATCGAATTTGTGAAAAATGAGTTGCTGAAACTCATCATATGGCTGAGAAGTGCGATTTTCCTCAGCAGCTGCTTTCTTTTTCTTGAGTTTCTCTCAATTTTAGAAACGTTTTCTCTTCTTCGATTAGCAAGTTTCTAATTATTTTCGAAATCACTAAGTTTCTAATTTCACCTTGATGCCACCTTTGTCTGAAATCTTCAGATTTCTTTCCCTTTTAAAATTTTGCCTAAGTGTTGAACACTTAAAATTATTGGAAAATATTAAATTAATTTTCCAACTTGTTTAAAATTTCACTTGGCCAAATTTGTTTGTCCATCAAAAATGTTTAATTTTCCAATCATCTACCTAGCCAAAATGTGCTCCATGATTTCTCTGTCAATTTTCAACTTCCCGAACGGACTTCTGGCCTCTCCAATCATCCATACTTAGTCAAAATTTCCATTTTCTCTCTCCTTCTGGGTTGGGCGGACTTGGAGATTTCTCTGCCGTTTTGTAATTTTATTCATGCCTTAGGAATTTCTTCAGGTTGAGGGGGGCGGACTTCATGTTTGTCTTGCCATTCATTCTTCCTTCTGTGCCTTAGGATTTCATTCCATCATGCTGAGGAGTGAATTTCGTGCTAGCTTGATCTCTTCTCTTTCTAGGCATATTTTATTTTTCCATGCCTTAGAAAAGTTTCCTCTCCCAAAGTGGGCAGACTTTAGCTTTTCCTTGACATGGGCGCACTTTAGCTTTGACTTGTCCAACGGCGGACTTGGACATCTCTTTGACATGGGTGGACTTGGGAAGTCTTCTTTCCATTCACCCTTCTCTCTAGGGCGGACTTTATGTCTTCCTTGCCAAGGGCGGACTTGGCACTTGCTCATTCCATTTACCTCTTTCTCTAGGGTGGACTTGACCCTTCCTTGTGCTATGACGGACTTGGACATCTCTCCTACCAAGGTCGGACTTGACCCTTCCTTGTGCCATGGCGGACTTGGACATCTCTCCTTCCAAGGGCGGACTTGACCCTTCCTTGTGCCATGGCGGACTTGGACATCTCTCCTTCCAAGGGCGAACTTGACCCTTCCTTGTGCCATGGCGGGACTTGGAGGCTAACCTTGCCAGTGCATGCCTTTGGCTTGCCAAAGGCAAGGGCGGACTTCATGCTTGGCCTGCCATTCCCTCTCATGGGCGCACTTCACCAAACTTAGCCACATTTGCCAATTTTTTACCATTTACCTTGATTTTCATGTTGATTTTTCTCAATCTGGAGGTGTGTTGACTTCATGTTCAGTGGGACCTTAAAATAGAAACTTTTCCCAAAATAGAAACTTTCCAAAAATAGAAACTTTCTAAAAATAGGAAAAAGCAAAAAAGCATCCCTAAAAAATAGGAACTCTAGAATGGCCTAAAAACGCCAAAAATCAAAAAAGCAAAAAGCAAAAAAATAGGAAAGTGTCAGAAATGACTGAAAGCACAGGCGATCTTCGTCTTTCGGGCCTTCCGAGCCCTTCCATGACGTTTAGGCACACAAACGGGTTCAAAATCTCAACTTTGTCGGACTGACTTTCAAAAATTACTCAAATTCCAAACTCCAAACTGGCAACGCAAAGGGCGAAACCAAAAACTTGGGGGTCCCCATTTGCAATGGAGTGTGTGAAATAGGTCACAACAAGACCTAATTCACATCCAACACAATCATCTTGAGACAAATTGTGAAGGTGCAGAAGGCACTTTCTAGCATGTTTGTTAGCGAACTTTGGTCAATATGGAGGTAATCCGACACTCAGAGGGAAACACATATAAAGCATGTGATGCTAAATGACACCACACGAGATCAAGTGGAATATCTTCTTGGCTTCATCGAACCCATCATGAACATGCTCTACTTCATTGATATGGATAACCCATGTTTGGGAGATGTATATATGACATCAACTCAATGATTACAAAAAGAAAATCCATCATAAATGAAAAAGAGCAAGATCTTTAAGCAGCTTTCTTCAAAGACGTGCAAAGAATTTGTGTTGAGCAGTAGAACAAAATGAACCCCCCACTATATCTTCTTGCTTTTAGCATCGACTCCCAACTACACCAATGAGATTCTTGTTATGCCAACAAGGGTGCCAACATATATAGATGCAAAAGTCAACCAAGCGTACAAGAAAGCACTTACCAAGCTCTTCCTTGGTCTTGCTATGGAGGAATATAATTACAAGTGAGTTTGCTGACTTGGTAGCCTTTGTCGATCAAATTGTTTCCACTCTTTGTGACAAGTATAGGAAGGATGCTCACTCTTGTTGGTACCTCAATGTCCATACATTACCACACCTCCAGGGTCTTAAGTTTCTTAGTTTTATCTCTCTCTAAATTTATTTATTTTTCAATTTAAAATTTGTATTTTCAAATACAAAGTTTGATTTATTATTTAGTAACTCCCACTCTCTCACTTTGCCTTAATAGGTTGCTAGTACCTCTTCATTTAAGCGGAATTAGAGCACATACTCCATCTACTCAATAAAGCACAACCACTTGGCATCAAGTCATGCAAAGAAGCTAGTTTACCTGCAATCTAATTCTACCTTCTTACTCACAAACAAAACAAGGACAAGGAAGGGGCAACGAAGTTTTGGGATGAAGACCCAAGGCAAACTAACTTGCATGATTTTTCTGCCACACAATCTTTACTTTTTGATAAGTCAGATAGCCAACATGCTTTGATTGTGAGTGGTAGTGGAGCTGCATGCAATTCTTCTAATCTACATACATCATCTAGTGTCTATGATGATGTTGATGTTGGTCTTGATGATGACCCATATGACATTGATCACTAAATGTATTATTCTAATATTAAACAATGAATATCTATCATGACATTCAAGTTTGACAAATTGATGGTAGATAACGAATTAGTATATTGTATTTCAAATTTGTGATATTTATGGTCATTTTGTTTAGCCATTCCATAGAGTGATTTCACATAGAGATCACCAATAGGCATAATTTATCTAATTTTTAGATTGCAATCAAAGATTTATTCAATAATTGCCTTCATGCTTCCTCTCTAGTTGAATTCTGGAGTAGATTGGGGAGACCTCCGACACAGGCCTCTTTTCTCCAAATTGAGTGGACTCTTTTCTCCAGATTGAGTGGACTATTGGTCCAACTTTCATCCTTTGGCAAATATGGCTTGAAAGGAACCATAGTATATTTCGGGGTGGCAAGCTGATGATCCAACAGGTTTGGCAAAGAGTTGGTAGTATGATTTAGGAGACTGTGGAAGCCGAATGTGAAGTGTCTTTCCCTTTGGTGAGGGGAGATGAAGAGATCATGAATAGATTGGGCCTTCGTGGTCCGGCTTTTGGCTCTTTTTATGTTAAAAGAGGCAAGCATGCCAAAAAGAAGGTTCAAAGAGTTGGGGTTTGATCCCCTCCTTCGGTGGATGTTTAAAAAATCAACACTGATGGCTCTTCTAGGTGTAATCCTGGGCCTGCTAGGATTGGTGGTGTTGGAAGAGATGGCTTTGGTAAGGTTATTTTCTTATTTTCCATTCATAAGGGGCAGCAAACCCATAACTTTATGGAAGGTTTGGCGATCCTCTAGTTTATTGAGAGAGCTTGTGCTCTTGGCCGGTGCAAGATCACCTGTGAATCAAACTCTCAAGTCATTGTTAATTTGTTGACTGAGATGGGGTTAATTGGCAATTTGCCTCTGTTGTTAGACAAATTCTGCGGTTGTGTTCCATTTTTGAGTCTGTGTCTTTCACTCACATTCCTCGGGAGTGGAACACAGTTGCTGATTGTTTGGCCAAATGGGCTTCTGAGCAGGATGGCAGTTGGCAGGTTGATGGCTGGGAGCAATTATCCCCAGATTTTGTCCAGGATTCAGAGATGCTTATCTTGGAGGATATGGGGGGTTGATGTTGGTTGTTGGTTGGTCTTGCGGTGGGTTTGTCTATTGGATGAATGCTTGCTGGTTTTGTGTTCTTGGTTTGTTCTGGGTGCCTGTGTGGACCCTGACTTCTCTGTATTGGTGACATTCAAAAAAATATATATATTTATTCAATAAATTAAGCATCCTCACCTAAGGTTTTACATATTGCTGGATCACCAACTTCCAAGGATATCTTCACCATAGTTTGTTGGAAAAGGTGCATTTTTGGAAGAAATCATACACCAGAGTTTGCTGTCTCTCTCTTGCACAATTTCTGATTTTGATAAATATTCATATCAAAAGACAATTGAAACAACATCAAGGATTTCTAGCATTAGTTCAAGTAGTATTAATATATTAGAGTTCGTTTTTCTAACCCTTATATTTCATTAATAAATATAAAATCATTATGGGTGGGAACAAACTATAACTGAAATACATATTGTCAATAAATAAGGGTTTGCATTGCAGATTTCCATTTGTATTTCTTTGTAACATCACGATTAATTACAGCTAGGTTTTGGTATATTTCAAAAAAAAAAAAATTGGGATATTACAATGGTGTCAGAGTTAGATCTTGCCAACCTATGAGATTTTCTTCCTATGCAGTGAAGTGACAAAACCAGATGGTATCATCTAAGGGAACTTAGAAAAACTCAATATCAATTTCCCAAGAACAAAGAAACGAAACTCCCTTGGGATTTCAGGTGGAAGGAATAAATATGGAGGGAGAGAGGGAGATAAGAAAGCTTCGGAAGACACTAAAGTTAAATTTGAAAGGAATTTTGACCTTATGTTAGATATAATGAGGCGGATGTTATATATGATGCATAACAACTAGAAAACACAAAATAATGCAATAATACCAATAATCAAAATGGTGAGGAAAGTTCTTTTGAAGCCAATAATATTTTGCCATAATAAAAAAAAACGTCACATGTAGAGAACCATGGTTGGGTCTGTAGATAGACTTCTTCATGCTACTTCCATTCAAAAGGAAGAAGAAGTTCCTCTAGGGAAGCACAAAGCCCAATGCAAGATGATATTCATACCTTGTATGCTGAATATAGAGATCTCCCTCCAAAGATTCAAGAAATGATGACTCGCTAATTACATAACCACTAAAAGAAACAGGAATGAACCAAGGGTTGAACCTAGATCTCAACCAAGACAATGTGACCATCAACAGGTCTTAGGGAAATTAACACTATCTGTATTTGATGGTTCTAATAAGTGTGCTACTCGAGAATCAATGCAAAAGTTAGACACATACCTATCAATAAAACCTATGACCATGGATGATGCCATCAAATTCACCACCTTACACTTCAAAGGCACAACACATAAATGATGGTACTATGGGTTAGTTACTAAAGGTCATAGTCTAATTGGCATATACGACGAATTTTGTAAAAGATTAACTGAAAGGTTTGATAGAGAGGATCCTGAAGTTCATTTTAGAGAGTTGGCCATATTAAAAGAAGAGGGAACAATAGAGAAATATGTGGAGGAATTCCAAAAATTATCAATAATGGTGCCTGATGTTATAGAAAGAAGATTAATTGTCCTTTTTATTGAAGAGTTCACTAAACCTCTTTGGATTTTGATTAAGGCATTTGATCCATTGATCTTTATAAAGGCTATTAAAAGAGCTTTAAATTTAGAAACTTCAGTAGCCAAGATTTAGTTCTCTCAAAAAACCCCTCTGATAGGACAAAATAAGAAACCTTTCCAAAAAGAGTTTCCTCAACAAAAGGCACTACCAACAAAGAGTACTTTTGATGACGTGACCAAAAATGAGCTCCACTACAACAAATTATGTTTTTCTTGCATAAAACTCATAACATTATCAGGTGCTCCTAAATATCATCCTTTCAAAAAACAAGGAGTTTGCAAAGGCACAAATTACAGTTCTAATTGATTGTGGAGCAACACACATCTTCATTGATGAAGAATTAGTTGCTAGAAGCAAGTTGCAAACAAAAAATTTCAATGGATTCAATGTCGTAGTAGTTGATGGTTTTCCCATTCCATGTTACAAGAGAATTCAACAATTGGAGATTGCTCTTGGTCAACACAAGATGTGAGATGACTTCAATGTGGTGGGCATAGGGGAAATCGATGTGGTTTTAGGAGTGTAATGGCTACACTCATTGGGAGAGTTTACTCGAAATTATCAAACTATGGAGCTAAGGTTCAAATCAGAAGGCAAAGAAGTAGTGCTACAAGACATGACTAATGGAGCTTCTAGTGTTGTATCAGCAAAAAGAATACAGAGGTGTTTTAGGAATGACAAGTAGTGTGTGCAGCACAATGTTTAGTAACCTCTACATCTACAATAAGTAAGAGGGCTTATCATGTGTACATACAAACACTCTTGGACAAGCAAAGCATGGTCTTCAATGACATTCCTCTAGGATTGCCACTTGATAAAAGATTTCAACAAATAATCAAAATAGAAACCAAAGCAAAACCAATAATTACCACCCCTTATAGACATCCAAGAAGATTTCCGGAGGATATTGAAAAAAAAATAAGGAGCTTCTAGAGATGGGTCATATCAGGCCAAGCTCTAGTCCTTTTGCATCTTCAATTGTCCTAGCAAAAAATAAAGATGGAACTATGTGAATGTGCAAAGATTTCAGAACTTTGAACAAGAAAACTTAAAAAAATAGGTATCCAATTCCTAGAATTGATGAGTTGTCGATGAATTGCATGGAACAATGTACTAAAAAATTGACTTGTGATCCAAGTATCATCAAATATGGGGGAGAGAAAAGGATGTGCATAAAATTGCTTCCCAATATCAATTTGGATATTTTGAATTTTCAGTTATGCCCTTTGGTTTAACTAATGCTCCAGCTACCTTCCATTATGTATGAACCATGTTTTTATAAATCAATTGAGGAAGTAACATGGAAAGAATATCTACAACATTTGGATGAAGATTTGGGAATTTTGGAGCAGCAATCCTCTTTTGCTAAGGATTCCAAATGCGAGTTTGGATTGATAGAGATTCTATATTTAGGACATGTTATTAGTGCTCAATGAGTACAAGTAGATCCACAAAATATACAAGCTATTTTAGATTGGCCTCCACCAACCAATTTAACGTAATTGAGAGGGTTCTTTGGGTTGTGTAGCTACTATAGAAGTTTTGTCAAAGGATTCTCTCAATTAGTCATTCCCTTGCTAAATTTGACCAAGAAGGGAACATTTTCCTAGACAAAAATATCTCAACAGGCTTTTGATAAACTCAAGAAAATAGTAAGTTCATGTCCTGTACTAGCTATTCCAAACTTCTCACTTCCTTTTGTTCTAGAATGCAATGCCTCAAGTGAAGGAATTCAAGCAATGTCAATGCAAAATGGGCACCCAATAGCTTTTGAAAGCAATAAGTTAAGGACACTAAAAAGAGCTATTTCATCTATGATAAAGAGATGCTAACCATAATGCATGTTGTTGACAAATTTAGACAATATCTGATTTGTGGAATGTTTGTGGTCAAAACAGATCACAGTAGTTTGAAGTTTTTTCTTAGCCAAAGAGATCTGATTACACACATATATACTAACATACATACAAACACATATTTATGCATCTATACCCACCATAGTTACATATTTATACTTATTTATATACTCGCACACATGCTTATTGATATTTACTCTTATATGTTTGTGTTCATTTATGTATTCATGTATCAATATGCTTTTCATTTGGGGTTTTTATGCATATATCTAAAAGCATATTCTTACAATTTATCCAAATTTTCTTGAAATGTTTTAGCTACTTGTTTGCTTTCATTTATATTCATACATCATATTCGTATATTCTTGTTGCTTCAATTCATATGCCTCACTTATTCATGTATATACACACGCACAGAGGTTCCTATAGGCTTGTATAAATTTTCATTCCTTCTTGATTGTTAATCTATATTTCCCCACATATTTGCACACACACATATATACATATGATTAGTTATGTGTGTGTGTGTGTGTGTGTGTGTGTGTGTGTGTGTGTGTGTGTGTGTATTTATTCCACCTACTTCACTCCTTTGTGTTTACGGACTTTTTCAACTTTTACTCATATTTTTATATTCATATGCATACATTTATCTATGTATTTGTTTTCTCATTTTTGTATCATTTTATTACATCTATTTAAATTATTTTATATAAACTTTTTCTCATATATATATATAGTCCCTTATATATATTGACAAACTCATATTCTTTCATATGTTTATATATTATTAAGATATATTTATTTCCTTTATTTTTGTTTGTTATTCATTTAGATAATCATTTTTCGTCTCCATCTTTACCCCTTTATCCTCTTGTCCTATCCCTCATTCTTCATTCCTCTTGTCGCTTCCCCCTCTCCCCCTGACCCTTCTTCTTTTAAGGCTTTGTCTGCAATCTAATCTTTCACTTTCCTCTTCCTAATGATGGATCATTGAGTGTGATTCAAAACATCGAATGAAAAACAAATACTGTTGAATCCAAATGGTATCCTATTGCAAAAAGATTTAAACAACAAACAACAAAAGTGGTTAAGTAAGCTTGAAGCCTATGACTCTACCTTATGGGAAGGATGCATTGGCCACTAATATTCTTGAAGGAAAGATCTAAGATGATAGGTATAAGGTAGTAGATGATCTTATTATATACAAAGACAACCTATCTAACCCTAGGTTCGAAGGTATAGAATAGATTTTTGAAGGTTGCACATAACACACCACTGGTAGGGCATCAAGGTTACTTCAAGACCTACCGACAAATTCAAGAGAGCTTTTCATGGAAGGGTCTCAAGGAAGATGTTCTTAGATACATCCAAAAAATGCCTTATTTGCCATCATAACAAAACAAAACATGTTTTTCCTGTAGGGTTATTCCAACCTTTACTAATTCTGAATCAGAAATAGGAAAAGTATCTCAATGGATTTTATTACAGGACTCCCTAAGGCACAAGGTAAAGATTGTATGTATGTTGTGGTTGATAGACTTACTAAATATGGTAATTTCTTTCCCATATCTATAGAGTTTAAGACACTTCAAACGGCTGATTTAGTTTTAAAAACATAGTAAGTGATCGTGATTGTTGGTTCCTCAACTTATTTTAGCAAGAACTCTTTCATTTAATAGGAAATGAATTGGCTCCAAGTACCGGCTATAACCCACAAATTGATTAACAAACATAAATAGTCAACAAATGGATTGAGGGCTATTTAAGAAATTATGTAGTTGGACATTAGATATCTTGGATAAAATGGCTTTATTTAGGGGAACAATATTGTAACACTAAATATCATAAGTCCATTGAGATGACACCTTTCAAGGTTTTATATGGTTGTTTGGTAATCTCAGATCAAGGGCAAAAGATTTAGTCAAGCCAAGTCAAGAAATTTTGGAATCACTCAAGGAAAACTTAAAAAGAGCACAAAATTAGCAAAAGTTATATGCTAATTAACATCGAATTGAAAGAACTCTTGAACTAGGAGATGAGGTCTTCTTAAGGCTACAACCCTACAAATAATCTTCCTTGAAAAAGAGTGGAATAGTGAAGTTAAAACCAAGGTTCTATGGCCCTTTCATAATCAAGCAAAGAATTGGGAAGGTAGCATATGAATTGGAATTGCCAAAGAATAGTAGGATGCATAATATTTCATGTCTCTTTTTTTAAAAAAGGGCATTAAGAAATCAAATTGCTCCTTCAATAGAGCTACCCCCATTGGATGATGAAAGGAAACTCATTTTGATTCTTGAGGCTATAATAAATTTCAAAGAAAAAAAGTTAAGGAACAAAAGAATAACAAAATATATGATGCAATAGAAAGATATTCCTAAAGAGGATGCATTGTAAGGTTGTGATTAATTACAGCTAGGGTTTGTTATATTTCCAAAAAAAAAGTAATTGGGATATTACAATGTTGGGCCCTATCACATAATGTTTCCTTCCTTTGGTGATGTGCAGAATGGTTTGGTATTATGGACTCCTATATTGGTTTTTATATCATCTAGAACATAGTAGCAAAAAATCTTCTCAAGATTGAGTCAACAAACCAAAAGCATAATTATAATTAATTAATCTTAGAAAAAATAGGGAAATTATCATAGTTCCACAAAGTTTCCTAACAAGGGGACACGGGGACATGAGGACGGGTTTCAGGGACAAGGGGACACTGGGAAGTGAGTTTGGGGATGATGGGGGGACAATAGTGGGGTGGCGACAAGGAGGTCACGCTGAAATACATATAGTACTTGAAAAAATAGTTATAAAAAGATGTATAAGAATTACAAATGAAATTTGGCAAACTATTTTTAAACATTTGAATTTTGAAGTGAACATTAAATTGGCATCACTCCTCTTCTTGCTCTTCTTCTTACTCCTCAACCCTCTTGCTCTTCACTCTCACTCTTCCACCTTACACTTTCAACTCTCACTCTCACACTCACACTCACACCATTAACTTCTTGTTGATTTGTTTTGTGAATTGAAATGAAGATAGGAGATAGTTTTTTAGAGTTTGTGGGGTTTGGGTGTGGCCCATAGGCCATTAGGGTTCAGCCTTGGGCATGGAGTTCAAAGAAATTTTTGAATTTATTTTTAAATTGTTTATTGGTCGTCTAGCTCTAGGAGATGCTTGAGCATCCCCGACATGGTCAAGAGACTCCTAGGAGTCCCCTAAACATACATCCTAACGTTCTTGGCATCCTAATGACATCTAAGAGACAACGCTAGTGACAAGGCGACGCCCGCCCCCCCCCCCCAAAATCCCCAAGTCTACAAGACTTCCCCATCTCAAAAATGTGAGGTTTTTTTTTTTTTAGGGGGAAGGAGGGGAGGGACGCATCCCTATGGAACACTAGAAATTATAGAACATTGAACAAATCTTACAAAAGTAGAGAAAAAATTTCATGTCGAATTTCCAAGTACAAAAATATCACATTTGTTTAATACCTCAAAATTTGGGCCCAAGGTTGCAAAAAAATTGGCAATCCAATCTGAATTAGATCACCAATTGTGCTAAGTGGTGACTTATTGCAATAAATCATTTTTTTTAAATAGTTTGCTACTATGATCTAGATCTTTTTCGTAGCGGCTATGGCCATGAGGTGTCTAGCCTATGGAGGGCTCTTTTACTAAAAATGTTCATGAAATATACATTTTCTAATAGTCTATACATATAGCTTAAATGAGCATCTAAGCCAACTAATACTAACAATTAGTTTCGAGCACTACAATACTTAGCTCGTTAAGAGCAAAAACTTAGATATTACAATTAGAAGCCAAACAATGGAAAACCAAGAATCACCACTTAGAATCAAAACTTACATATCAAACTGGGGATTTGAACTTGGATCTCAACAATAACAACCCAACATGATGTCAAGCCCTTGGACTAAAATAAATATATAAAAATACCTCCCCTTTTTAAACATTTTTTCTTTATTTCTACAATCATTAACATGGTTTACATCAACTCATCCCAACAAATTAGAGATGTCCCTTGATGTCTTTCACCTCACAAAAACTTTCCAAACTCAAAAACACAAAAAAATACATAACATTTCTAAAATGTGAGAAAAAACTCGATCAAAAGGAGATGTTGGAGGGGCATCCTCTTTAAGTCCCTACATCCCTAAAATGTCCAAGATGTTTGGAATGGCCCTAGAGTGTAAGGGACATCTCCAAATTGAACATTAGCTAAACTTGAGGGAATAAAAACAAATGTAAACAAGGCAAAATCCATAATGAAATGGATTCAAAAAGATGAATGGAAACTCAATTTTGCAAAAGTATACTGGAAACAATGAGTTTTCTAATCTTAGGCTTTCTTGTATATTTCATCTCCTTGTAATCTTGTGACACCCACCTGTAACATTGTTGACGGTATCATTAAGTATTGTTGAAAGCTACATTTGGATTTTAATTTGGAAACATCTGCACTTTATGTTCCTTGTTTTCAAACATTAAAAAATGATGAATTTCTTAGAACTATTATAAGGCAATGTTGATACTTTGAATGAAATAAAAATATATGTGAAATATGATGTGAATAAGTGTAATACTATGTTCGGTGGGTGGAAGGGTGGGCGGCTCTCCAAGTTGGCGGAGGGCAACGAGCAGTCTGTTGGCTGGCATCCACGTAAGGTGGACGGGCATTAAGGTGGGTGATATAAAGCGAAGGTAGTGTTCGATGGAAGATAAAAGTACGGGTTTTAATGAAAACTTTTATATGCTCGTCCCTTAATGATAGCCTCGCTATCGGAGCCGGGGATGCAGGACGAAATCCCTGACGACGAGACAACTCGCCAAGCTAAGAAATTATGTTTGGCTCGTGTGGCGGCGTCATCGCCCGAGGATTGTGGCCATTATTAATTTGAGTTAGAGTAGGATGTAGAGCATTTCAAAAGTTATTTTAAGTTTGTTGCTTGTTCATGGTGACGGTCTAGTTGGCTTCTTTGCTTGGTATTTGGAATTGAAGGTGGTAGTCAATGGCCAAGCAGTCGAAATTTGTTGTTGCAATTTTGGCAGAAGGGTTGGTTTGGTTTGGCGCAAACACTTCGGTTTCTTTGTTTGCTACAAACGTCAAGCTGCTTTTAGGGAGGTGACAGACCAAAGGCTTAAAAGGATCCCGGCTAATAATGATCCGCTCATAGTGGCAGTGGTAAAAATGGTGTTGGGTAGAGGGCATTTGGAGAGGAACGAGTATGGGCGCGATAATGCGCACATTTCCTCGTGTTTCCTGGCCTCTTTGTTGGATAGTCGAGTGTCAAAGGAGATGGCGAAGGAGTTGCTTGTTCGGTTGTTCAAGGAGGACCTGGTAGGAGGCTTGGATGTGGTGCTTAAGTCGGCGATAATCGGAACTGGGATACTGCGGCCTTCAGACTTGGAGCTCCTGGCAAAAATGGATGAAGCGGTCAAGTTCTACCCCTTCCTTCTGGATTTGAGTGGGTTGGCCCTTATGCGCCATAGGATGATCGTGGTAGTGGCTGAGGAGTACATAAAGAAGGTGTTAGGTTTGATGGCGGCGGGTGGTATTGATTGGGTTAAAGATTTTGAATCCTTTGCAAAATTGAATGGTTTTCTGTAATTGGTGGTCTGTGGTTTTAAATTTTGGTCGTTAAGTATGTAGGTCGATGGTGGTTGTTTTTAGTTGGGGCTTTTGGAGGTCTGGGTACGGCACTGTAATTTTGGAATATTTCTCTACTAGTTGTGTTGGTCGTTCGAAGTTCGTTTTGTTTTAAGCTAAACGATTGTAGTAGGCTGTCTATGCTCTATGCTCTGTAATGGTCGAATGAAGCTGGTTATCTTTTACCGGGTCTGGTTCGAAGTGAAAATCCTACCAAGCAAATGCATGTATATTTTCTATAATATTTAATAAAATACTGCCTTACGTATCAAAAAAAAAAAAAAAAGTGTAATTTTGGGTTTGAAGTGTCTACACATGTATATGGGCAGTTTCTGAGATTTATGTTGCTTCTCCTATACATGTTTCAATGGATGTATTTGATGTTTTCTTGGGTCAAATCGGACTAAAATTGGGAGGATATATTGCATGTGCGGAGCCGCATGCCTCTCTTTGGACACTAAAGAAAAAACTGAACCTTGTGATAAACTCATTAAGCTAATTGTGAGCGATACCTAGCCGTGGGGTGATTAGATGCTGCCTTTGAAGTATTTATTTGTGATGCAATGTCTAAAGTGTTGCAATAATGTGGATTCAATGATAAAAGTGGCCTTCAATTAATTTGTTAAAGATTAATGTTGTAACATCATGTGTTGATGTGTTTGAGTGTGCATATATTGAATGCTCATGTGTTTAATTAAACCCATTAAAATAAATAAAACCCCTAAATGCAGCACCAAATTCCAGAAGGGAAGAATGCCAAGATTTAACAAAGGATGACAGGGGTCAAGGAAGTTCCCACTTGCTGCATGTAGAGTAATGTGACAGGAAGATGTTAGCAAGTAAGGTCAATAGTGACTAAAGGATCAAAGATTTGGGTGAGTGACATGATAGAATGCAAAAAGAATGTAAGCAGGGTTCTGAAGACATTAATGGCAGACGGGGAATCTAATTTCCAAGGGATGTCTGCATCTAAGGAAGGATTGGATGGCTGCCTCAAATTCAGAGCATAATAGGGAAGAAAAGGAATTTGCATGCCAAACAATTGGAGGGGGGAAACGATTTTTGGGGGAGAACATGATGTTTTGGGAGGAGAAAAAGTAAATGCTCTTGCAAGAACTCATAAAGCAACAAAACTAGAAGAGAATGGTGATCTCTCAATATCCAAGAATGGAGGCTCACAGGTGTAAATCCATGAAGCTATGACAATCATGAAAAATTGTAGACAAGTCAAAGGCAATGTTTGAAAGTCCTGTACCTACAATCTAGGTGGCTCAATGCACTAGGGAACGTGCAGTGCATTGGGGAAGGGAAACACAGCACAACAAAGAAAGATCTAAGTAAGAGTGCATGGTTTGCACTAGCTGAAAAGAGATAGAAACATACTAGCAGGTAAAACGCTCTCCTTTAGATAAACCAATAAATCAAAGAACATAATACTTGAATGTTGTGTGTGATGAGTCAACTGCATGTTGATTCTTAAGGAACTTTGAGATGTCTGTCTTGTCTTAACTCATTGTGATGTGTGTTACCATAGTGCCATTTAATATAATAATTAATATGTGCAAGCTGCTTGTGATTGTTCCTTGTTCTGCATCAATTGTGAGTCCCACAAACAACCTCCTTGAAGGAGTGTTCCGCTAAAGTCGAGGTCAATGATTTGTTTAAGTCTTGAGGCTCTTGCAGTAGCGCTTGTGTCATGAGAGGAACCATGCTAGTCACCGCATTCCTATTCAACTATGTGTGCAAATATGTATCACTACAAGGATACCTACGTGCAATGGCACAATGTGAGCATGAGACTTGAATGTGTGTGTGAGCATGGAAAATGACACGCGGGTGCATTTAGTGGCTTTAAAAAAACAAATTAGAGTGTTTTCAGATGTCTATTAGGATGGGCATCACAAGTCTATTGCACAAAGAATATAAATTTCAAGATAGCATCTACCAATCAGGAGCAAATAGAATTCAAATATAGAGTGAAAGCACATGGCATCATTGTTGAGATCCTTGTGTTAAATGATGTTTCATGAAGGGAGCTCAAGAAGTTATCACAATCTCAAATCCATTGTCGAAGGCCCTTGAGGTGATGGATAGAAATTGAAACATTTTATTCATGTTCACAACTGATCAAAATAGGTAAATGCAAGTACACGTAGTTACAATAGAACAATATCAAGTAGGAAAGAACCAAGAAGCTGAAAAATGACTAAAAGTTAAAGTTAAAACACTAGAACAATAAAGCTAAACAGAACAGAGGAGGGATCAATGTGTAGGGTTGTGAAGGGTTGAATCCAAAGCAACTGTAATTGCCCAGCCATGGATTGGACCAAGCTATATGGAGTGCTCGAAGAATAATTGCATGTCTTACTGGAATTATTGACTCAACATAGCAGTACTAACTTCCTACAGTTATAATCGTTGCTAGGCACTGCATCAAAACTTCTATCATGACTCCTTCATTCTCGATTTGATAATGATGATAGGCCAGTTCCATTGTGCATTCAGAGTATATTCCTTTATAAATGAGCCAAGGCTTAATCCGTCCAACTACAAAACAGAAGGATGTCGAGGACCTATTTGGATATAATGTCAGTTCAGACTAGGAAGATTGTCTTACAAGTGTCTTTATCAGTTTTTTAGCACTTCTAAAATCATTTGCATAGGCTTATTGTTCTATTTTGCAAACACGATTTGTGGTTTTTAATTAACTTTTATGTACACATACATGCTTGGTGTATGGTAGAAAGCCTGGGTAGCTGATCTCCCTACCTACGTAGGCTTTCCATAAAAGTTTTGAAACAAACATGCAGTGATCCCTGAGCGGTTGAGTACACATTACAAGAAAAGGAACAAGCTGACTCAATAGCATATAAGAGATAGAGTTTATGGGCACTGATATGATATAAATATCGGAATATGTTGTAAAAAATTTAAGGAAGCAAGATAGCTAACAGCATTGCTCTAGACAACAACAATACAACATTCAAGAAGAAAACATTAGAGATGAGAAATTGATTTGGATAAACACAAACAGGGATCTGGAGCTGGAAATTGCATCAACAAAACCTTTAAAAACAGCTTCTTTTGCTCAATTTTATGACTTTATGTGACATGGTCATAATCCAAGGAATATAAGCTCTACTTATAGATTTGCAAGTTTGTGTCAGTGTCCCTCCTAGTTTCCTGGACAAGTGAACATGCTTGAGCAGACAGTGAAAAGTTTCCAGTTTTGGAGATGACTACTTAGAATATGTACAAAAAATATCTAAAATTACCAAAACAATACATGTTATAAACAAAGAAGCTGAAAATAAACAACATCAATGATCCAACATTGAATCAAATTTACTAACGGCTGAAAATCAAAATTTATTTAAATACCAATATGTTATCTAAGTATTATAATTATACCAATGACCATCCATGACATTAAAATTTGGAAATCAAAATTAACTTTGCAATGTATGAGTCAAGTCTCCATAAAAAGGACACACGGACACAGAATGCTACGGTGTTTAAAGATTATATCTGGCAAAAGAAAGAATTCTGTTCATTTTTCATATGCAAATGACATCAAGGTTATTTAGTGTATTCCTCATGTAAACAGAAGCAGAATTGCTATATGTACTCGGCCACTCTTTTCTGTATGCAAACAATTATGTGGTAAGCATGAATTATTTTCTTCTCAATTGTACTCACAGAACAACTGGAATAGTTCTGGCCCCTGGGCACAGCTCTCCAAATTGTAACAATTTTATTTAACTAATTAATAAAATCTGTTTAAACAAAAACAATGTACTAGTAGATCTATCAGTCACCTCTCTGGAAGAGTGCAGTTTCACACATGTACTTCTGCAATTTCACTTGTTTATTTAATGATTTGTGTCTGTGTTTCACTATTCTTCAAAACTATGCAGAGAAAAAGTTGGGGATATCAGCTGTGACCTGTTTTTGAGCTGTGTAGATGGCTGAGGGATATTTTTTTCCCATCCACCCATCCCCAAAATGACTGGGACACCTGTCAAATCCCAGGGATGCCCATTGAATGGTAGCTTATGTCTATTTTAGGATTCAAGATGAACTTGACTATTTAGGTTAACTATATGATTTCAAAGGGATTTGTCTTTAATATTTAGGAAGCTTATTGTTGTAGATTGCAGAATGATAAAAATCCCAATTTTTGTAAAATTTGAATATTTTATTTTTATGAGTTGGATTCTTTTATGGTCTTCTCTAGTTTGGAATCAACACTTATTCTTTGATTTGCAAAGGCAATCAAGACTGAAATGTAGCCAAGAGTTAGCTGTGTGTTTAGAATACTCATCTAGTTGTCTGATTCAAATGTATCCAGAAATTCAGTTTATAATTGTGGACAAGGCATTTCTACAAATCATCTCAACCTTTTGTGCTAATCACATTTCTTATTCTAAAGGACCATGGCAATGAAGCCTGCTTCAGCTGCTTACCCTAATCAGGGTACCACCACTGTTACAATTAGCTTGCAGAAATCTAAAGAGAATCCATTACTGGGTTTGGATGCTGCTGTAGAAGAGTCTCTGGCAGGAAGAGAGATTTATCTAAAGGTTGCAGATGATTCTTTGGGGTGTTTGGAGAGAGAGGATGCACAGTTTCCATGGAAAGTTGTGCCACTTACCCTGTTAAAGGAAGTTTTGGTTAAGAGTTAAGCAGTGTATGGGAGAAGAGCAGAAGAATATTGCAGATGGAGATAAGCTGATAAGGGAGCTGACATTTTCGGATGCTCCTTCTCTGTAGTGGTGGGATGGATTAAGCCCTCTATCTCTGCTGCAAAGGCTATTACGGAAGAGGGAATCTCTCTGCAGTATATAAAGAAAGGAGAGTGGATGCTGGGCTTAATAAGGCTGCTGAGAAAATGCTAAATGAAATTCTAGAGTTGGGAGAGGAAGCAGAGGAAGAGATTGAGTACTACTCAGAGATGGTACTGATTTGTCAATTCAATAATCATTGTCCAAGCCTTCCAGAGCTACATGATAACCCTTTCTTGTAGATCCTGTGGTGATTAATCCTTGTGCATAAGGATCTTTTATTTTAGTTTGTGATTCTTTAGAGGACAGAGGAAGGCTTTTGGAGAAAGGTTCATGGTCCTAGGACAACACTCCACTTTTTATGAAGCCTTTGTTCCCAAGATTCAATCCAGTAACAAAGAATTTTAAAATTGTATACTTGTATGGGTCAGATTGCCAAATCTGACTCTACAGTTCTGGCTTCCTTCTATGTTGGAATGCATTGGAAATGATTTTGGGAATTTATGGACATTTCGGATTTCCCCTAAACACTAAGGCACACATTCTCAATTAATGTGTGCATCCTGGTGGAGTTAAATTTTTCTCTGGTTCTCCCTGTTGACATGGGTCTAAAAGTAGGTAAGGAGATTTGAATTCAGCCCCTGGATTAAGAGAAGCAGGTATTTCAATGTCGGAAGTGTTTAGGAGTGGACATTGTCTAATGGATACTCTAAATCAAAAAGAAAATCTGGCAAGGTGACTAGATGGCAGAATGCTTCCCCTCAAGATCAGATTGTGAAAGAGATCTTTCAATTCTGCTCCTAGTAGTAGTCTGGTGTTGCCATTAGGCAGTAAGGGGGGTCAAGCAACTGTTATTGTGGTGGATATCTGTATTGGTGTGAAGGATTCAACCAGTATGGTACCACATCCCTCTACTTGTGGTCCAACTTTGCTGGCAAGGCATACTTCTCCTATGGGGCAAAGAGATGCTAGTAAGCAGATGTCATTGGAGGACCTTAGTGATGTGAAAACAGTAAGTTATGAGCTATAATGAAAAGATATGCTCAAATTAATGGCTGTCACCTCGACCAATGATGCTGAATGTTAAGAAATGCTTCAGGGGATTCTTGACCCTTTCTCTTTCAAAGAGAATTTTCCCTCAGTTGAAGGGGTTGAGAGTGAGATGGAGGTGGATTTGCATTTGTTACCTCCAAAGAAAGGAGGTTGGACAACAGTGACCAACATAAAAGCAAAATCAAAGAAAAATTCCTCTAACCCAACTAATTATTTAAGAAAAAAGTATTCTACAAATCAAACACAAGAAGCAACTCAATCTTAGAACCATGCCTAGTCCAAAGTATACAAATCTAATGTCATCCATGGTCTCATGCGTGCGTGCACACACAGAGTCAAAAAATTGTCCCCAATACTAATAAACAACTACAAATTGAGCAGCATCAGTTATTTAGATCAATAAATACAACTGATCCACAATGCAATACCTTGATAAATTCTTGATCAAAAACAGCCTCTGCTTCGAAATCAGGTGCTTTATTTCCAACCAATGGAAGGTCACTCTGTTTAACAAAAGAAATGCTTGTATTAAAATGCCAAAGCATCAAATGGGCTAAAATATCACATGATAAAATGATAATCATTGCTTTAGTACGTTTTAGTATCTTTCAACTTTTTAGCTTTAGTTTGCTTCAGTTAACGATTGTTTCTTTTTAGAACCATTGTCTTGTAATTTTCTTTATAAGGAGCTTTCGTCTCCTTTTGAAAACACGCAATTATGAATATCATTTATCATTTCAAACCCAAATAGGGGGCATTACAGTTTCTATGAGCTGTGATTAAGATAAACTTTTATTTCAATTTTATATGCTTTATTATATTTGAAAAAAGCAGATGCATGTATATCTAAAGACTAAAATCCAATGCTTCATATAAATAGTATTTATTTAATGACATAGAGGGAAAAAATCATAACTTTCCGCATATAACATTTATACAAGGTTGTGCACTTGTATTTTTCCTTTGCATTTTGCTTGAAAGCAAGTTTTCCAGATTTATTGCTAAAAGATTAATTTACAGCCTTCAGGTAGTTAGGACAATTTCAAAGATTGCCCTTATAAATAATCATATTTATCAAGAGACAAGGGACTGGTATTGGTAAGAGATGCAGACCCGGTACGCTACTTTCAAAAATGTTGGAGAGGGGAACTTACAGATAGCAAAAGAAAAAAGAAAATAATTATATAATATAATTTGAATATAAAAATGATAATTATGTACTAAATATGCAACTTTAGAAAATGCAATATACTAAAATGATTAAAAATTAAAAAATGAACATTTTAATATATTATTGTATTGAAGTAGATGTCAAAGAAAACAAAAATTCATTGTATTGATATATTATAAACAATTAAATTTTTAACCATAATCCCCTGAAGATGGGGATAAAAATTGGGAAGGAAATGCCACTATTTTAAAGGTGTGGTATGGGTTATAACTTATATTTGCCATCAATCGGTAGAACTTCAATGCATATACAGCGTTAAAAGAAAAATCTGCTACAAAAACCTTGTAAATTTTTTAAAAAAATCTCAACTTAACGTACTGTGAAAACCTCATGTACACTAATCATACGAAACGCAAGGATAACAACATACATTATAGCTACTGGAAGTGAAGATTGGCAAATCTAGGTAATATTAATCGAAGAAGGAATAGATGCTTACGGTGGCATTGACAACGAGGCTTCTTTTGAAGGAGGTGTTCCCATGGAGAGAACGAGATGTCCATCCCCATCTGCATCTGCTGCTTAAACTTTTCTCTGCCCTTCCAGCAGCAGCTTTGGGAATAACACTAACAGTTCGCTGTGAAGCTGGCGCCAATTTGGAGGAGGAAGAAGAGGAGAATGAGGAAAATGTAGTTGCACTTCTTGAGGATAGGGTGAGAGCAGAAGCCATGGATACAGATGGTTCTCTCTTCTACCTCCGCCTTCAAAACCCTTGCCCTTGCTCGGAGGAGTGAACAAACACGATTAAAAATAATCTCTGTCCGGGCTATCAATCTAAATAACAAGTTACCCGTCGCCACATAGTTGGATGGGAAATTGGGATGAAATGAGAAGGGGAATATTTTGTCCACACAATTTGGATGTGGCTCTCGTCGTGGCACTACCTTCCAAAAGGGAGCATCAAAAAGGTAATATTGGCATCTCTAGGACCAACAACCCAAAAATATAAAATAAATTGTATTCTTTTTGAGTTTGATACTTTAAGATTTAATTTTGTCTATTTAATTTATTTTTTCGGGTGCAATTTTTTAAAGTTATAGTAATAATTTAAGGTTTAATTATTAATATGATTTTTTTAATGAAAGGATATTGTATCAAATTTACAAAATTGTTTAGTTTAAGTTATTTATTACATTAGGTTCATTTAAAATCATTTTTTTATCAATAGATTAGAGTCTATTAATAATATCGATATATTTGAAAAAAAAATCATTTTAATTGAATTAATAAAAAATAAATATTTTTTTAAAATAGTTGGATGCAATTTATTATCGTAAACAATGTTAAGCAATAATTCTTCATTTATGGGGTTAGACAGTTGACCTGATTTCAAAAAATTAAGCTAAAATTAGATGGAGTCCACTCGAGGAGGGATGGGTTAAAGTCAATTTTGATGGTCCTACTAGAGGTATCAATTAGTAAAAAAAAAAAAAAATATTTGAAAAAAAAAATTTACTTTGTTAAATTATTTGGATGCAATTTATTATCGTAAACAATGTTAAGCAATAATTCTTCATTCATGGGGTTAAACGAGTTGATCCGATTTTAAAGAACTGAGCTAAAATTAGATGGACTCCACTCAAGGAGAGATGGGTTAAAGTCAATTTTGATGGTCCTACTAGAGGTAATCTTAGAATATCGAGGGCAAGGTTTGTGGTAAGAGACAAGGATGGAAATATCTTGGATGTGAAAACTAAGAAGTTGATTAACAGTGAGGCAGAATTTCAAGTGATAGGGCTTGCATTAAGGATGGGTAGAAGTTTGAATGTGAGGAAAATCCATCTAGGAGACTCGCTTATCACTATTAATGTGATACGAAGAAAATACACTCCAAATTGGAAATTAAACAAATTCTTATACCTAATTTGGAACCTATTGGAAAGCTTTGAGGAATTCCAAGTTACACATGTGTGTAGAGAAGGTAATGTCATTAGGGATCATCTTGCAAATTTTGGGATTGATTTAAAGGAGGAGGATGGGGGCATATCTTTAGTAGATATTTGGCACAATTTGGGAGATGGAATGGAGGGTGGTAGGACGAATGATGGTAGGATCATTAATGAAAACAACAAGTGAAATAGTCAAAATCAAAGCTAGAAAATAATTGAGGGATACAATAGAAGAGGTGTTGCGTATATAGTCTTGGAGGCCCTCTCTATTAATGGGGCAACACAGAGCAAAGGAGCATAGAAAATCATGGACGCCACCTTCTGTTTGGAAGCTAAGGTGAGACAATTGGCATTTTGGGAAAGATTTTGGATGGTCAGGCCTTCGAAACATATTTCATTATCATTTAGAGACAGTGTTGCAATTATTAAAGATGGTGTTGGGAGAGGAATTTTGTGACTTGAATCTCAAATATCAAACCAATGCAAACATTACCTTCCTCTTCTTTAAAGTTTCCTGAGGTGTGCATGATGTTGTACGAAAAGTGCTCCATGATCTATATGTTGTGAATGTGGGCATGTGCTAAATGTTTTTTTGTATTAATAATAATTCATTAAACTGGTACATTATATCATTTATGGCTTACTATAGTCATCCATGGCTTATACAGTAAAAGACAACACTGATTCAACTTGTATACACTTTGTTGCCCCTATTGATTTTCTTTACAAAATTTAGATTTATATGCGTTATACAAACATATTATACTTGCTTTTTACATCATGTCTAAGCAAAATTATCAGACATATATACGCTACTCTTTATTCAATATAGTTGTCATGACTAATGCCTATCTGCAACCATGTCAGCGGTTTCTTCCTCCTCCTTGCCAACACCATCTTCTACTGCCCACTTCAGCCCCCTAAGCAATGGTTTGCACAACAGAACTATATTTAGAAACTTGATTTGCATTGAAAACATTTTTGAGTTCCCTTAGAGGTTGGAGGAAAGTCTCCACATCTGCCTGATTATGGTGCCATGTTTGATCAAACTTGACTTCAGATTTATATACTCCATCCGAGATCAGCCTTGTGAGTTTAGCCATCGAAGTCTCCATTATCACAGTCACCTACAAAGCAATGGAAAGAAATGTGAGTCTTTTATTAGACTTAGTAAGGCCTTTGTTACACCCTTGAAACTTCTCTTTATTTCTAGCTTTCTAAATGAACCACAGGATTTCAAAAGACAAGCAGTCCCAAAAACTCTATAATTTATTTCTTAGCTTCCTTGAATTAAATAAAATCTCAATCCAATTAATCTTCCCATCATCATTCCATATTGACATATTATTATAGAACATATTCCAAACCTCTTTGGAATAGAAACAATCAAATAAAATATGAACAATAGTCTCAGGAGTCCTACAAATGCTACAAATATCCACATCAGTATGATTAAGCTTAATAGGGAGTCTTTGTAATAGTAATTTCCATCTAAAACAAGCCTTCTTGGGCTCTTTAACATTCTGCCAGATAGAAGATATGATTTTTCTCCATTTTAAATCATCCACGTTAGTACCCCAACAAGCATTAATCAAAGCATTTTTCATTAATTATTTATACAGATTTTTTGCTTTAACTTCAATAAGAGGTGAGCCATGTTTCCATTCTAGATCAGAATCAAAGGCACAATTCTTAGAAGACTAAAGATGAAAGGAGGCATTTTTACAGGTTTCATCCAAGGTGTTAAAGGTCCTAGAATTGGAGATATCCAAATTGAACTCACAAACCAGCTTGTCAAGGGTTTTAAGGTGACCATTCTCAAGGATATTATGAAAAGTGTGGATGCCTGCTTGGTTCCATTTTTTTGTTGAGCATCCTTGCAGGAGGGAAAGGGGCTTATTGTTATGCTCCAAGTTCAACCATGGGGAGTAGTAAGGTTGGCACTTAATGTTGTCATCAATTTGAATGTTGCAGCATTTGAATTTAACCTTATGCTTAACCAGCTCTCAGGCTTTCCCTGTACTTTTAAAGACCACTGACCCAGATGGTGACATGGGGTGTGTTGCAAGTATGGATGTGTTTGGTGGTGTTGTCATTAATTTTGTCATTGATGTCAACACTATACAGGTTGAGTAAGTTGGATTTTTCCAACTGCTTGTGAGAAAATTTAAGAAATAAAGAAAGTTGTGTTGAAGTGTGTTCTAAGTGTGCTCTGGTATTGTGGTCTGTGTTTCTCTTGTGTTGACCCAATGCCTATATGGATTTATAGGTGTTTTCATAAGCTTAAATGGATTGTATATTCCGAGTTTCAGTTTTTGGTTTGATGGAGGGTAAAAGTTATGCTCATCGGTGTGTGAACTGGTTTGTCAGAGTTATCTAGTTATTGACTGGGAGAAATGTTTTGGCTTCGCAGTCCTCTAGTATTTGGTTTTAGATCTTGTGAATCTGGGAGATTACTCTTTCTGATTATTTTTGTGTTCTAACAAAATGGCTTGTGGTTTGGCGCTCCAGAGTCTCTATGTTTTTGTTTGTTGTCTCGGTTGAACTGGTGAAGTGTTCTCTGAAAATGAAGTTTGTTGAAGTTTTTGCGAATGTATCTGAGTTGTTCTCAGAGATGGTAAAATGACTAGTGAAGCGTGTTGAGCAATCTACATGTGTTTATCTTGTTGGAGATGCACGTACTTCAAAGATCATTGGTGTTTTCATTAGGTTTGGCCAACCTGGTGTCTACCTGTTACATTTGGGTTTTGCATCGACTTGAGGAAGCATGTGTGAGCTTCAAGATGTTGTTTGGGTCCTAAATTAAATATGTATTTAGTCCTCTCACATTCTTATCCACCGCGAGAATGTTGAGTAGTCAACCTAGTTTGAATTTGTAAAATTAAATTGTATAGTCAAGCTTGGAGAATGTTCCTGAGGTTGAAGATGGTATAAATACAAGTTAAGTTGTAGTGAAATCAATATCCTTCCATCATTCGATCCGAGCAAGAGAAGAGTGTGTGAACAAGTGCAAAAAGTAGAGTGTGGAAGAGTGAATTGTGGCAACAGTACTTCATTGTATTCACAATCTTCTGATAAAGTTGTGAAGTGTGTGAAACTCCTAGTGGTGGATCATTATCTATTTCTTTATATTTTTCTGTAGGTAGTGAGCCTCTCTTTTGGATAGTGAGTCCTAAGGCAGTGAGCCCTTGTTTTGGGTAGTGAGCCTTTGTATTTGGGCAGTGAGCCTTTTGTATCTGGTATTGCATTACTACTATACTGTGTTAATCCTCACTATGGTTTTTCCCTCATTAGGGTTTTCCACGTAAATTTGTTGTCTATGGTGTTGTGTTTTTGTTATCTGCATTTTCATGTTCACACTTAATAATAGATCGAAGATAAAGTGGAATTGAATAAGTTAAGAAGTAAAGTATTTGATACAACTGATTCACCCCCCTCTCAGTTGTCTTGTGCATCTCAACAGGGTGTTTGTTCGAAACAATATCACACAGGGGTAAGCCTTTCCATTACTTCACATGCTTAGGATAAGCTTGAAGGATGTAATTTCTGACCAGCACCTTCCAGGGTTCTTCACTTGCCATAGCCTTCACAATCCATTTTGTTGCCAGGGATGTTCCTTAGACTATTAGGTCTTTAAGGCCTAAACCACCATCCATTTTGTCCATACAACACCATTCCCAGTTAACCATATGCCTTTTCTTTTTGCCTTTCCCATCAGACCATAAGAAGGCTCTAATTCTTTTCTGAATTTCATTTACCTAGTAACTACTGAAAAACCATACCGAGGAAAAATAAATACTATAAGAAGAGAGAATTTTTGGCATATTTGAAGCCTTACAACAAGGGAGAGATAATGCATGTTCCAACTCTCTAATTTTTTCACAATCTTCTCGCTTATCCATAGCCACATTTCTTTTAGGTTTGGACTGATGGCAAATGGGATCCCAAGATACCTAACTAGCTTGTTAGGGGCCCCCCATTGAAATTCAAAATTTTGAAGCCATGTAGGAGGAGAATCAAACCATCCAAGAAAGCTGGATTTAGCCACTGAGATTTTTGCACCAGAAGCTTGACAAAATAAGTCTAGTTTTCCCATGAGGACCTCCAAAATTTTCTCTTCTAGTTCAATGAATATGGTTGTGTCATCCGTAAATTGGATGTTCATAAGCTCATTGTGGTCTGGGAGTGTGATCCCTTTAACTTTAGGGGAATATTTTTGATATCTTAACAAATAGTACATGGCATCAGATGCAATCACAAAGAGGGTCGAGGCAAGTGGGAATCCTTACCTGATAGACCTACCAAGGATGATTTCTTCACATAATATTTCATTGATATCAACTTGTGTTGTTGCATATTTAAGTAGAGCGTCAACCGCATTGCAGTATTTATCTGGGAAGCCAAATGCTTCTAACATTGCTCTTAAGAAGGTCCATTCAATTCTGTTATAAGCCTTTTCAAATTCTAGCAATAACATGGTAGAGTTCTGGTTGGATTGTCTAGACCATTCCATGGCCTTCCAACTCATAATCAGATTCTCCAAGATGTATCTCCCCTTAATAAAACCAGTTTGAGTGTTGTTTATGAAATTAGGGAGGATGTTTACCAATCTCAGGGCAAGGACCTTTGCCAAAATTTTGTATGAGACATTAAGGAGAGTAATAGGTCTCCAATTTTTAGCAAGAGTCTTATCTCCCCCTTTAGGTAAAATCTTTATAATGCCTTTATCCAAGGATCCTTTCTTTAGAGCCTCTTGGTAGATTTGCAACAAGTCCTCGATTATCCAGTCACTAAAGGCTTTGTAGAATTCTACAAAAAGCCCATCTCACCCCGGTGATTTGTCATTTTGCATAGAGTTGATAACCCTCGTAATTTCATCTTTTGTTAATTATGCTTCTAGTTTAAGGGTAGATTCCTAACTAGTTTTCCTGGGAATGAGATTCTTTACAAGATCTAACCTTCTTGTTACCCTCTTAGTTTCCTTATGAGGTAAATCAATTTTGATAGAAGGCTTGGAACTGGTGAACAATTTCTTCCTAAGTATTCAACATTTTTCCTTCATCCCAAATTTGACCAATCTGCTCCTTACAACTTTTTTATTTAATGAAGTTGAAGAAGAACTTGGAGCCCTTGTCTCCATGGTTCATCCAGTTAATTTTGCCCCTAATTTTTAGCCCTTTGTTTTTCCTCTCTTAATCTTTACCAAAGTTTCATTGAGCTTAATGTTAGATGGATCAGCCCATATTTTTTCCTCGACATTGATCAAGTTTTCTTGCAGTTCATTCTCCATCCTTATTGCATCCTTAGCCCTTTTCCCTCCAATGGTTTGGATTAGCTTTTTCCACACCTCCACATTCTTCTCCCATCTTGAAATTGGTGATTCTTCTTTAAGCAACCACTTGTTAATCTCTCTGATGGATGCTATGTCATCCCTACCGTCCTCATCCTGTAGGAGTTGGGCATTTAGAATAAATTTAGGGCTCTTGGGGGCCTTACTGGGAATACTTTGACTAGTGGAGATTTGAGATTTGTTGGGGGTGGTGGTCAGAAAGTGTGTAGGGGTACACACTGACCTTTTGCCCAGATTTATCTAGGATGACGTTTATAATTGACTTGTTGGCATAGAATCTATCAAGATGATAATAAATCCTATTCTTCCCTTGTTGGGTGTTACACCATGTATACAATATCTTTTTGTAGTCCTTTTTTCCCTTTTCCAAGGGGTCTGCAAGGCTTAGTTTGTTTTTCAATCTCTACCAAAAGTGCCTCTCAGCACCTTTCCAAGCCACATCCATGTCACCCCACTTATCCTCAGGATATTACATTATGTTAAAGTCTCCCCCCAAACACCCAAGGAACCTCGGGCAAATGAGAAGACATCCACTACCAAAGTTTAACTCTCTCTTTGTGATCATTTGGGGCGTATAATGAACCAATTCCCAGGCACTCCCCATCTTTTTCCAAGACAATCCACACCACCTTGTTGTAGGGGGATGTGTCATGATTGTTTATAAAGGCCTTCCATTTGTTAGCTAATAAGACAGAGGTACCCCTTCTTCCCCTCTCATGTTTTGAGGAGAATTTATAGGAATCTTTCCAGATGAACTTAAGATTAACTTCTAGGGTGAAATTTGTTGCCTTTGTTTCTTGCAACAAGACAACATCTTTATTGGTCTCGAGATTTAGGAACCTTCAGTATAATATATTTCCTATCTAGGGACTCCAGTCCCCGAATATTCTAGGAGATGAGATTAAGATTCATATTCACTTGTCAAAGGTGTATCATCTTGGTTACTCTTGAAGTTATCAAAGCATTTATGCCACTTCTCTATCTCTGACCTTTTGTGTATGGGAGATTGAAGTACCAGGCTGGTGTTTTTTTCTTTTATGTTTAACCAACTACATGGTTTGATTGTCAATTACGGCGTTACCATACTTTCTTGGCCTTTCAGGCCCCTTCTTGGCCTTAAGGTTCTTTTGCGACTTACCCTTAATGATACTCTCTTCAACCTCACCCTTAGTCTCATAAGTTGAGTTAAAGGTCTCCATAAGGGAAGACACCGATATTGGCCTGGAGCTAAGGCAAGCATTTGGTTCAAGATCATTGCTTCTAATTAGGGGCAAGCTAGCTTGGTTCAATCTAGATATAATTTGCATCACCTTCTTGGGCATAAATTTGTTTAGACTTATGAGTGATGCCATCTTCTGATTGGAACATCATGTTGTTAATGTTAATTCACTTGGGATCGGGTGAAGATTGGGGGACAGTCGGCACCAAATTTGCCAAAGTTGGAATCTCATTTGTGGTGGGTGAGCAAGGTGACCCCGAGTCCCAGGGGATCCCAAAATTAACATCATCATCATGAGTACCCCCAATTCAGTTTTTTCAATTTTAGTTTGGCCATCTATTTTTTTGATTTGCAGAGTGGTGATATGGCTAGATTTTTCTGAGTTAGCAAAGCCTCCCGAGAGATGGGTCTCCTCAATTTTCTTCCTCAAAGACCACATTGCAAGTTGTTGTGCATTTAGCTTCTCAACTTGGGCTTTACTTAGGGTGAACAAGAGATCGAAGTCACAAGGAGGGACGAGTCCAATGGCGGTGTTACCATTAACATCCTCCTCATCACCCAACACTCCAAATGCATTGCTAGTGGGGATAACATTGGGAAAGGAACCAGGAGACTGGGTAGGAAAAGGAATGTCATCCCCACAATGGTCAGGGGTCTGGGACCTCACCCCATGGTCTAGCACCACTGGAGATAAGTAATCACTACTAGGAGTTACTCTTTCTTCCTCGTGGGTCTGCAACACCAGGATTTGATGCTCGATTAGCCACCCGACTAGGGTTGGAAATGACAACCTTTTTTTCAACATTTTTCTTAATTAAAGGGGAAAAAATTCTAATGTGTCCCTCTCTACGACACAAGTAGCAAGCATTTAGGCTACCTAGAATTTCAATAGGGCAGCTTATGATTCTTTCTTCATCTTCAATTAGGATCCCTAGTGGGAATTTAATCCCTAGGTTCAAGGAGACCAAAGAGCATCCAAATGGGGGAGGGAGGCTTTGGCTTCGTCCATTCTAATTACTTCACCAAATGGAGGGATTAGAGCTGGGAAAAGATTCCAAAAATCTGAGGGTACGCTTTTAATCACCACCCACCTTGGGCATGAAAGGGCAAGGACTTCATCAACAATAGCTGACGGTGACCAAGCTAGGGCACGAAAAACACACCCGCCAACATTCCAATAGGATTTGGCGAGGGCTTTTTCTTGAATTTTGTGAGATTTGAAGAACACAACAAAAATCCATTTCTAGATCAATCTAAAATAATTAATTTGGATCCCAAACTTAGATAACCAAACATTAGAACACCAGGTGTCCAAGAATTTTTTAGTCAAGGTTTTGCTAGGGTTGATAGCCGCAAAGAAGATTGCTACATCTTTTAATCTATTATTTTCAGTTTTAATAATCGATTTCATTTCAGAATTAGGAACAAGCTTAACGAATCCAAGGGTGTCAGAGGCCTTACCTTCTTCTCCTTCATTAACACCCACCTTGCCTTGCTTGACATCGAAAATGGTGTTCACCGGGATAATCACCTTGTTGTCGACAACTGCTTCCTTGAAGGTTTTTGAATGTGGAGGCACACTGTCGGGGTGACCCTACTATTTGGGGGTTGCATTCATGCCCCTGTAGGGTAGGCCTTCAATTGCACACAACACGAGGGGGAGAAAAACTAACACACAAGCGATCCATTAGAAACCCTAAGAAAAGTAGAGAGGAAACAAAACTAACAAAACGATTTAGTGCAAGGAAAGAAAAGAGCCCACAAAACAAGAAACCATGGGGTAGAAAACCTTTATGGAGGAGGACAGGGCCTCCTCCACCTGTCGCCTTGGGAGGGCCAACAAAGATGTCACGCACGCTACCAAGTTGTAGAGCAAAAAACTCTTGAACACTTTTCTTTGTGCTAAATGTTTTTCCTTGACAATGGCTTTGATTATTGTTTCTACAACCTCTGAGTAGATATTGAACACCTCCTAAATACCCACTTTAAAAGATTTTGTAAGTTTCATTTTCATTTCTAGTCTTAGATCTTGATGACTCCACCATTATCTTGGTTGACCACCATTTAGACTCCCAATTCACTCTACTTATCTTTTGAATACATAATATACATTTGAGCTTCTAAATTTGAAGTTTTGCTCATGTTTTCTCAAAAAAAGTTTATGCATGTGATGTCCATACCTCTTATGTATACATATATATATACACAACTATATATTATTTATATTATTTCCACTTAAACAAAATAACAAGAAATAAATGAATTGTCTCCCTTTACAACCAAGACTAGATGATCAATTGACAATGAAAAACATATAACGATAAACATTTTAATTTTCTCCTTTTTAAAAAAAAGGATAACATTGACTCAAATAGGTTAGAATTAACATAACAAGTCATTTTGACATAACTCAAATTTTAACTCAACACACAAAATTGACTTGACGATAGATTTAGGGTAACTATGTGAGTGTGTGGGAGAACTTAAATGGCATAACTTGTTTTCCTGAAGTCTATTCTTCTCCCAAATGATACTTCCTTCTCTCTCTAGAGGTAAGAAATTGTCTTGCATTTCACTTAAAACACATTCAAGTAGTTAGCCATTATAAATCATGACATAATCACCATCTTGATTAAATAACATATTATCAGCATAATTCAAATACATTACACAACATTTAATATCATCAAAACATTAAGTATCATAATGACATCATCAAATATCAAAATGTATTTTAACATAAAAGTTAAAAGTAAATTGGTAAACCAAAAATGGAGTGTTACAACTTCTTATTTAAAATGAGGGTGAATTAAATCCCTTCTACATATTTCTAAAAATATAATTAATATTAATTATTAATTTATTTTTTAAATAAAGTACCACCAAAGGGGGTGGCTCCCTTTCATTAAACATCAAAAACAAATTACATAATATTCTCCTTAGCCCAAGGTGAATATCATGATGTGAATAGTTCCAATGACCTCTTGTAACCTCTCAATCTGGACAGGGGGAAAAATTGTCTACATGGCTAATGAAGAAAGTGTACATCTGCATGTTATTCATACTCAAGCCTTCTCTCATGAGTGTGGTGGCATGCTTCATGTCTTTATTCCCTTTGGCCACTAGGATGTATATTACATCACCAAACATACCTTGTTTTGGGTCACAACTTAATTTGGACAAAGCTTTTGTTGCCTTGTCCCTATATTCTGGTAATGTAAACTTTTTGATAGCTTGCTCACCCTACTCAAAGTTTCCTGAGGTGTGCATGATGTCATACGAAAAGTTCTCCATGATCTATATGTTGTGAATGTGGGCATGTGCCAAATGTTTTTCTTTGACAATGGCTTTAACTGTTGTTTCCGCAACCTCTAACTAGATATCGAACACCTCCTTTGCCTCCTCTAAAAGATTATGCTAGTTGCATATGCATTTCTAGCATTGAATCTTAATTACACCATTATTTTTGTTGACCACCATAAAGAATCCAATTCACTTTGCTTCTCTTTTGAATATGCGGTATACATTTGAGCTTCTAAATTTAAGATCCTGCTCATGTTTTCTTGAAATAAGTTGATGCATGTGATGTCCTATTGTTGCTTAAATCTCATGTCATTGTCATGTTCATAAGATCCTAATTCAATCCTCTTGCATTATCGTCTTCTTGTGTATCATATATTTTTTGTCCTTGCTTGTGAATCTGTGGATATAAATATTTGTAAATTGGGCCAATCTTAAATCACCCATGAGATGATTGCTTTCACCTACTGTTAATTGCATGATTCAAAATATAGTCTTTGAAACCTTATTTTTTTCTTTATAAACATGCCTCAAAGTTTAAATATTGATTGTGTCTAGGACCTTGTTGATCTTCCCTATCCATATTGCTCTCTTCCAACTCGATGTTGCGTCTGTCACAACATTTGAATCTCCCTTCATGTCAAGATGGTAAAATTTATAGTTCTTGCATATTTTTAGGCCTTCGAATAATGCAAAGAATTAAACATCATTATTTGTTTTGTCGAGAATATTAAAAAATTAAATTGAGACAAGATATCCTTCTTCATTTCTCACTATGAACCCAACCCTAGATGCTCTGTGACTGGCACCCCTCAAAGAACCATCAAAATTTGACTTTAACTTGCCACTTGGGAGGAGTATCCACCTTGCACCAGCATGAATAGATGGTTTGATTATAATTATAACATTTAGAAATATAGATTTGATAGTTCAATTATGATAATAGTATCATTTAAAAGTTAAAATTATCAAGCTTCTAGATGGTCGCCTTCAAAACATATTTCATTGTCATTAAGAGATGGAGTTGGAAGTAGTAAAGATGGTGTCAGGGGAGGATTTTTGTGACTTGAATCTCAAATATCAAACCAATTCAAACATTACCTCCCTCTTCTTGGCATGGTTGTTGGAGCTGTAGGATACAAACACGACAAGGAAGATGATGGAGACGTTTGTTTGAGCGAAGTGTAGAGTAGATGGAAAGTAGTTCCTTGATATGGTAGTGTCTGGGGGTGGATTTCAAACATAGGGTGGTTGTTGGCCCAAGTTATATTACAACTATAGCAATCCCTTGGCCCCTTTTCTCATTTAGGGAACATCCATGGAGATAAATGTGAGAAAGGGGCAGGCGAGTGTTGGTATAAGATTCTTGAAGGTGATGGTGGTGAATCCTCTAGTGAAGAATGGTGATGGCCCTCTGCAAATGTATTACTCGTGGTAACGGTGATGGAATTTTTTTTTTTTTTTTTGAAGATGAAAGGTTTTAGGTGAGGCACTCAATCACTATGCAAGAAACTTAAAGTGTTTTAGGCCAGGTTTTGGATTTTTGGTCCCAAATTGGTAAATCTATGATCTTCACTATGTATGTAGAAAAGACTATCTTAGACTACAATTTTGGTCTAATCAAGATGTGGCCCCTTTGCCATGTTTATATATAAAAAATATTAAATAATAATTATATGTAGAAAAATTAGTTGAATATTATGGAAGCAAAAATAAGATTTATCGAATCTAAAATGGAAATAAGTTAATAATGAATCCAATCCAATAATCAAATAACCTACCTTAATAAATTGTGTGTACAAAATATGAAAGCAAATAAAAAAAAAACTTCTTTATCTCCACCAATGTGTCTAGTTTTACTCCATTGTATGTGGTAATGCTAATTCAATAGTATGTGGATTTCTCATAAAACCCTAGCATAACCTTGTTAGCAAAAGCAATGAAAAATGAGTATAGTATGCATGCAAAATTTGTGGAGAAATTGAATGGCTAAATGATGGGTGTTTTATAAATTTTACTAATATTTGATCAAGGATGTAGAATGATTGGGATGATCAATGGATGAGGTCGGTCAAGAGATCATAATGAATGTGCAAACGACATGTGTCAGGATGAAAGGCTGAGATGAGGAATTAAGTGACTGAAAAAATCAAATGATTGACTGCTTGCGAGATAAAGTGGAAGTGAGTGAGAGTGAACTAAGGTTGTTTTTCAGTCAACTCACTACATTTAAAGATGGAGGAATATAAATAAAATGATATATTTAAGAAATAAATACTAGCAATTGCACCTTGGTGTTCAATGGGTACGCCAAAGAGGTGTAGAAGGTCAATTAGGATTAATATTGGTTTATTTATTGCGTACATTTGTGTAGTACATTAGTTCAATTGGTAGGCTATTTAGCAAAGGATGTTTTTTGTTCAAAAAAGGTGTCAATGGAGAAGCGATAGTTTCAAATAAACTATGGATCCACTCACATGGATCCAAACATGATGAAAATAAAATCTTTGAATCAGGAAGATAATCAAACTCAATTACCAACAACCAATAGGGTCATGTTGGGTGAACCCACAAAAGTGGTTTACAATTCGAATGAGGAAGGAAAACTTCCAAAAAATGCCCCCACTGAAAAAAAAATCATTTTGAGGGGTTCGAACGAACTCAAGGATCGAGTGAACCCAAAAGGGGTTCGTTCGAACCAGGGTTCGATCGAACCCCTTTGAATGTGGAAACATGCATTTTCCATTGTGGAAGGGGGTTCGCTTGAACCCTGGTTCGATCGAACCGGGGTTCAAGCAAACCCTTGGGGGTTTAATCGAACCCTCCTTTTCCCACCTTCCCACCCTCTCTCACAAAAAACTTCCAGATTTTTGCCCTTCAAAGCATGGGTTGAGGATGAAAATGGAGAAGACTTCATAGACCCAACTGGAAGATGGTAGTCCTCGGAACAAGCTATCCAACGAATATAATTTTAATATGTTTTGGTTTTATTATGTATGTGTTTTTTTAGTTTTATTAAACATAGGTTTTTCACTGAAAATTAAGCTCTTTGTTTTGCACATGTGGAAAAATAGCAAATTATCAAAATAAAATTTTAAAAAATATGTTCGTGTTGGGTATTGATGTCCTTGATCTATTAAAAATTAAAATTGAATTTCAATACATACAATTTTTTTTATGTTGTATACAGTCCGCCTATGTCTGAGTTGCAACTGGTTTGACTTCGAAACTTGATTAAGGAAAAAATATTCAATAAAAAACTATGAGACCAAATTAAAGTGTTATATATCGTAGTTACAAATCTAAATTCAAAAAAATTATAGTTTTATCCTTCATACAAAAAAAATTATGTTGTATACGGTGAGCGTCACTTTTTAAAAATGTTGTTTTTGATTAAAAACCATTTTTTGGGAGATGAAAAGAATCTGATTTGATTCCAAAATATATATATATATATATATATATATATATATATATATATATATATATTTTAGAATCTGATTTGATGGCTCTAGTTTGGACCATCTTCAAATTCCTCATGGTTTACGTGAATGAAGATTTAGTTAAAAATAATAATTTTCTAGTTTTAAAATTGTAAACCACTATTGTGGGATCACCTATGTTTCATATGGAGAGAGGAGATAGAGGATAGAAAGAGGGAGAGTTAGAGAGAGAGAGAGAGATGGAGAGATAGAGATAGAGAGGAAGACAAAAATAGAGATGGAGAGGGAGAGGGAGAGGGAGAGAAAGAGAGAGGAGAGAGGGATAGATAGAGATGGAAGAGATAAATAAATCGAGAGGGAGAGAATGAGAGAAGGATAGATAAAAAGATAAAGATCGAGATAAGAAGTGAGATATAGATAGAGATATCATGACCAAATTTAATTTCTCTCAATTTTTTTGTTCTTAAAGAAATGATTTATATTAAGGTAAAAAAATATGAAGTAAATAAAATAATTCTATAATAGCATACACTAAAGACACCAAAGACTTTAAATATGCATCAAATAAAATAATTTCATATTAAGATCAAAACACAATTTTTAAAAGATATTTAATAAATAAAATAACTCTTTGATACATCCATTTAAAAACATAATCCATCCTAAATGAAAAACTTTAAATTGATTCTTTATACATTATAAGCAACACTTAATTAAAAAACTCCAATAATAAACAAATGCCTATTAAAATTTACCACTTTTAAATAATAATTTACTATATATATTTAATCTTTGTTTTATAATGCATATAATTATAAATCACAAATGTGTAATGGTTGAATTTTCATATTTATGTGATTATTTTGGCCTTCATATGCTTTTATGTAATGTTGGGTTCATTCTTTTGACCTTCACATATCCTTATACACACACATTTACATACATTTATTTGAATTTTATCTATTTCTACACATCCATCTACATAAACCACATTATTGAATACTCCCCAATTGTAATTTAATTAATTTAATTGTATTCCTTGATTATACCATTTAAAAAATTTAATTCTTATAAAAATATTTAACCAAATATTAATCCTTAAATAACTTTAATAAATTAATTGTTTTCACTATAAATTAACTTAAATCACCATTCATACCAACAGAATTAAAGAAAAATAATACCATTTTTTCATTTTAAAATCTGTTAGTCTATAAATTATCAATTAAATCACCATTCATACCAACAGAATTAATGAAAAACAATACCATTTTTTCATTTTAAAATCTGTTAGTCTATAAATTATCAATTAACCTTTTATTGTTCTCTCACGAAGTTTGTGTCTAAAATGAGCCTCGATTTAATTAAAAAAAAAATTTGTGTTAAATAGCAAAATTTTCTTCTTAATGAAAAATTGTCGGGGAATATAACTGTAAAAAAATATTCAAATTTTTGAACATTGAAACACTTGCGAAGAGAATCAAGATTTTGGCTTTTTAAGCGTGGAGATCTGGAAACATTTGAATAAATATTTTACATAGTAATGAAGCTGGTTTTATGGGATTTTGAGAGCTAAGTTGTGTTCTACGACGATTTAGTTTTTAAGCCCAGAATCCAATGATTAAAAAAATAACAGAAAATAACTTCACAGCTAGAATGATGTGATTTTTTTGGTACATGATGTGACTTTCCTTACATTACTGCCGAATGTGCATTAATTATCTCACGCGTTGTTAAAATAACCGCCTCTTAAAACGTTGAATGAAATACCCGTGAAAGGGCAAAAAACCCGACGAAAAAAGGCAGTCGTGAAAAATGACGGATAAAAGCGGACGTGAAAAACAGAGGGGAAAACATGAACATATCAACAACTATGGATGAAAGATTCGTATTGGATCTCCTCTCAAGTAGCGTGCACCGTGGATGGACAAACTCAGTTGGCTATTCTCAAATAGGACACGCCTTCAGTATAAAAATACTTATTTTATTTATTTTAGAAGAATAGAATATTCAAACTAAATAAATTAAATAATTTATTGAATTTAATTTTTTTTTGCTAATTAAACAATTATAATTATTTAATCAAAGTGTATGAAAGAATAATTATAAATTTAATTAAACAACTAAATATGATTTAATTAAAGTGGATGGAGGAAAATGATTAATTTATTAAATAATTTTTAACTATTAACAAAATTTGCATCAACCCTAAAATGGGCGTGCCTTCATATTACATATCCAAATTTTCTACTTTCTTAAAGGATCTTAAGGTCATCGAATGTTTTTGTTTTGATGATACTTCACCTCAGTCCATTCCTGTTTTGATTGGGGAGGGGGAAATGTAGTCCATTATAATTTTCCTCATTCAAATATTCATCATTATTATTGGTCGTTGGTGTAGCCAATGATATGGGTGAAAACTTAGAGTTCCAGCATCACAAATCTCATTTTTCCAAAGAGAGTGGAGAAGTCTCCTTAAATGCATATTTTGACTTCTTGAAAGGCACAATCTCTTGAGAAAGGTCTTGCACAACATCCAAAGAGGGGGGGGATGAAATTGGAGTCTTCCTCTGAAGTGTTGGGGGAGAAGAAGCTACATTCTTCTTGGAAGGAAACATACCATAATGGTTGGATTCTACCCCATCCCACCAAGAGGGCTTGTTGTTACCTGGGTAACTTTAGCCCTCTCCACAACGGGACTCCTTCCACATTGTGCGGTAACATGTTCTATTGCAAAGCATTTTCTACACCTAAAGGTAATTTTTTCATAATCTATTGGTTGGCACCAATGCATGTTACCTACAATGAGAAAAATCTAAGTTGGAAGACCTTTTGAAACATCCATTTCGATGCAAATCAAGCAAATATAGAATTTAGTTTCCTTTGAAATGCTATGATATTTGCCCAAGCCATTGCCAATTTCCTTTAGGCAATCAATTTCCCAAAACTACAAGGGGAGGTAAGGTATACAAACCCACAAATATGTAGAAGAGAATGTCTCTGTTCAAACAAAAGGAACCAAGGTTTCATACACAAGAAATAACCTTGGAAGAACCATGACCCAATATTGAGTATCATTTCTTAATATCTCATAGATTCAAATTCCAGGATGAAAAACCCTTTTACATGGAGATATATGTTGATTTCTTCCTCCAAATGTTCTTTCCATTTCTAGCTTATCCAAGAATGGAGATCACTTAACTTTGGCCATACCTTCATGAATCTACATATAAGGGTGTGGGCCTGTAAATATTCCTCTTTGTCACAAGCGAAACTATCCAACCGCCTTAGACCCCACATCTGCACCTATTCTAAGCAATGTGGCCTGCCAATTCAATGCGGGTCTAGAGCCCAAACCCAACACAGCGACACCAGGGACCAAGGCGATATCATGGGAAGAGTGCACAAAGGAAGGGATACCAGGATCACCCTAAATTTTCTCGCATTCCAACCATTACGGCCTAGCGGTGACTTCAGTGAACTACGACCACCAAAACCTACACACATAGCAATGAAAGAAGCAACAAAAGCATACGAGGATCATAATATTTTTTAATATAATATATTTAAATTTAAATTGTTTTTTATAATCAATAATTAGAATTAAGCTACATATAAACCTCCACCAACAAAAATCAGGATTATGTTGTAATTTATTAGGATCTATTGCATATTTTTAATGTATTATATTCGATATATTGATTATAGAATTAAGGATGAGTAGGTAGAAGGTTGTACATCTTGTCATTTTTTAGCCTATTTTAGCCTTCTTAGCTTTCATAGGTTTTGAGTTTTATTATAGTTCTATCTATTTATACTTTGATCATTTAATGAATTTTTATTCACGTGAAGGCTAGAATAAGAGGTAAAAGTTTATAGTCATTGAGATTGATGATAATTCACTTTTTAAATAATTTTAGGTACAAAACATAAATGCATGTTGTATTCAAATAATGTTAACTAACTAAAAACATAGTTACAATAGCATACTTACCAAAGGTTGGAATTAATAAGACATGTAAATTAATGAACAAATCATTCTTAAAATTTTATGGTAAAGAAATAATTTATATTACTTTTCTAAATGATGATATCAAGAATTAATTAAAAGAAGTAATAGGTGAATTACTGGATTTGTTAAGAATTGAAACGGAAAATAAATAATATTTCTTATTTAAAATGAGGGTGAATAAAATCTCTTTTACATATAATTTTATAATTATAAATATATTAAATATTAACTATTACTTATTATTTTATAAATATCAATAAATATTATTAAAAAATTAATATTTTTTAATACTATATAAAATTAATTTAACGATTTATTTAGTTATGTGCCTAATTAGAGATGGTGTCAAAACTTAGTGAGTCGTTGGTTGTGTGGGTGTTGCAAGCATGTGGCTTATAGCTTCCTACGCCTTGCATGTCCTCTTCCCTTTCTACATGCGCATGGGGGATTAGGATTTTGAGCTTGGGGTGAGTCTGAAGTTGGGGGTGGGTTTATTTTTGCAATTCAAGGTTGAATCTTGTTAAAATTTAGGTTTTTCTTTCCTTTTTTTCTTCTTTCTGAGTTGTGCTTGGATGGAGGTTGGTGCTAGTTTGGGGTTGAGCAGGGAACCAAATGTTGCTCCTTTAGGCTATGGCTTTATGTCTTTTTTGGACATAGTAATGCAGGCAAATTTCTCCCTGTCTAGGTAGGATATGGCTATTGATTTTATGATCAATGCTTCAAATGGTGTGGGATCTTCATGTGGAGGTCTCTCTCAGATTTCAAAAGTGAATAGTTGCTTGGCTAAGAGTGAGATTCATTGGTTTTGGTTATCCAACTGGAATGTATTGCAGAAGATGTTGAGTATTGGAGAAACCATGCATTAATCTGCAAGATCATGGGAATCAAGGTCTCTCTTCCATTTCTGGAGTCTTGGGCTCGTCAGACTTGGAGCTCAGAGGGAGGCATGGAGGTATTGCAAGGTACAAACGACTATTTTATGGTGGTTTTTTCATGTATTGCAAATCATAATAAAGATTTTGAGGGAGGTCTCTACTTTTACAATCAAGTGGGGATGTTTTTGAAACCCTGACACACTAGATTTAATTTGACTAAAGAGCTTCCATTGAGGATTTTGATTTGGGTGTGGCTTCCCTAGTTTCCGGTTGAGTTTTGAAGGAACAATATTTTGCACATGATTGCACTTTTGTTGGGTAAGCTAATGGGGCTGCCAAAATAGACATTGGAGAGGATGGTCCTTTCTTTGGCCTGTATTTGTGTGGAGATCAATTTAAACAACCTGCTACCTGATTCGCTAGAACTTCAATATGGGTCCACATCATGGATTCGTCAATTGGACTATGATACTTTGCTTTTTCAGTATTGAATCTGCCATGAATATGGTCACCTATAACAAAAAAGTCTTAAACTTAAGGTTCTAGTACTTCTTTCAGTGGGGCTTCTGCTAGGATGCCTCCTCACTTAGCTCCATCAAGAGATAAAGGCAAAGTTCCTGTGTCTAAAGAGGAAACTAATGAGGAGGGTAGTCTCATAATAAGGGAAGGGGAAAAAAAAGAACCCTTAAGGATAGGCAAGATGATGCAAGTTTTAACCGATTTAAGGCCTTAGAAGAGTTGAACCGACAAGTGGCTATCCTTGATAAGGGTATCTCTATTGATGATGTCTCGGAGATGGAGCTGTTAACCTCTCAAAAGGATGGGAGTGGAAATCTATTTGTGGAAATAGTTATGAAGATAAATTTTGGTCATGCCCTAGAATCTTCTATTTTACCAGTTATTCTAGTGGAGATATAGGTGGATGCTAATCCATCCATGGACCGTATGGATTCACAATATTTGGTTGCGGCTTAGGATTCTAGTAAGGGCTTCCTGGTCTCTTCTTCCTTGGGGTTGCACCAAAAAAACTTTAAGAAGGGGAACTCAAAGAAGCCTTCCAAGGTTGGGAGGAAGAAACATCAGGATAAGATCATGTTAATGGGTGAGAATTTTGTGGATTCAGGCTCAGTTAAACCTCTTGAATCCCATTTTTATAAGCCTCAAATTGGTTGTTCTCTCTTGGAATGTGAGGGGTTGAAAACATCCCTCGAAAAAAGGTTGTTCGAGAAATCATAAAGGCTCATTCCCTTGATGTTTTATTTTTCTAGGAACCTAAGCTGTTTGTGGAGGGCATGGTTAATTTATCCTCCAAGTTTTGTTGGCACAGTCAGTGTTAGTGCATTGGGGCATAGGGAAGTGATGGTGGGATTACATGTCTATGGGACAAGCCAAATATCCCCCTATAGTGAATTGCGGGTCAATTTTCTTTCTCCATGGTTGCCTCATGTTTTGAATCTGGAGAAATCCTGCTATTTTATAATGTTTATGCTATGACTGACTTGCTTGGAAAGATTTGTTTGTGGGACCATATAAGGTATGTGAGATCTTTAGCTCCTTTATTTCCTTGGGTTGTGGTTGGGTATTTTAATTCTATTCTAAGTCTTGATGAAAAGAGGGGTGGTTTGGATTGTTTGGAGCCCTCTTTGTCTTTGTTTAGAAATAATATAACCTAGCTGAATTTGATTGACATGATTCCTCTCAATGATCTATTCACTTGGAGTAATAGGAGGTGTGGTATGGATTCTATCTCTGAGGGCTGGATAGGTTTTTGGTCTCTAGTTTTTGGTTAGGCAATCAGTGGATATCCAATTCTGAAATCCTTGATTGGAGAGGCTCATACCACTAGCCCATAAATTTTTCAACACATGGTCAAGAAAGTGCCAAGAATCCTTCCTTTAAATTCTAGTTAATGTGGTTGTGTGAGCCTTCTTTGCAGGACCTTATAAAATATTGGTGGTCTGATGGATTGCCTCTGCATGGGACAACCATGTACACCTTTGTCAAAAGGCTCCATTTTGTGAAATTTTAGCTAAAGAAGTGAAATAGGGAATTCTTTGGGAATGTATTTAAGTAAAAATATGCAACTCAAAAATCAGTTGGATATCATTTCTAGGCAGAAAAAAGATCAAGGGATTACTTGGGAGTCCCTTAAAGCTGAAGCATATGCTTTGGGGAAGCTTTATGAATGGGAGTTGCGATAGGAGTTGTTTTGTAAGAAAAAGTCAAGGATTGACTGGCTTCAAGAGGGAGATAGGAATACTACCTTCTTCTTTAACTATGTCAAAGTTAGGGGATGTGGGAACTTAATCTCCTCTATTATGTCCTCTCAAGGTGCAAAACTATCTTCTTTTTGGGATATCTCTCAAGAGGCCACTCAGTATTTTTCTTCTTTATTCTCATAGGATTCTCTTGAGGATCTACAGGAAGTGAATCAAGTTTTGGCTTGTATTCCTTCTATGGTTTCCTTCAAAGCTAATGTTGAACTTAATCGGCCAATTTCCTTGATGAGTTGGAGGAGGTTGTTTTCAGTATGAAAAAAGGTAAGGCCCCTAGCTTGAATGGATTTCCTGTTGAGTTTTTTCAGGAATATTGGGAGGTTATTGCTAAGTGTTTCTGGATTAGGTTGGTACAGTGTTATCCTCAAATTTAGGGCGCTCAATTCATGGGATAACCCCTACAAAAAATATCCATTTTGTAGCCCATATCCTCTAAGCATGTAAATCAAGGAAAATTTTGGTTGCCCTCGTGCGTAGTCTGATCCATCGAAAGTCCATTTCAATTGGATCACCTTTCAATCTTTTGACGAATTATGAAAGGCTGATTTTTAGAGTTAGCATTTTTTTGGATGTGTAGGGTCGCTAAAACTTAGTGTCCCTACATGTTTTTGTTGAATGCATCATAAGAATGTAGTCACACTGAATTTTAGTGCGACTACACTCCCTTTCTCATACTTATGACATTAATTGAGTTTTTATGCTAGTTTTAAATGCAACTTGTAGTCAGCTTTAAATGGTTTTTAAACTTTTTTTAACCTTCATTATATCACTATTATTCCTCATTTGAGTCTCCTTTGCTCACATTTTCTTCTTTCAAATGTTTGTGTTTGGGTTTCGTGGATTCATTTGGGCTTTTCTTCACTATTCACCTAGGGTTTTGAGGTATGTTATTTTCCTTTTACTTTTGCTTTCTTTTCATTATTTTAAGCGTATATTTTTTAAGTTTCCACAGACTATAATTAGGGTTTTTGTTTTGATTATCTTCTCTTAGCTTTTGGCCTAGGGTTTTTATGTATTTATATTCACCTAAAACATATTTTTTCATTACTTTTAATTAGTGTTTCTCGGGGGTTAAATCCTAAGCGACATCCAAGATCAAACCATTATGCAAACCTCATTTCAGATTCATATGCAAACCATGTCATGTGGAGTTTATTCTATGTGTAACATGTTTAGCCCTGCTCATGTGAAATTATCATCGAGGTTTTGTTCCCAATCTGCATCTTGATGCATTGTGTGTAGACCTTGTAGCATGGGGTAAAATCCTTGCATTGCAATCATGTAAAACCCTCCATAACCCTCAATGATGCTTCTCAAGAAATTTTCCCCAGGCAACATCCTTAAACATATACCCTATGTGGGTTGAGGAATAAATCCCAAACTACATCATCATTACATAGTTTTCCTTCATGTTGTTTGAGATTTAAACCCCGACCAACACTCAACCATTCATACCCAACATTTATTATGTAGTTTGGGTTTTAAAAGTCAAAATACATAATACCATACCTTTACTGATTACTCACATGTAGTGTAGGGATTTTCCCCATGCTACATCCAAACATTATACACTTCCTAAGTACAAATCGATAATTTTTTCTCGACTTGCATGACCATGTCATGTCCCAAGTGCAGATTGGGAAATTTTTCTCAACCTGCATCCTTTGGTCTAAATTACCATGTAGGGACTGATATTTTCTCCACCTTTGCACCTTAGTTGTTTTTCCCCATGTAGGGTCAGGGAATTTCTCCACCATTACATCAATTTGCACTACCCCCATGCAAGGGTAGGGAATTTCTCCACCCTTACATCCCAAAACTCACCAACATATGTAAGGGCGCAAATTTTTTCTATCATTGCATGTAATCTAAAATTTTCTCTAACATTGGGAAAAACCTAAAATTTCTTTTGCAACTTCATCATCGATGTCTAATCCTTTGCCAAACAAGAGAAACATGAAGTATAATTACCAAGGGGTATTCCAAACAACCTCTGTGACTTCAAATGTTGATGACATCAAGGACACAAAAATTGGTCATGTTGACATGTATGAATTTCTAGAAAGGGTGAATAAGCAACCAGTTGATAAAGGCATGAGATGCATTGTTGAGAGTAGCATTCATTTGGTGGTTGCATTCTTGGTGTCAACACATAATATAGAATTTGTACTTACAGCTACAACCCATTTTCACTTGGAAACCATAAGTGTTAGAGATGCAAACAAAAATGTGTTCATAAGATTGGACGAAGAGTTCTTTGATAAAATATTCAGATGTCCAAGTATTGATACATATGTTGACCTAACTATGGAAGACTCTCAAGCCCATTATGACAATAACCTTGATAAGTACAAAGGGACCATCAAAACTCCATGGCTCAAAACCACAAGGCCAAATATCTCAAGGTGGCCTAAGAACATTCACCATAGTGAATTCATTGAGGAGGTAAATGATTTGATAAATATTCTTAGTAGAGTTAAGGGATTGCCCACTTCCACCAATTTTCAAGTGTGGATGCATCTTTATATTCATGTTATAAGGAAAATACAACAAAAAATATTTTTGGGGAAACAAATAAGCGATGCCATTTGTGAGCAACTTTCTAAAGTTGGTACTCCATTGAAGTTCTATATGAATTCATATCTAGTCTATGTAGCTACTTCTATGAGAAACTTTCCAGGATTGTCGTCAGAGGGTGATAGAAGGCAAATTATTGTATATCAATATTACTCTCAATTATCTCTGAAGCAAAGCATCAACCATTTCAAGAGAGTCAATGATGCATTTTTCTCTTCATATATGTGCATGTTTCATAGAGAGATTGAGAGGGAGAGGGTATCAGATGAGGCATGGGAGTCGGTCAAGAAGTTTGGTTGCATGCATTTTCAGTTTCCCACTTTTACATATATCTAAGTTGGTTGTTTTGAAAAATACCCATATATGCTCCCCAAGTATCCTAGTGACAAGATTGTTCCATGGGGCTATGCAGACAAATCATGGCTGTTCATAATAGGCAAGCTAAATCACGCAGGCCTGGATTCGAGTTTTCTCTAACAATTGGTAGGTATTTTGAAGTCCAAGTTGCATTGAAAAGATATGAAGACTTCATGGAGAAAAATGATGAAGAATGAAAGAATGTGCTTATCTAGACTTAGTTTATTTTAAGATTTTTCCTTTATACAATTTGTTTTTGTAGATTACATATTACATATTTTTTGTAAATATGTAATTACATGTAAAAACAAAGAATTCCTAAATCAAAACGAACTATGTTGTTGAATAAGTCAAGTTAGTTGTAACTTTTTTATTTTAGCTCTCGGCTCTCCTCTATATATATGAGGGAGCACTTTTGTAAATATTACCTTTTAGCTTGTGAAGTGAAGTGCTACCAAATTGAAGAGCATTTTGAAACTTTGTTTTTGAGGTGTAAATAAAAATTCTATCAATAAAAGAAGCAAGTTTGCATCCAATCTTTACCTTGGATTAAATTTGTTATGTATTGAGATTGTTATCATGTATTTCTCATTGCATTATCTTGTACATGATTGAATAGTGGTGTGAAACAATACATTCTACAAGGGGATTCAAATATGATTTTGTAGACTTTGAGCTGCATTATTGTCTTTGAAGATTATGTTTATGTGTGTAATCTGGAGATAATTTGAAGTCTTTGGGCTACAAGTTGTTATTTGTGTTTAGTTTTTTGGTGGCAAATATTGGAGACTTTGGGATGTAACATATACCATTCTTTTTCTTTTCAAATCATCATAGAAAGCAACAAAAGACTTTGTGCTTTTGTGGTTTTCTTGATACTGACATCCACTAGTATCATTTTGATTATTCATTTATATAATCAAATTAGCTTTTGGTTATTATTGCTCAAAATATGACTTGGTGGTTGATTACATGTTGTAATTGATATGGGATATAATTATAATTTTTGTGTAAGAGGAAGACATCTATTTTGAAACAAGAGAATAAGATGAATGGAAACACCTTTGGATAATTGTAGTGCATATAATCTTGGTTAGTTACTAGTTGCTTTTAGTGAGAAATAAGAAGGGAGCCTCCCCTTTCCGAGAGGGGAGATTTATCTCACAACACTGTGGCTGATATCACCATTTTATAATCAGTTAGTTGATTATAAAATATTCAACCAATAGTTTTTTGGTGACTCCACTAGGGATATGAATACATAATCATAGCCTCATGCTTTTGGTTGAAGAAACCTCACACTTTTGGTTGAAGTATACTAGTTTCTTTTTGTGTTTGTAATTTTTTTTGTTATTGTTTATCTACATCTCTTGTCAAGTTTGCATTCTGGCATAAAGAAGCTATACATCTGGTCAAAGGGCTCAAGGGAATATTGATCCTACATTTGAATTATTGTGAAAACATAACTTTGATCCTTTTCCTCCACAAATGAGATCACCTCTTCAACACACAAAGAGTTTTCCTCTTTCTAGTGTAAGATCTCCTATACCAAGTGAAGCTTCCAATGCTCATAGGGCATTGTCTATCTCACCGATTCAAAGGTTTTTTATTCCCCCTTTCAATCAAGGAATCATGGTTGCTCAGGGTCCTTGGGGTAATGCTTTTGGTCATTTGAATTTGACACCACCCACTCATGACCTTCCTCATGGTTCAAGAAAGAACATTCTCAAGTTCTATGGAGATGGTAAACAACACCTAGACCTTGCATATTGCCACATTCTATATTGCATGTAGATTTCTCAGAGTAGAACATGAAGACGTATCGGTAAGGTTGTTTATTGAAACACTCCAAGGAGTGGTAGTTGATTGGTTTTGTCATATTTAAGCTAGAAGTATTACAAATTGGGCAACTCTTCAAACCAAATTCAAAGAAAGGTTTAAGCCTGTTGAAGATGCTCATGCATTGTTGGCTCAACTTACACAAATGAAGAAGGAACCACATGAACCCATGCATGAGTTCATGGGTAATTTCAAAAAATTTAAAACTATAATTCCAACTATTGCTCAACCTACAACTAAAAATTTGAAGTGCTTCTTCATCAATACATAATTTCTCTAGGTAAGTTTTCTCCTATGACGAGCAGTTCCAACCACTCTTGAAGTTGCTCAAATGATGGCTAATAAATTAGAGGATGATTTAATCCTCGTTGGAAAAATAAGAAAGGATCCAAATAGGTCTAAAGGAAAATCCTCCTTGACCCAACCTTCACAAGCACCATAAATCCTATGGTGTAAAAGCTAGCTAATGAATTGCTAGCTCTAAATAAGTAGATTTCTCAAGGTTCTTCTATTTATTATTACAAATAAGTTCCAAGGAGAACTTATCCGAATGCTTCAAATTATCCCAACAATGATGCAAGGAACCAAAATAGGCTTCGTGCGCCACAAGGAAGACTTGCACTTGAAGCGCTATCTACAAATGCAACAATGGGATATTATGAATGTGAACAAGAAGATCTTTAGCAGTCAGAATATCCCTTGGAAGATGGTGCCAATATCTTCCAGGAGGAGGAAGCAGATGCGGCTGGCGACTCTACATTGGGTTTTTGAACTATGTAGGAGCTGAGAAAGATGAGGAAACTTTTGGTGAGACTTACATTGTTTTCACCTGCTCACAAAATCAACTCGATCATCAATAAGGTGATGGAGCTAAGGCAAAAGATCACCCATGCCCGACGATCATAATCGCTAAGAGAGGGACTCCTTTGCCAATCCAACCAAAATAAATGACAGGAAATAAACAAGTAAGTACTCCAAATCCTCTTACATCTTCTTTTGTACTTAAAACCAATGTCCCACATCCTAAGCCCCAAATTGAAAATACCATGTCTTCTTTAGTGAATATTTACCAAGCCTTTGCTATTATTGATCATGCAAAGAAGACAAAAATCTAAATGTCGGAGGTTGAGTATCTCCAGGCCAACCCCAATCAATTTGATAGACTTTCTAAGTTTTTCAAAGATAAAGGAACTCATCTTGGCTAAGATTCTTCCCAAAATACCCTTATTGCTGCCAAATTGAGGCCTTCAAAAAGTAACTTGGTTTCAACTCCCTCATTTGTCCCTAGAAAGATATATCCATTTTACATCTCCTTACTAGTCAATGGTTATAAATTAAGTGACTACATCATAGATTCAGGTGCCTTCGATAATGTGATACCAGCCAAAGTGGCTAACGCTTTGGGTTTGAATTTGACAATACCTTTGGTTGGAGTTTTTCAATGGAAAAAAAGAAAGTGTCACTCATAGGGTAGATTAAAGACACATAATTTTCATTTGTTGCATTTCCTGATAAGAAGATTAAGATGACAATTCTAGTAGCTGATGTCCTAGTCTCATATGGGATATTGTTGGGACAAAACTTCTGCAAATATGTAGGGGGTGAGATCAACATGGATTGGTCTAAGGCTAGAATACCCATCAAGGTTGTTATGTAGAAACTACTTCAGAAAAGGGAAGCTAAGTTTTTTGTAACAAAAACCAATGATCTGAGAGCTTAGATTCTTTTTGAGTCTTCTAGAGTGGGTACTTATCTCTTAAAAATTGATGAAGTTTTTGAATCCTTGGACAATGATTCTAATAAAGAGCAGGTACTAAGGGCTCTTCCTCTTCAGATGAAGAGATTCTTAATTTTTAAAACTATCAGCTTAGGGAGTTCAAATGATATTTGGACCTTAGAGTTTGATGATAGTTGTTCCTCCATGAGATCTAGTGTAGGGATAGTTTTCATATCCTCTTAAGGAATTTTTTTCCCTTTTCTTTCAAATTGCAATTCGATAATACTAACAATATGATAAAATATGAGGCCTTGTTGTTAGGTATGAATGTTGCACATGAGAAAGGAATTAAAAATATTCATGCCCAAGGTGATGTCGAGCTAGTTGTTTGTCAAGTAAGAAATTTGTACCAGACAAAAAATGAAAGGTTAAGGCATTACCGTAATCTTGTTTGGGATTGTATTGAACAATTTGATGCTTTTGGCATATTTGTTGTTCGAAGAGAATACAATGATAGGGTCGATTATTTTGTGGTATCAGCTACTCTTATGATTCCCCACAAAGATTTCAAAGGAACCAAGTGTACTATTAAGTTAGTTCTTTGACCCAATGTTCCTAATAATTCTGATCATTAGAAAATATTCAATGATGGTCATCAAATTATTGCCTTTTTGGAAAAGGTTGAAAATATCAGCGAGTTGTATTTTGAAGTAAGTGATTCCTCTCCTCGAGAATTAATCTCTAAGGTTGATCAGGACAGTGGCAAAGAAATCTTGCAGCTAAAAGGGAATAAGATTCCCAAAGGTTTGGTATCTCTTGAATTTTTTTTTTATAAGCATGATCACTATGTCAAGAAACAACAACAATCTGGATATGATTCGTCAACTTTATCGGGAACAAAAGAGGATCCTAAAATGGTAAATATTGGTAAATGTTATATGTCGGAGGAAAAAGAAAAGTTTGTAAAATGTTTGTGGTAGTACATGGGCGTGCTTGACTATTCCTATGATGACTTAAAATATTTTCATCAAAAGGAGGTCCAACATGAAATTCCCCTCAAATCGGATTCCATGCCTCACAAGAAGATGTAAAGATTGTATAACCCAAATATTTCAAGTATTATTCTTTTCGAGATTCAAAAGATGCTAAATGCTAGGATAATTTTTCCTATTCATCATTCAACATGGATAGCTAACATTATTTTAGTACAAAAGAAGAATGGAGAGATCCGAATTTGTGTGGATTTTTGAAACTTGAATCAATTGTCACTGAAGGATAATTACCCATTGTTGGTAATGGACCAAGGTTTACAAATAGTGACGAGCTCAAAAATGTTGTCCATGTTAGATGAATTTTTAGGATATAATCAAGTGGAGGTGAGCGAAGAAGATCAACACAAAGCTGCTTTCACTACTCCTATGGTCATATTTTCTTATCACATAATGCCTTTTGGTTTGATCAATGCTGGTGCCACATTTCAAAGAGTAATGGACTTGGGTTTTCATGATGTGATGGGTAAGTTCATTATGGTTTACCTTGATGATTTGACTATATATTCAAAGAAATGTCAAGATCATTATCATCACTTACAACAAGTGCTTGAAAGGTGCCAACAACACGATATTTCCCTTACTCCCAAGAAATCATTTTTTGGAGTTATAGATGGTAAGCTCCTTGGACACGTAATGTCTAAGGAAGGAATCAAGATTTATCTCGAGTGGGTCAAATCAATTTAGAATCTTAATTTATGTTCAAGTAAGATGATAGACCATTCCTTCTTTGGGAAGGTGAATTTATTGTGGAGGTTTGTTCTAGACTTCATACAGAAGACTCGTCATATCATTGATATTATGAAAGTTAAGTAAATCTTTCATTGGAGTGTAGAAGGTAAATTTTATTTCAACGACATTAAGGAGGTTATTTCCCATGCTTTAGTCTTAGTATTTCTTTACTATACAAAAGACTATCATGTACAGTTATGCCTTAGAGCATAGACTATTTGTTATCTTGGTGCAATGGAATAGTGAGGGGATTGGATCCCCAATAGATTTCACGAGTTGTCCATTGAAAGATCATGAACTTAAGTACTCACTAATAGAAAATCATGCTTATGTTGTGATCAAAATAGTTAAGCATTTAAGGTTCTACATTCTTAATTATCGTGTTGTAGCATTAGTGCCAGATTCTATGGCTAAGGCTTTTGATAAGGTCAAATGGTCCTTTCTTCACAAGGTTCTTTATGATTTTGGGTTTGACGAGGACTAGATTAATTGGGTGATGAGCTATGTCATGTATGTGTCGTACTCCATGTTGATTAATGTTGTGCCTTCTTCTTTGTTTGGTTCTTCTAGGGGACTTAGGCAAGGTGACCCTTTATCTCCTTATCTTTTCATTGTTATGATTCAAGGTTTGAGAAGACTTCTTAAATCCAATTTGAGTTGAGGGCTTATTCATAGGTGGTCTTGGGGTCAAGGCTTGCCTCCTCAGACCCATATTCAGTTTGAGGATGATATTGTGCTCTTGGGCATTGCCAAAATCAGGGAAGCGAGCAACTTCAGATGATCTCTTGACATTTATCTTGTTGCTTTAGGTCAGAGGATTAAGAAAGGGATATCCTCTCTTTTTCTTCAACACTCCTCCACTTATTCAATCTAGGATTGCTCGCATTCTTAGATTTCAGATTGGTAACATTCCTTTTGTGTATTTGGGTGTTCCCCTCTCTATGCCCCTTTTTCCAAGAGGAATCTTGTAGAATGTTCTGGATAAGTTTAGGGGTTATTTCAATCACTATACTTGTTGGTGGTTGTCCTTTGTTGGGAGGATTATGCTCTTAAAGGTTGTGGTTCAAGTGCTTCCTATCTATAGGTGTACGGTTTAAGTTTCTCTTGCAAGCTTCATTAGAGAGCTTGATGCACTCTCTAGACAATCCTTCTGGTCTAGTATCTTGGATTCCAAGAAGTTGAGTTTGGTTAAGTGGGACACTATTTGTAGGCCTATTCAACAAGGTGGCTTGGGTCTTTGACAAGTGACTATTATTGGCTAGGCTTTGGCCACTAAGATTTACTAGCGATGGTGTACTAATTAGGATCAATGTTGGTCCAAAATCCTAAAGGCTAAATATCTGAGAGGTGTTGCGGATAAGGATATTCCTAGATGATTTTTGGATGGTAAGGGGTCTATGATTTAGGATATGTAAGATGGGGTTAAAATTCAAATAGCATAGATAAAGTGACAACCAAACACTTCTAAGCTATTAGCCTCATCCAAACAAGAGAATACAAACAAATGGAGAATAATAAGCTAAAATCATTCAAATCAAATACTCCCCTTTGAAGTTGCTTCACTTCTCTTGTCTCTCCTATTTCTTCTTATGCCAATATTGCCCTCAGATTTGTTGTTGAAGTTGTGAAAATACCTGCAAATAATAAGAAAGAAAGTTGGAGATAACGGTTGTTAAATAAAAAAAGGAGGAGAAAGGTTGCTTTTATAGACAACCATTTGAACGGATGGATGAGATTGATCTTCTAGAAAGATTATAAGATCAACGAATGAGGATTTATGAGAGGGAGGTTACGAAATGGATGGCCAAAATCTACGGTTGAAAATTGATGCAACTAGAATATGCCATGCATGGAAAAGATATGACGCCGACGACTATGATGCCTGACGGCTATGACAGACATGCAGGACATGCAGGCTATGACATGAAATAATGACAGGGGATCTTTGACCAAAATGGAGGGATAAAATATTTATTTTAAATTACTTATTCAAAAAAGGAGGAGAAGGACAAGTGGCAAATAAATAATTTATTTTAAATTATTTATTTGGAGGAAATGAAAACGAAGATTTAATTAAATTCATAAATTTAATTAAAGGAGGAGATAGAAATTAAATATGAATAATTGATTTGGATCAATTGTTTAAAAGAGAAGAATGACACATAATTAAATAATTTCGTCAATTATTTAATTATAGAAGAATAAAAGGTCAAATAATAATTATTATCTCACTATAGACAGGTGGTGAAAGATAAATAATTAAATAAATAATGATTTATTTAATTATTGAAGAAAGGGGAGGGGGTATTAGTGACACAATTAATTTATTGTAATTGATCAAGATAGAATAGAGATTAGAAAGTGAATTAATTAAATAATTTAAAAAAATATTTAATTAATAAAGGAATATGATCAGGAATAATTAAATAATTAAAATTATTTAATTATTAGAGGATGATGACTAAGGAAAAATGTTGCTTGCAGTCTTAGGACATTTTTCAGTGTCTACATTTTTCCCCTCTTTGACATAATGCAATTCATCACGTTGTGTCAAAGAAATTTGATTCTGAAATATGCCCCAGTGTAAAGAGAAAGGGGAAGGATGACCAGGAGGGTTGTGGTATGCCCCCTTGAGAGGACATGCAAGTTCAAAGAATATGAATGTGCTCTCGAAATGGAAGATACGACTAGAGGATGAAGGATAGAAGAAATTTTAGCATGAAGGAGATGGATGTTAGCACGAAAAGGGGAAAAAAGGTAGACAGGAAATGATAAGGGAACCAACTTTCATGCTTAAATTTTTATATTTATCATCATTGGGCATCAAAAATGTCACAAAAGGACCACAAACATCATGGTATGACATAAACCAAGGTGTGAAAGGTGACCATTTATGAGAGACAACCAATTCAAAAGACAGAGCCAAAAGACAAGGAATGCCCCAGCTCATACTAAGGATCCAATTATCCCAATCTTTTTGCCAAGACAAACCACAAACAACAAAGAAAGAAAAGAGGCCACGATCCATCATCGTCCCTCTAAATCCATTGATAGGAAATCTTCGAGGAGACTAGTAACATGACCCAAAACCAATTGAAAAGATAAGAAAATACAGACCAATAAAGTGTTTGCCAAGATAGTGTTTGCCAATAGTTTTGATAAGATTGTTTGATATGATTGATTAGGTTGACCAAGATGACCAAGATTTTATTTGATAAGTTTGACAAGAATTAATCGATAAGTGGAAAAAGGTTGACCAATTGATTTGATTGATTGTGCCTGGTTTCAGGAAGGACACATCCTGATTAAGGCAAGATTGATTGGTGTGACAAAGCTGGTTGACAAAGATGACAAATTGATTTGATCGATAGGTTGACAAAGATTGATCATTTGTTCGACGAAGATTGATGAATATGACCAAGCGTGTGACGATACCCAACTGCAAGGACACATATTGTTTGAGGTAGAGTACACATATGGTAAATTTGACCAAGTGACAAGTGTTGACAAGACACCTAACTGCAAGGACACACCCTGCTTAAGGTGAATGACAAGGTTGAGAAAGTCTAATCCCAGGAAGGATGCATCCTAATAAAAGACAAGAGATAAGACCGAATGAGACAAATGACATAATGCCCCATTCCAGCCAAATGACCAGGTTGATGGATGATAAGATAATCGATTGATGAAAGATTTCATTCGTTTGTTGTTTTAGTTTGAATGATGATTGCTTCCAGACCAAGGAAACGACTCGACTCGGTGAACCCTAAAGGACGTGACCTAGGGGAGCTCGAGGGATCATTGATAGATGGACTTGCCTACGTAGCAGTGCACAAAGATCTTGTAGTTTGACACAAATTGACTTTGTCTTATTTGACAAAATATCGAGTCATGATTTTATTTGGACAACTTGAAAGGACTGACCTAATGCCTTGGGGGATCATTTAAGATGAGCCTTGCCTACTTAGCAAATGTACAGAGGCAACATAGTTCAACCACTCTAACAAAATTGACTTAGACTTGGACTTTGTTTTTAGAAGTTTAGAAGTTTTTCTCATGTTTTTGGATTTTGAGGATTTTATGATTTTTATTTTTATTTTAAAATATTTTGATTTTTTTGGATTTTAAAATATTTTGAGTTTTTGGATTTTGAAATGTTGTGATCTTTTTTTTAAATATTTTGATTTTTTGGATTTGAAATGTTTTGATTTTTGGATTTTGAAATGTTTTGATTTTTTGGATTTTGAAATGTTTTGATTTTTTGGATTTTGAAATGTTTTGATTTTTTTTGGATTTTGAAATGTTTTGATTTTTTTGGATTTTGAAATGTTTTGACTTTTTTTTGGATTTTGAAGGTTTTAAAGGGCTGATACCATGCATTATTTCCCATGAAGATGTAAGTCGATGAATTTCCCCCAGTCAGGTATAGGGACAATTTACTATGTGCGAGGGGAAGCAGAAAATGCACTGATGGAGATGAAAGCAAAGGATGCTAAATGTCGGTGGTCTTCAGGCCATGGGAGGGATGACAAAGATTTATTTTGGATGAATGAGACTTTATTATGGATGATGACTATAGGGATCATGACAAATGCATGTGAAAGATACCCACAATCAACTAGGTAGCATGCACAAGGATCCAACGACAAACATGATCTTGCCCCTAGTCAAGTTGAAAACCAATTGATAGGTGATGATGATGATGACAACATTGTTTGATATGGGAAGGAAACATCCTGAAACAACATGAGGATTGGGAAAGACATATCTCGTTGATGATAATGTGACTAAAGGATCAAGGTTTGCAGCAAGGCTAGGAAAAAGCCAATGAATGTTTTGGATGATGCGCTAGGATGCATAGAAATATTGTATGGATTAGGCTTGTTGCATTTGAAATGATTAACCTTAGGAATAGATAGGATTATGGAGGGAACTTGGATAAGTGGATTATAATCCTCAAACCAATGACAAGGGAAACCAAGTCCAACAATAGGTATGAAAAGATAATGGATTGATTTTGGAAAAGGATAAGAGACATGAGGATTATTGGATGGAAGAATTAGGATATGATCTCCAAGGACTATTTCACATAGAAATAATTTATTTTCTCCAAAATATGGGTTTGGATAAATTCTATGAAGGCAATGACATGATATTTCATGGGTAGTGTATGACTAAAGGATAGACATGTCAATAATTTTTCCAAAGCATGATTTATGTTTGTACCCCATTTCTTATCAAGATCAAGGTAGGTGGGAAAACAGATGGAAACAATATGGATTGGAAGGATAGATGGAAATGTCATGATCCAGGCATGAAAGATGAGACAACTTGCCCCTAAGTGTAATGGTCCACATAGATAATTGCTCTTACAGATGACACCTGTTTGCTAGGTTTTCATCATGGTACTTATCCAAAGCGTCATAAAAATGGTTTTCACTATTGGATGATTTTTTTTCTCTTTTTTTTTTTTTGATGATGTCACACAAGACGCCTGTTTGCCAGGTTTTAATCAAGGTGGCAATTTTTTTTATTTTTTATGTCAACGTGGTATTCTAGATGACTGCTGATTTTTTTGAATCTTTTGATGGTGTTGATGTAGATACTAGTGTCATGATGTGCCAATAATGACCTTTATGGTGTCATGATGTGCTGATTGTTTTGAATCTTTTGATGGTGTTGATGTAGATACTGGTGTCATGATGTGCCAATAGTGACCTTTATGTGTCAAATGAAACCAATAGCAAATTATAGTTAAAGATATAATTCCCTACACAAAATTGAGATGATGTAATTCTAGTTATGGAAACTTGTAACCAAATTAGATAAATATGATAGACATAATCCATGAAATACATTTAAATCTAGGTCTAAGAGAGATTATATATATATTGTTATAGCAAGTCCCAATGATTATATGGGCTCAACTATAATGAGAATTGTAGTAGAGGACATGATGAGGTGCCCAAATATCCTCTATCTTAGGCTCAATAGTAGGATCTTATCCTTTGTGGCCTCACGTGGTCCTTAACCATCATCATGAGGTGGTGTACCTAGTGAGGCCTCTACACCATTCCCCTCCATTATGCCAAACCCTCCTCTTGTGATTGAAGTTCCCTCTTTATTTACTTCAACAATTGATTCAATTAGGGATAGTAGGGGGGCTGCAATAGGGTGTCCTTGATCCTTAACCCTAGGCCCAAGGATAGGACCTTATCCTCCTTGGTCTCGTGTGATCCTTAATAGATGACCTTTAACCATCATCATGAATTGCCATACCTAGTGAGGAATCATTCATAGCCCCCCCTCCTTGCATTCCTTCCTCATCCCTTCATGACCTTGAATTATTTCCAAATGAATATCATATCATTGTTCATAATATCAATAAATATATGCTACATTGATACATAATAAAACGTTATATCAATGTTTAATTGGTACAATTATATGTATATATATTCACATCTATATTTATCTGATAAATAAGCATAAAACAACTATCTCTGCATACCACATGAATTGATTATGTTATTATTTTGATTGAATTTCTACATATATATGAGAGGCTATGTTGTTGATCGATTACTTTTGTTGTATGCCTTTACTACTATCAATATCTAGATCTGATCTTTTTGATGCCTTCTCCTTTGGGGAATGAACCTATTTAAAGTCTTCCCCATGGGCGAATAGTCATCACAAAGGGAGGTTACCCAATTAAGGCTCAAACCATTTTCATCCATCGCACCCTTTAGGAGAATCGTTGTCTATCAATGGGTTTAAGTCACAAATATTCATTGAACTCCAAGGTAACTGCCCATAATTAATTGTTTCTCTTAAAGTAAAATTTAAATCGAAATCTTTTTTTTTAAATGCTGGAAAAGATCATGGAATATATATTTTTTATTACTATTTTACTCATATTGGAACGAACAATCACAGATGCATGACGACCACCTTTCACTTTGGGAAGAAATATTACTAGGAATCTACATTAATATGTACCCTCTATGTGAGTTTCATCTCTGTCTCCTAATAATCCCATGGGATAGTCACTCAACTTTATATTCTTTTGTTTTTATATTTAAGAAAAGATCAGTTTTTGAATATTTAAAGGGATAAGGGATTAAGGAGGGAAGTAGAATAGGTGGGAGCAGAAATAAATACAAAGATAAAACCATACAATAATGCTTGAAGAAAACTATTAATTTCATGGTTTACATGTTCAGCTCAAATGTATCTCCTAAATTATAAATATTGAGAATAAAATCCAGCTCAAACCAAAATTTGATCAATTACATTGTATTACAATACATTGACATAAAGGAATGAGGAGGCTAAGAAAGAAAGTTAAATACCTCAGAACTATATAGAAGTTCTCTATAGAACTTCCATGAAATACAAAGAATGATCGACTTTCTAAACTGTGACAATTGTGAAATATGTCACCTTCCTCCACGGAATCACGAAGAACTGCTATGTGATGTCACTTTTCCTCCTAAAGTAGTTTAATATTAGCAGAAAAATTAATAGATTACATGTTAATGTTAATATAATTTCCAAGGTGTGATGTTACTAAAATAATGTGAATAACTAAGAAAATAAACAATGTAACTATGAATATGCAATAAAAATGATTCTAAAGTAAATAATCAACATAGTAAATTGAATCACATATCAATATAATCCATATAGATTAACACCAAAACCATATATATAATATTTTCAATATATTTTAGAATCAATGGTTATAATACTTATTTGAACAATGGCACCTAGAAAATCCACTCTCACCCTAGGAAGATGCCAGTGGTACTAGCTCTTGCTATGGAGCAGTCTAGGAGAAATAAGTGGACTTTACCGCTCTACACGAGTGTTGGTTCCACTAGAACAATGCTCAACACCGTGCAATACCCAAGTCTTGGCCAAGACCGTCCTGAGTGCACTTTTGTACCCCAAGTTGGACACACACATAAGATGTTCCCCCTTCTTTGTCCCATCCATAGCTCACTAACCACTTCCTTCTTCCTTGAATGTTCTCCATTCTTGAGTGATCTCCATCCAAGTCTCACATAAATGCTTATATAAGCCTTAGGGGATGGTTTCCAAACCATCACACCCTTTCACAAAGGTTGCCTTTTAATCATTATTTAAAATAAATTTTTATTCTTCCCCTTTTAAAAGAGTTTTTATATATATTCTTTATTAATCTCTCTTTTAACCAAAAGGATCATAATAGCCTTTATTTTTTTATCTCCCTTTTAATTATAAAGGGTTATTTCATAATTTTCTCTTCTCTTGGGGAAAAAGTCACATACCATTTCTCCCCTTGTAAATTAGTTGTTGTCCTTAATAACACATGAGATGCATCTACATCACAACTCAGAAAACACAATCAATAATTGAAGAAACCGATATTGAACATAACTATTCTTCATAATATATATATATATATATATATATATATATATATATATTTACTTCATCTATATACTTTTCTTCTCTTAATTTGTAGATATCTCCCTTTTTCAATCACATTTTAAGTTAACTTGAGTAATTACAAAAAAAACAATTTTTTTCCCAATGACAAGAGTTATACATACATACATACTAGCACTTGTAGCAGAAGGGGCTACAAGGGTTACGTTGATAGAGAAGTATTTTAAAGATTTTGTACTCAATGATTTCGTATGAGTATGAAATGAGCCTGAAAAAAAATTTGGTTGTTCATTTATTTGATAATTTGACAAATATACTTTGATTATATTAATATATCAATAACCATATTTGAATCTCTTGTAACAAGATACCAAGTACACATCAAATGTCTGGAAATATAGTTAGGTTTGTATTGATTCTAAAACTATATGTAGAGACTTTTTCTATCTCTCCAAAATAAGAAAAATAAAATCCCAAGTACTTCTATATTTTAAAAATATACACCATTTCATTTTTATTATAATTTGGTTAACCATAGCAATAATAATCTCACTTGACATGCAATCAAGATTGAGATTACATCAAATTTTTGGAAATACATTTTCAAGTTTGTGTTGATTCTACAACTGTACCTAAAGAATCTTTCTGCTTCTCCTACTTTTCAAAAGTGTCAATAGCAACCTGCAAATCATCAATGCCCCCAATTGCTCACATTGTGTAAATATACACACCTTCAACAAAGGTTGTTAAACCTCCTGCCACAACCATGTTCTTTGTTCTACGAGTCAGGCTAGAGAATCCAACCATAGCTGAGACCTTCAGACAATAAATATTATATGAAGTTGGTATTAGACAATTATATGTCAAAAATTACAATAATGAATGGTAGAAAAGTAAAACTACTGAGTTTTAGTGCTTAGTGTGCTTGAATAATCACAAATTGCAACAAACAAAACTAAGCAAGAGACCAAATGACATGCAAAAGATGCTATAAAGTAGATTATTACATGCTAAATAATCATAACCATAATTAATGACACATCCTTGTTGTCTTGCATGAAACTTGATTGAACACGATATGATCATGACAAAAAAAAAATAGAGATTTGGTTTCTTCAATGGAATAATCATAAATCTTGTGATTGACATTAGAAAATCATGGTTGCTTGTGCATACACCTTTTCCAACCTCAACACGGATACAACTCATGGAAGAAGACAAAATGAACAAAGAAAAATTTAGATATAATACAACCGAATTAATATCCTATCAAATAGGACAACAATGCAAAAATATTTGACACAATGTAGTTTGGAGAACCTTCAAAAAAATAACTACCACTAATTAAAACATACAAAGGTAAAGAATACAAGACTATACAAAACATAAGAAAGATTGTTACCTTAGAGGCTAATTGATATCATGGTACGATAACACAATCATAAACACAATTAAAGGGGAAGAAAACTCATGCATTATTTTTGGTGAATCTCTTGCAATGTAAATACAACTTTTGTTGATGGCTCTATATGACTTCTTAAGAGGCTTCTATCCTTGCCTGAAACCCTAGAACTAGGGTTTTACCCTATGAGAGGCACAAAATGGTCGATGACTGTTAGGGAAGTGGTTTCATGGATATAAGACACTCATAGAATAAATAAAGAGATACAATAATAGAGAGTTGCTTGGAAATGGAGAAGCTGCTTATCAAAATGCATTTTGCTAGTCACATCAAACAAACGTCTATGCACTATAATGAATCAAACCAACACTTGAAGACTCATAGGACGTTTTTTGCACCTCATTTATTGACAGTACAATGGTATCTCTCAAGTGATGTTTCACAGGGCCTCTTGCAAAATGGTAGATATGAATTCAATTCTATTATTTTTTTCTGACATGAGGACTAGAGAACCATGCTTTCATTTAACAGATAACAACAAAATTGTTTTAGAAACAAAAAAAAAGTGATGAGGGATGCATGCAGATTTCAAAAATAAAACTCACTGAGACCATGGCAAGTGACTTACCTCAAGATTCTTCATAAATCATGTTGTGTTGTCAATGATACCGATGAGAAACAATGGATAGAGTTTGCAGGAAAAATGTACGAAGCCCTTGCACAATATAATTTATTTTTAAGGAGATGAACCAAATACAATCCCCTACAACCATTGCTTCAATCTATTAACAATAAAAAAAAAGTGGATTATAAAATATTTTTATAATGTACCCATGCGACATTAATAAAATTTATATGAAACCAAATAAAGTGTTGGCTTACATCAAGGGATTTATCACTCACCTGACACCAATAGGGCTCCCGAGTGAGGAAATATTTTGTCATTTTTGTCCTAGGGACATGAAGAATTGAATGACGAAATAACCATTAGAAGAGTAAGTTAGAGTGAGTAAGTAAGAGTAAGGCAAGTAAAGAACTAGAGTAAGTAAGAGTAAGGCAAGCTCATAAGGCAAGAACTAGAGTAGGGCAAGAGTCTTATGCTAGGATTCTCCTTCCAATTGCTAAAATATCCTTATCGGCAAGAACCTGGGAGATGGCAAGTGCTAGGATGGGTCTTTGATAGAGTGGCAAGTCCGGAGGCCAACTCTCCTTCAAAGAACAAAATAAAATTAGTAACATAGAAGAGCTAGAAGGTAGGCAAGCTGCTTTAATGTGTTGTCTCCTTCCTTATCTCCCTGGCATTCTTGTCAAGCTTGTCCCATTCTCGTAGAGCTTGTCTTTAAGGGTCTAACCTCGTCGTGGGTGGGAGGGCCCCTAAAATTCTATGGCGTGGTTGGATATTGTTGAAAGTATCTTAGATATGAGATTCCCACTCCCCAGACACAACTACAATGAGATTGTATGAATTATTTCCTTTAATAAACTATTGTGTTCTGCAAATGATAAAATTCTATTAAAAATATTTGTATAGTGTGCACAAAGAAATTGTATCTTGTTGATTTATTTATTTTGTTATGAAAGTGCCCTTTACCCTTTCGTGAGAAATAAATCAGATGCTAAATGCAAACAAATATTACACATAGTATATACACCAAAGCCCAGGTGTGTGTCCTCTGGGTTATGAAAGGGTAGATTCAGCTGATTGGTTCAAAGGCTATCCGCTAATTAAGAAATTCTCTTGCAACCCAAATAGTTTTAAGCTGCTTCAGCTTCTGTACATAATTTTATGGTTTTGACAATCGTGAGTATGCAGATGTAGTGTCATTTGAATAATAATGAAATAAAAATAGTAACCAAAGCCTGGCAATGAACATGTATATTCTTGTATACATATGCAGAACCGAGCTTGTCATAGGAGTTCCCTTATTTACACTAAATAAGCAGTTGAGAGAATAAATAAACCATCAACAACATACAAATTTCGAAAATAAAACTCCTTGACACCATGGCAAGTGACTTACCTCAAGATTATGCGCAAAGATGCCAATGAGAAAAAATGGGCAGTTCGCAAGAAAAGTTGAAGAAGCCCTACCACAGAAAAAAAATAAAAAATTAGATGAACCAAAACCAATCTTCCTACACCCGTTGCTTCAAATTATCTATAAAACAACTGCTACTTCAATCTATCTATAAAATGTAAAAATCAAGGTTTTAGGGTTCACAAAAATGTGATTCCATTAGAGCTACATATTAAATGTGAGTCAAAAATCTGATTTGATTCGGCATATTAAATGCGAGTCGAAAATCCGAAAAATTAAATGCAAGGCCTGAAGGAGGAATAGTAAACAACCACTAGGAAATTGTTTCACGACCAGTTGTTTCAGGTGTGAAACAGGTATCCGCTGAAACTTCAAACAATATATAGCCTATTAGCTAATTAGGAATTTGCAATCAAAGAAACTAATGGTATTTTATGTGTTTACTCACATATATTTCAACCTTATCAATTTTCTCTCATGCAACCAATTTTATTTAATATAGATATTTTAATCATTTACATGTAACTTCAACATTAAATTTACAAAATTATTATCATGTGTTAACATATCATATACCTAGTGAAATGACATGTACATATCCCATACTATGTAGTCACTCATTGATATACTCAAAATATATTATAAGATGATAATCATGCATTTTGGACTACATGAGTATCCTCTTTCCTATATGTCAAGTATAATTGAATTGAAACAAGTACAAAGTTATCCTAGAAGGAGTTCATATTTAAGACACCTATACAAAGTTATTGGGTTGATCAAGTCCAATAACAAAGTACAATAGAATAAAACATGGTAATATTTCTAGGCATCTTAACATGAATATAATAATAGTAAATTGTTAACATGCATAGAGAAACATTAGGCCTAGTCTTTCCTTCATTTAATTTGATCCAAAGATGAATAAATTTTAATTAAAATGATAAATTGAGTAGATAATTTTACTAGATGAGTATTTTAATTAAAATTATAATTATGTCTAAAGGCCCACAACAAATTACCCTCTATCACATTAATTTTGAAATCTTAGCACCCATCCTAAAATATTAACTATGTAACTAAATACACTTGGTATCTATAGCTAACTCATCCATTATTACTCCTTAATCAGATTGTTGACACAATAAGGCCCATGTCCCATAAGATGAGACTCATTCAACAATCTTTCATTATTTAGTTCTTTATGTAAGGAAGTTCACCACAAGAAAAGCTCTATATTAGTGATCAAAAAAACCATCTAGAATCCTTTTGTTGGGCTTCCCTTTTTTTTTTTTTAATTCACAAAGGTAGTTCAATATTTGTCAATTTTCCTATGGCATCATTATCTAAAATATGATTAGGCTTGAGATCCCTATAAATGAATTCTAACTTGTGAAGACAAGTCAAGGTCTACATCTTTTAATATTGTTGCAACTATATACTCTTCAAATGGACATCATCAAATGAAATTTTTAATATATTTGGTCAATCTAACCCACATATATGGTATAACTTTACATAACCATTTTCCACCCATGAAAGAGCAATGAGTATTTTCAAAATTAGAGGTGGTTTCTCCCCTTGTAAAAATTTGACATGTCCTCATGTTGAAGGCTAAGAGAACCAAATAAGTTCTATGTCATATAAAATATTGTGTTTAACTAATGCATAATGATATTTTCTAAATTTTATGGTGTGAAAATGATTTTAAAACCTTTGGGTAATGGTCCCACAATGTACTTAAAATAGATATATGTAAGAAATTGTAGTGTCAATTTTTAAATAAACATATCAAGCATGGTAAAACCATTATCTTAAACTAGAGACAAGGACAAATTGATATTAGCATGAATATACAAATTCACTAGGGTGAAGCCACAATAGTGGTTTACAATTCAGGTGAGGAAGGAAAACTCACAAAAAATGACCCCAAGGCAAAAAAAGTGATTTTAGGGGTTTGTACGAACCTACTGGTTCGACCGAACCAATAAGGGGTTCGCTCAAACCCCTTTGAATCTTGGCCGCCAAAAAAAACAAAAAAATGCATAGGAAAGGGGTTTGAGTGAACCTCTTTGAAGGGGTTCACTCGAACCATGGTTCACTCGAACCCCTATGGGTTCGTACGAACCCCCCTTATCCCTCATCCCCCATCTGAGACACAAAAAAAACCTAAATTTTGGCATTTCGGAGCTCGGGTTGAGGATGAAAATGGAGGAATCTTCACAAACCCAACTAGAATCAGGTAGTCCTCAAAATGAGCTATCCAATGAATATAATTTTAATATGTTTTGGTTTTATTATGTATGTGTTTTTTTAGTTTTATTAAACATAGGTTTTTCACAGAAAATCATGCTCTTTGTTTTGCACATGTGGAAAAATAACAGATTATCAAAATAAAATTTTTAAAAATATTTTCGTGTTGGGTATTGATGTCCTTGATCCATTAAAAAAATAAGAATTAAATTTCGATACATACAGAAAAAGTTATGTTGTATACAGTCCGCCTATGTCTGAATTGCAATTGGTTTGACTTCGAAACTTGATTAAGGAAAAAATATTCAATTAAAAACTATGAGACAAAATGAAAGTGCTAGATATCGTAGTTACAAATCTAAATTCAAAAAAATTATAATTTTATCCTTCATACAAAAAAAGTTATGTTGTATACGGTGAGCGTGACTTTAAAAAAATGTTGTTTTATGAAAAAAACCAGTTTTTGTGGGAGATGAAAAAAGAAGTGCAATCTAATTCCAAATTTTTTGAAAAAAACATTTTAAAAATCTGCAAACAAAATTTGACAAGACTCTAGTTTTCATCATCTTCAAATTCTTCACGGTTTAGCCGCTATAGGTGCCCGAATGTGAAGATTTAGTTAAAAATAATAATTTCAGTGTCCAGTTTGGCCAAAAATTGTAAACCACTATTGTGGGATCACCCACCATTATTAAAGCAATAATGCTTATTGAAAAAACAACTTCTTTATATAAGTGAGACTTGAACTTAATACCACTCAAACTATCTTCATACATGAATCAACATGGTCGCCTATTGAGGTGCATATAGATTGACTAGGAATAATTGGGATTGAATAGGGACCCTATAAGTCACATCTAATGCCAATGCATAGTATCAACAAGTGAGCCCTTGATTCCATAATGAATAGGCCAAAATTTTACAAGTAAAGAAAGAATGGTCCATATTACTCTCTTACCAATTCATCTTTTGCTTTCTTCTAAGTAGTTTAGTTTCCTTGGTTAGCTCAATAATCTAGCTCATTATTATTCACCAGATTATTCCTTAAAAAATTTGACTTGGGTATATGGGTATATAATCATGAAGAGAAATAAATGATACGTGCAAATTAGGATCAAGTAGTTCTAAAAAATATTATCTAATTACATTGATCCACATTAAATTCTAGGGTGTTTTCACCACCTTCCACCTATTTAATAACTTGTCTTCTTCAATTATTGATTTTAGCAAAAGAAGTTATGGGTTGCACTTATGAATAATTGTCAATTTCAAACGGAAGGTAAAAGTAAAGTAACAATTTGTAACTTTACAAAAATACACAAAAGGGCTGCATGTCCACAAAGAAGTAGAAAGTAGATCACGTAAGCATTTGGCAAGTTGAGAAACTATAGGTGGAGTAGGAAATAATCTTTAAGCTAAGGAATGAAAGGATGTAGAATAACTTGAAGTTTCTCATGTTTTGTCTAAACATGCATAATTTAGTTCAAAATTTCTTCATTTTTAAAATATGGGCCCACGCGAAGGCAACTTAAGACCAAAACATTGCAAATTTGATCAACTTTGACTTGACCTCTTTTAAAGAATGAAATACAAGACAAAAACAAAATGAGAAGGAAATAGACACGAAATTTAAATGACCATAAAGACCAAAAATACAGTTTTTGGATTCAATATCAATGGGACCCCATAGGAAATGTTACACATTTTTCATGCTTTTTCAGAAACTTTGTTTCAATAATATTTTTCGAAATGATGGTTGTATTTCCAATTGAAGAGTTCTTCCCTGCCATCTGATCAACCTCTAATAATCTGTCCGTAGATTATTAAAAATTTGTTAGTATTATTTTTCCAAAACAATATATCATTGGTGTAAATCGAGGTGATGGCGTATGGTAGGACCTGGAGTAACTAAAGACATCAAACTCTGTTGTGCAGCAGGGACAAAGCACAATCCCATTTGTATCCACCATAAATAAAGTATCCCACAATCCATGATAAATGTTGGTTGATAGTCATTTAGCTTTCAAGTGCAGACATATATAAAATCAGTACAACATCCATTCCATGCATTGCAGAAGGCATGGAGGAGGTGACGTTTGATTATATTCTCCACTGGAATTGCTTTGAACATTAAGAGTCCAAGTTCTTTAGTCATATCAAATATGACATCCTCCTCAACATGATGTGTGTGGAGGGGAGAGTTCATTAAAATAGGTGACATAGTAAAGGTGAGTCAAAAATCCATGGACGATTTTGGAAGTTTGACAAAAGCAAGGTTTTGAATTTACTCTTCTTGATTTTCCGTTAACTATTTGGAGCATCTGGTTGGAGTCGAGTCATGGAGTATTCTTCAAGAATTCCAAATGACGGTACCCTTACCTAGCCAGAGATTTCCCTTAGAAGTGGCGTATGTTTTCAATATGGCATATAAGTCGTTTGGAGATGGCACATAAGATATATATTCTTACTCTTAACTCTTCACTGCATACCGGCAGATTATCCTTGGATCCTAACATTTTATCTCATTTACATTCCTGTTTATTGTATCCTTTGTTGAGGAGGTCGTGACCTCTATTTTTGGAGTTTCATTATGTGGTGGGCATGGCCCCTTCACAGGTCGCTTCCCAAGGAGGAGACTCATCATGCTCACTTAATCTTCATCAACCCATAGGCACGAAAAATTAAATAAAACCAAACAATAAAAGGATATAAATGTAGCAGTTGCTTTTGAAAGAAAACATGGAGCAGAGGAGAAACACAAAATCAAAGAAACTCTGAATTTGAGCTCTACTGAATACAGGCTCAAGCATTTAATTTATATTCAAATACATAATAAATTCTGCAGGCACTATAGTAGAAAGTTAGTGCAGGAACTATAGTAGAAAGTTAGCTTTGTCATTTATGCTGGTTAGGTGGAATAGCACAACATGAACAACGTGGGGAAGCATAAGGCGACATTGGACGGCTGAGGACAGTGCTGAGGGGTCCTACAGATGGTCTGTCTGTTTAATTTATCATAACAACACTTTCATTTGTTTTTGCAGGAAATCATACCATCTTCCTTTCATTTTTTGAAACAATGCTTCACCAAAGGCAATCTATGCTTCGCCAATCACGAACAACACTTCACAAATTGTAAACAATACTTCACTAATAAACACATAAATAACCACAGAAGACTGGCTGCTAAAACCCCTTATCCCCGGGCTTTGATACCATGAAAGAAAACATGGAACAGAGGAGAAACACAAAACCAGAGAAACTCTGAATTTGAGCTCTACTGATACAAGCTCAAGCATTCAATTTATAATCAAATACATAATAAATTCATTTTGCAGGCACTGTAGTAGAGAGTTAGCACTGTCATTTATGCTGGTTAGGTGGAATAGCACATCACAGCATGAACAACGTGGGGAAGCACAAGGCGACATTGGACGGCTGAGGGCAACGCTGAGGGGTCCTGCAGATGGTCTGTGCCGACGGACATAATTAATTTATCATTCCAATAGCTTTGCCCTTCCCTGGCGGCCTCCTTTTCCTTTGACTAGTGCAGCCCAGCCTAGTAGTCTCTTTCAAGAAGATCAAAGTTTTAAAACCAGCCCATGATCAGGCACAGATTGAAGTAAGGGGTCGAAAAGTTTGGCCATTACAAGTACATTCTAATCTACAGCCTTTAGACTGGGTGAGATGAATGAATGTGGACCAAAACGAGTTATCCACGACGCTCTACATGACCCCGTAGGCAACTACTTTCCAATGCTGCTTTAACTATACGCCATTCATTTTCTCTTAAGGACAAGATTTTTCTTTTCTCAGACTGAGGTGGGGGCAGCTTATAAATTAGTTTTGCCAGCACTGAATAATAAATGCAGTCTGAATGCAAAAAGAAAAACTTTCGTGAATGGAAAATATACCTACATATAGTGGAGAGCAGGGAGGGCCCAGTCATGGCCACCATTTTCATTCTTTTGATATCTTTCAATTTTTTCCAAAAATATAGTGGAGAGTAGAAAGGGTCTAGGGGAGATGTACCAGTAGTCGTTAGGGCTAACTTCGTGCATTCGTGCAAAGTGTAAAATAATTCTGATTTCAAATTATTATTTTTGGGCTTCTTATTAAGCGAGTTAGGACCTTAAAAAGAAAAAAATGGCTTCTGGATATTTAAAACGCACCTTGTGGAACCCGTAAAGCAAAAGGTGTTCAAAAAATGTGTTTTTAAACCTTCGTCCCATCATCTTTACCACTTCGTCATTATCCGTTCATTAGACAAACAAGAAAAATACACAAAAAATTAAAGTGTTTTCAATAGTTTTCAATGTGTTTTATATTTTTTGGTCAACTACACATTCAGTAGTGAACATATATTGGTGTAATTTGTAAATTTTTATTGGCATAATTAAAACAATGTAATGACTAAAATGTGTAAACGGTTATTGGGGGGTCAGGTGAACAATGAGTGAACCGGTATTGGATCATGGACGACAATTGGGTCTTTTCCCCTAATCACTTCATCATTATTTTCATTTTTATTTTTTCATTATAGTTTTTTATTAATATATTATTATTATTATTATTTTATTGAAAGAATATATTATTATTATTTAAAAAATTGTGTAATTATATTTTTTATCATTAAGATACAAATATTTATTTGTTAGATGCATAGTATTTATATTTTCTAATTATTTATGGATTATACTCTACATAAATTTAGATATAGACTAAGTATCTTTAATAAAAATTTGTATGATTGATCATAGATTATTCTTGACAAAATAGAAAGTGTGTTGTTTCTTATGTAAATGAGGTTTGAGATTGTACAATCTTCCACACCCTTAAGACAAGATATAGAAAAGGTATCCACTTTACTAACAACATTAACCTTCCCTATTTCAATAAAAACTACCACCTATTAGATAATATTTAATTTTATAATTGATTTTTTTTTTGTTTTCTACATGCTTTAATGTTTTAACAGTAATAATTGACTTAAAAGTTTTAATTAATATTTGAGTTAAACTTTGTGTTTATGTCTCTAAATCTTTTTTCTTCCTCTTTATAAAAATTACATAAAAAATAAAAAACTCTTGAAATAAAAATATGAATAAAATAAAATATTTTTTAATATAATACACTATAATTACTCAAATACAACAAAAACTAATATTTTTCCGTACAATGTGTCCTTCCCCAAAATGTCCTACTATCTTCGAGTCTAAGAGAATAATTTTGTGGAAGGATGAACTCATGTTATTATCTTCTTTATCTATGTTTATTAGATGTTTTAGGCTTTTAGAGTCCATAATATTCAAAGAGAGTGAAATTGTTTCGCATTGAATGTTCAATCAGACCATCAGCTAAGCTTCTGTATTGAATTTTTTTGTTATTAACCATGAGTTGTTAAGGTGAGTATTGTTGCTGGTGGAAGAAGTGTTGGAAACATTTATTGTCTCTGAGCCTATCGTTGCTTTACCTACCCGTCAGGAGTTATTTTTTCAATGTTGGTTTTTGGGATCTTCATCCCTGCAGCTCCTGACTGCTCAAAATTGAATGTAGTAGAAATTTTTGAATTCCCAATTAATGCTGGTAGGTAATTTTGAATTTGAGAGGGATTTTTTGAATGAGACAAATAGAGGGAATGTTTTCCCAGTCAATAGGTTGAATGTGTTAGTCAGTTTTTTGCAGCAGCAACAGGGAATATTCTCAGAACATTTTGCAGAGTGTTTGCAATGAGTAGGATTGCTCCTGACCACTCAGTGTTTTCCAGGAACAACATATAGTTCTTGTTGAATAGGAATAGAGAGCTATGAGTAGCTCCTGATAGTTTATGATTTGGTTGAGCAACTGATCACTCCCAAAAAGTTGTAATAGGTAGTTTGTAGTTTTTTGTTTCCAGTTTGAAAGCTTTTTGTAATCATTGTTTTCTAGTTATTAGAAAAAGAAATATTGCATGCCCAGTTTTCTATGTCTCCATTGAGTTCACTTTTTTTATTCTGCAATTTGGGTATTTCCAGCTTGACTGGAAATCAGAGTAGTAGCTCTATGTGTGGTAGTTTGTGCATTAAAAAATTATTGACATGGTATCAGAGCATTTGTGCTTCTGAAATTTCTACATGGTATCATAGCCATAGGCCCCATTTATTCGTGAGTTAGGGCATTTGTTTTTTTTTGGGTATCAAGTTTTTCCTGTAGGAGACATGGCTGGAGATGAAGGGAAGAGTTGGCAGAAGCCACTGTCCTTTAATAGATAAAGCTATGATGCTTGGGCCAAGAAAATGAAAACCATTATGGTTGCAAATGATTTGGGATTTTTTGATAAATGGGTTTGTGGATGTCACTGACCCAGCTACATTTGCAGCTCTCACAAATAACTAGAAGACCCAGTTAAAGGAACAAAGAAAGAAGGATGCTAAGGCATTAAGTTTGATAGAAGAAACCTTGACAAAGGCCATTTTTTCTAGAATAACAACAGCTGAATATGCAAAGGAAGCTTGGGAAATCCTCCAGACCGGCTACATAGGGACTAAAAAAGTCAGATTCCTAAAGCTCTAGATTCTTTGAAGAGAGTTCGAGATTATCGAGATGAAAGAAAGTGAGACCATCTCAGAGTTTCACACAAGGTTCTCGGGTTTGAATAATCAGCTAAGAACGAATGGAGAAATGGAGGAGTAGAAGATTGTTGAAAAAATTCTTAGATGTCTACCTACGAGGTATGATGTGCTCATCATTGCTATTGAAGAGGCAAAAGACCTCTCTACTTTGATAGTGGATGAGTTAATGGGTTCTCTTCAAACCCATGAGCAACACCTAAAAAGGTCTTCTACTTCTTCCCAAGAGAAAGCCTTCAAAGCTCAGTTAAATGCAAGAGGCAGGGGGAGAGGTAAAAATGGATCCCAAAGAGGTAGATGCAGATCCAGACAAGGAAATGTTGGAGGAGAAAGCTTGAGATGAGAAAGCAACCAAGAAGGAGCAAGCAACTCTAAGAACAAATCTTGTAGAGGCATGAAGATCAACAATTCGAATGGGAGAAATGACAAGAGCAACATTGAATGCTACTACTATCATAAGTTTAGCCATTATGCTAGTGAGTGCTGGAAAAAGCATGGTAATCAGCAAAAATAGAATGCAAATGTGGTTGAAGGCAATCAGTCCACAACCTTCATCATGTGCAATATTGGTGAAGAAGGCAACCTCGAAGTCTGGTATTTGGACAACGGTTGTAGCAACCACATGAGTGGTAATGAAAGTCGATTTTCTTTGATTGATAAAAATATTAAATTTGATATTAGAATGGGGATCAATGGAGTAGTTCCAGTCAAAGGAAAAGGATCTATCATGATCCGCATCAAGCAAGGTGAGAAGAAGGAGATTCAAAATGTGTTTTTTGCACCGGGGTTAAAGCATAACCTCATGAGTGTTGGATAGCTGATCCAAAATGGATACAAAGTGTTAATAGAGAAGGGCCAATGCATCATTTATGACAAGAATGAAAGGACGAAAGTGTTTGTAGTAGTTGCAATGACAAAGAACCAGATGTTTTCATTGAATATTGAGACGTGCTTCTCATCTCAATCTGTTGTTGCACCTCTCATGGATGGAAAATGTACAATAGTACAACAAGCAACCCTCAAGAGCACCTTTGAAGACCCTTAGGCTATGCTGGTTTGAGTCTTTTGTCCAAGAGAAAAATGATTGATGGTTTGCCAAGTATAGTAGATCCTAAAGTTAGATGTGAGGTTTGCATTTTGGGTAAGCAACATAGGCACCCCTTTCAATCGGGAAACTCTACAAAGGCAAGAGCACCATTGGAGCTGGTGCATACAAATTTGGTAGGCCCTATGCAAATCACATATATTGGTAATAGCATATTTTTTATGACCTTCATTGATGATTTCAGTTGTAAGACATGGGTTTATTTCTTGCAGCATAAGTATGATGCATTTGATAAGTTTTTGTTGTTTAAGGCCCAAGCTGAAAAGGAGAGTGGACATTTCATTAAGGTCCTAAGGTTAGATTGTGGAGGAGAGTATACCTCCAATCGTTTTATAAATTTTTGCAGGCAAAATGGCATAAAAAAGGAGCTTACAGCCAATTATACTTTGCAACAAAATGGAGTGGCTAAAAGAAAGAATAGGACCATCGTGGAGATGGCAAAGAGCATGATGAAAGCAAAGGGACTCTCAACTTAATATTGGGGAGAGATTGTAGTAACAATTGTATATCTGATAAATAGAAGTCCAACAAAGGCGGTCCGTGAAACATTCCCACAAGAGGCATGGACAAAATTTAGATGGATGATTGAGCACTTGAGAGTGTTTGGTTGTGTAGCATATGCTCACATGCCTAAAGAAAAGAGGCATAAATTGGATGATAAGGGTGAGAAGTGCATCTTCACGGGTTATTGTTCAAAGTCCAAAGCCTACAGGTTGTATAACCCAATCACCAAGAAAATTGTTATCAATAGAGATGTGGAATTTTTACAAGATCAATCATGGGATGGCATGATTGCACTCAATCGCTCCCGATCACTCCCGATTGCTCCTGAAGTTGAAGGAAAGGAACAAGAAGTGCAACATGATGTTTTAGTGGAGCCTACAGTAGCTCCTGACCATTCTAGATGAGCTCACGATAGCTCTCGATCGATCCTGATCAGAACAAACAGAAAGACAAGCAGCCATAAACAATTAGAGAATGGGTCGCAGAGAGCTCCCGACAGCTCCCGATCGCTCCAGAACCAGCCTGTTTAGTAGAGCAGCAACAGTAATGAAAGTTCAGACCCCACTCTTGCCTCCCTAATGCCAAAGAAAGCCAAGAGTCTAAGGGAGATTTACCAAGATGAAAGGTATGATGAAGAGTTTGATGAGAACATGAATTTTGCATTGTCTTCTCATAGTGATCCGATTTATTTTGAAGAAGCTGTGAAAGAGGAGAAATGGTGTGAGGCCATGGATGAGGAGATAGATGCAATAGAGAGAAATGACACATGGGAGTTAACTGATTTTCCTCCCAACAAGTAAGTTATTGGGGTGAAATGGGTCTACAAGACCAAGTGCAATGTCGAAGGAAGCATAGATCGACATAAGGCATGTTTGGTGGTCAAGGGGTACAAACAACAGTTTGGGAGAGATTATGATGAGACATATGCCTCTATTGCAAGGATGGAGACTATGCGGGCAGTCATAGCAATTGCAGCCAAACACAAATGGAAGGTGTTTCAAATGGACGTGAAGTCCGCCTTTCTTAATGGAGTGTTGAAAGAGGAAGTTTATGTGGAGCAGCCATTTGGATATGAAGTTCCAGGTGAAGAACACAAGGTGTATAGGCTAAAGAAAGCTATTTATGGGCTGAAGCAAGATCCACGGGCATGGTACAATAAGATTAACTCATATTTGATGAGCAATGGATTTAGCAAAAGCGATGGTGAGCCCACTCTTTACATCAAGGCAACAAATGGTAATATTTTGATTGTTGTCTTGTATGTAGATGATTTAGTTTTTATTGGGGATGATGATTTCCTCATTTTTGATTTTAAAGAGGCCATGAAAAGAGAGTTTGAAATGATAGATTTAGGTCCTTTCAAATATTTTATAGGCATAGAAGTAAAACAAATGCATGATGGTATATTTATCTCTCAAGAAAAGTATGCAATTAAGATCTTGAAGAGGTTTAGAATGCTTGAAATCAAGTCTGCCCCAACACCAACAATCGTAGGTCTAAAGTTGAGCAAGGAAGATTGCAACAACAATGTGGATCCAACCATGTATAAAAGTTTGGTTGGAAGTTTGATTTATTTGACAACAACTAGGTTAGATATAATGCATGGAATGAGTCTAATTTTCAGATTTATGGAGACTCCAAGAGACACCCATTGGCAAGCGGGTAAGAGAATCCTGAAGTATGTGAATGGCACCAAAGGATATGGCGTGTTGTACATAGAAACAAAAGAGTATGGGTTGGTTGGATACACTGCCAATGATTGGGCAAGAAGTTTGGGTGATAGGAAGAGCACTTTGGGCTATGTGTTTCATTTGGGTTTGGGTGCTATCTCATGGGCTTCCAAGAAGCAACCTATAGTTTCCCTATCAATAGTAGAGGGTGAGTATATAGCAGAAAATCTAGTTGTATGTCAGGCTATTTGGCTGAGAAGAATCTTGGAAAATTTGAGAGAAGAACAAGAGGATGGAATAGTGATCTTTTGTGACAATGTTTCATCGATAGATTTGACAAAAAATCACGTGTTTCATGGAAGAAGCAAGCACATTGAAATCAAGTATCATTTTATCAAATAATTAGTTGAAAATGGTGAAATCAAAATGGAATTTTGCAGGTTTGAGCAGCAGCTAGCAGACATATTCACCAAGCCATTGAGCAAGGATGGTTTCGAGTGCCTAAGGAGTAGATTGGGTGTAGTTGATTTGGATCAGGATTGATCTTGTTTTGTTGGCTCAGGAAAAAGGGGGAGTGTTGGAAACATTTATTGTCCCTGAGCCTGTCGTTGCTTTACCTACCTATCAAGAGCTATTTTTTCAATGCCAATTTTTGGGATCTTCATCCCTGTAGCTCCTGATTGCTCAGAATTGAATGTAGTAGAAATTTTTGAATTTCCAATTAATACTGGTAGGTAATTTCAAATTTGAGAGGGATTTTTTAAATGACAAATAGAGGGAATTTTTTCCCAGTCAGTAGTTTGAACGTCTTAGTCAGTTTTTTGCAGTAGCAAGAAGAAAAGTTGTAGCAGTAACAAGGAATATTCTCAGAACATTTTGCAGAGTGTTTGCAATAAGCAGGATTGCTCCTAATCGCTCGGTGTTTGCCAAGAATAATAGATAGTTCCTATCGAATAGGAATAGATAGCTTTGAGTAGCTCCTGATAGTTTATGATCTGGTTGAGCAGTTGATCGCTCCCAGAAAGTTGTAATAGGTAGTTTGTAGTTTGTTGTTTCTAGTTTGAAATATTTTTGTAATCGTTATTTTCTGGTTATTAGAAAAAGAAATATTGCATGCCCAATTTTTGTGTCTCCATTGAGTTCATTTTTTTTATTCTGCAATTTGGGTATTTCTAGCTTGACTGGAAATCAGAGCAGCAACTCTGTGTGTGGCAGTTTGTGCATTCAGAAATTATTGACATGGTATCAGAGCATTTGTGCTTCTAAAATTTCTACATGGTATAAGAGCATTTGTTCTTCTGAAATTTATACAAGAAGAAGCCACATCCTTATCCACCAATACATCCGCCATATCCTTCTGTGTTATCAACACATCCTCCAGCTGAAACTCTAGAAGAGCCATCCTCATCCACACCAACACCCGTAGAGGTCTTGTAAAGCTTCAAAGAAGTGGACATTGATAAGGCGGATGATTTTATCAAGGCCATTAGAGAACAGTTGGAAGCAGTGACAACTTACAAGGTTGGCTATAAACTTTATTTCTTTTCGTTCGAATAAGATTAACTATGAATGGTCTTTATTGCTTTTTCTTTTCTTTTTATTCTGTTGAAAGAATGAACAGGATACTCCAAGTACAAGTTCTTCTAATGCAGACAAGTTGTCAAACTAGGCTTCCTATATTCGGAGCGGGGCCAAATTTCTAAAATTTTCTAGCAATCATATAGAAAAACTTCAAAATAAGGTAAACCTATATGATAATATGGGTATTTTTTCCCCTAATTTTTATATGGAACTTATCTTCTGTTTGTTATTGATTTATAGAGTGACTCTTCTCATTCGGGAGAAGCAACAAAAATTGCAGGAGATATGCTTCAGTTTATTGGGCAACTGCATTGGGTAGTTGCAGGGCTTTCTCTCGTAGGATATCTGGTATCAAAATGTCAAAATGTTTCTAAGAACTAGACTGGATATGTAGATCTCTTAAAATCCATGCTTAAACTTGCATATCATATTAAGCGCTTAAACAATCTTTCTCTTGAAAATGAAAACAAGGAAGTTTTTAAAAATGTCTTTCAATATATTGTTGAAGGATCAATATTTTATGCTTCCCAACTAGATTCAGGAAAAATTTCTAGGTGGGTACTTTGTTCCCTCTAAGATTTGTGGCTTAAGCTCAGTTTGTTATTATTTACTTAGAAATTTTTAATTTTATGTTGCAGCTTCTTGAAAACATCAATAAACTCTAACACTTTGAGTGGTGTTCACTCCAAGATAGATATGATTTATCAAGATATGCAAGTAATTTCTGGAATAGAAATGTTAGTGTAACAATGTGAAATGCCAGCACAACAGCCAATTGTTCTTCCTCTATCACAAACAGTCTATCCAAAGAATGTAGGTAGGTACTTAAAAACAAAGTCATCCCTCATAGTATAAGAATACATTACAATATTTCAATATTTGCATTTGATTGCCAATAGGTTACATTTCATCCAAACAATATTGTCATATATTAACCATGCCCTACCTATCTGAGATGTTTCGACCCTATGTGATGAAAGTTTTGGTGATTTGTAGCTTTCATTTGTTAGTGTTTATCATGACACTCTTCTTCTTGTCAACAGTTGGAATAAAAGAACAATTAGAAGCAGTTAATACGTTGCTGAATATGAAAAAAGACGAAGATTTCCCATCCAGTGCTATTGTTATCTAGGGCTTTGGTGGCATTGGGAAGACAACCCTCGCTCAAGTTGTTGTCTCCATAGTAGATGCAAAGAGTTACAACTATGCCAGAATTGAATTAGATAAGGTTTTTGGCAAGAACAACTATAAAGTAATGCAACAACAAATTTTGAAAAATGCCTTTCCAACTTTTAAAGGTGGAAAGAAAATAAAATTACAAGATGATACAAATTGTAGGGATAAGTTAACAAGGGGTTTTCAAAGTGAAACAAATAAGCCTATGTTTTTGTTTATAGATAATTCCCTGCACGTAAGAGACCTGGAGAAAATTTGTGAACCCAAACAACCAGGATCTTGAGGGTCACAGATGTGCTTCAAGAATGCGGCCTTTAATGCAAGGACGAATATGTCAAAACTCTTTATGGAAAGCATGCGGTGGAAATTCTCTGCAATGACCCTACAATTCGTGATGGTATGAAAGATGATCTAAAAAAGATGCTCAAGCTCTATAATGGGATTCTGTTGGTTCTGAAGATAGTTAGTGCACATTTGCGCAAGCAAAAATAAAATGTAGACCATTGCATGCAGATAGTTGGAGCTTTAGAAAGCAGAGAGATCATTAAAGAATATGATCTCAGTAACTGTTTGTTTGATTTTGTGTATAACAAGTTGGAGGTGTCCACACAAGAAGCATTTTTAGACATATGTTGCTTCTTTGATAATGGTTTCCGTCATCGAATTGCAAAGTACATTGTGGGGGCTGAGGAAGTCACATTCCTTCAAGAGGCTGCATTGATAACGACAGTGATGGGAGAGCCACTAAAGGATCATTTTCAGAGTATTTTTCCATGGCCGTTGACCTTAAGTTATTTTCGCTATAATATTTTGTTGTTAAGACAGACTTTGGAGGAGAGGGAAGAGGAGGAGGTGTTGTCTGTTCACGATATTATCCGATCAATAGGGCAAAGTTTGTCAAAATCCAGTAGAATTATGGACTTCAACTCTCTGAGTGAAGCTAAAAAAGATTAGGTATGTTTCTCCTCTAATTATACTAAGATGGATTAAGTAACTATTTACTTTCATTTTTAAATAAAACTTGCTAACACCTCAGTCTCGCAGGGCAAGCTCAAAGGAATTAAAGGAGTTTGGCTTGAAAATAAAAATAAAGATCAATATTGCAGGGTTGAGAAAAGGCACCTTAATTTGATGGATAGACTAAGAATTCTAGTCGGGTGCAATAGTATTAATGTTAGCGCTACAGATGCAGTGAGATTCCTAGAGTTCAGATTTATGAGAATAGGAGGTGATATTTCTTGGGTGAATATAGAAGCACTTGATAAATTGGGTGTTCTAGAGTGTCAAAAGCTTCCCACTAAGGAGAGAGGTCCTATCAAGGCATGTCCTGAGTCCAATGACATACATACTTCCATTTCATTGTTGCACATTATGGTTATGATTTTAATTATTGATTTTCTTAATTGTTATGTTTTTTACCGTTAGTTAAAGTTGTGACAAAGAAAGAGAAACTTTGCATGCAATTACCAGAAAGTTTAAGGTCCATAAGAGTCTTCTTCCAACCAACTGAAATGGAGGACTTCGTGCCAAAATCCTCCTTGGAAGAATTATATATATCTTTTTATCCATCAAAAAAGTCTGCCGATGAAGAAAGAGACAACAATGAAAGTGCATTTTACAGCCATCTTCATGGCTTAAATAACTTGAAGACTCTGAGAATGAGGGGTTGTGATTCTTTATGCAAGCTTCCTTAAGAAGTCTGTAAATTACCGTAGTTGAGTAGACTCGTTATAAAGAGATGTAATAAGATGGAGCGTTTGCCGCACTTGTTTGGGCAGATGAAAACTCTAACACATTTGAACCCGTCCTACTGCACAAATTTGAAAGAATTACCAGAATTGTTTGGGCAGCTGAAAACTGTATTATATTTGAACCTATCAATATATACAAGTTTGAAATATTTTCCTTCCACTTTTGGTCAACTTGAAGCTCTGAAGTTCTTACTATTAAGAGATTGTTCAAACCTTACAAAACTGCCATCTACGTTTGAAGAACTGAGATCTTTGGGATATGTATCTCTATGTGGTTGTGACAAATTAGAGTCAAACATCTGCCTGATGGACGATACCATCAAACTTGTACTGAAGAGTGAGCATGTTTGTAGTAATAGCTATCAGAAGAACAAAAATTTGGAAATTGGTATATAACCACAATGATGGTGTGAGTTATGTTGCAAGACAAAAGGGGTAAAAATTTACTACTTGTTACCAAAATTAAATAGCTTTTTAATCATATCTATTTTAATTTGATGTCAAAAGTATAAATCTAAATAGTTTTGATATCAAATGTGATGTCACTTTTCCTTCTAAAGTAGTTTAATGTTTGTAGGAGATTTAATAGATTAAATGTTAAGAGTTAATATAATTCTCAAGATGTAATGTTACTAAAATAATATGAATAATTGATAAAATAAATAATGTAACTATGATATGCAATAACAAGAATTCTAAAGTAAATAATCAACATAGTAAATTGAATCACACATCAATATAATTCATATAGATTAACACCAAAGTCATATATATAATATTTTCAATATATTTTAAAATCAATGGTTTTAATACTTATCTGAATAATAGCATCTAGAAAAGCCACTCTCACCTTAGAAAGATGTCAGTGGTATTGGCTCCTTTAATGGAGCAGTCTAGGAGAAATAAGCGGACTTCACCACTCTACATGAGTGCTAGTTCCACTAGAACAATGCTCAACACCGTGCAATACCCAAACTTTGGCTAGGACCGTCCTGAGTGCACTTTTGTACCCGAGATTGGACACACACATAAGATGTGCCCCCTTCTACGTCTCGTCCATAGCTCACCAACCACTTCCTTCTTCCTTGAATTTTCTTCATTCTTAAGTGATCTCCATCCAAGTCTCACATAAATGCTTATATAAGCCTTAGTGGATGGTTTCCAAACCATCACACCCTTTTACAAAGATTGCCTTTTAATAATTCTTCTTCTTTTTAAAGAGTTTATATATATATTATTTATTAATCTCTCTTTTAACCAAAAGGATCATAATATCCTTTATTTTTCTATCTCCCTTTTAATTCTAAAGAGTTATTTCATAATTTTATCTTCTCTTACAGAAAAATTCACATGTTAACTGGTATATTGAATTAGGAATTGGAAGTATGGCATCACCTTCAAGAAAATGCAGCTTTAACTCTACTAGTATATAAGATAAATCTTAGGATATCATATGGAAAGGATATCCTTTCTACAAAATCTTTCTTCAAGAGCTGTTGATCACCATCATGGTTGTCTTTACCAAGAACTTGTAGCTAAGATTCTTCCAACTTCAACCTTAGTTTACATTCATCCGGACATTTTTTCATCTTTGCAATAGGAGGAAATGTTTTTATAATATTCTGCAGAAATTTGATCTTCTCGTTTCTATTCAACACTTTCTTCTTACCACCATTATCAATCAAATACTCCAACCCACTTTGTAAAATATGTTCACTCTGCGAATTTCCAGAATTACCATACTTTGTATTTCTTGAAGCATCTATAGAGAGCTAAGGTTTGCCAACATTCCCTCATTCTCAAGAAAAAAGGCTTGTAATGGCTCAAACACATCTACAGTGGAGCTAGAACAAAGGAGATCTCAAATCAACTAGTTCATATGCATTCTAAACTTCTTGTAGCACTATTTTTCCAAGACCCAACTCTTGAAATTGATATAGACTGATAAATAGCATAAAGAAATAGATGTCAACATCCCATCATCATACCCAAAGTGATGTAGTTATAAATGAAATACAACTTTCCAAAAAACAAAACAATTTTGAACTACCATGTATGGTAAATCACCCCACATCTCAGCAAGACAAATACAATTAAATTCTATCAGATGAAGTATTTAGAAAATCCTTTTAGTTTTTGAGCTATTGAGACTCAGCCATCAAATACTAATACACACCTACTAGAACACCAAGTTCAAAGATTTGGTGTTAATAAATTATCCAGTGCTAGGAATGTATTATTTGGCAGGAAGTAGGCAATCTTGTTGACCTGGGAATTCCAAATAATCGCAGAAGGAATAATGCCCAGCGGTCTCACTCTGAACATATGTGAAAAGGAGGTTTTGTTTGATCTGAATAGGCATGAGCTTTAAGAAGTCTAGATAATAGGAGATGAGCGTTAAAGTAATCTTTAAAAAAGTGAAATGATTTCTAACCCAAGATCCTAGGGCATTGGAGAATGTCAATTCAAAGAATGAGTAGCCTTGAAATTCTTGCAACATAGGTTCAGTGATGAATTTAATTGCAAGGTAAAATTATCCACCAAGGTTCTAGCTTGATTATATGTTTGAGGTTACTACAAGGCTGCAAAAGTATTGGCAGAATAAATATGGAGATGCTGTAGGGGTTGGTGCAAGTTTCTACAAAATTTGGCAGATATTCCATTCCAGACCTTTGAATTCCAGGACACAATCCAATGGAAGAGGTCATTGTACTTATTTCAATTGTGTGGGTATTTATATAAAATTTTGAAATTAATTATATTTACAGGAAAGTGATATCTGGAAAGTGGGTCTGAGTGTTTGCAGCAACCAACTCAACTAACTCAAGAAGCATTTATGCCACTTGGCAAAATTTCAAGCAACATATTTTTACTTTTTGATCGGTAGAGTTAAGTGCAAATTTTTGAAAAAACTATAATGTAGAAACTAGAGCTGCATATTTTATGCTACAGAGGATGATTATCTGCAAATTGCTTTCGAAAAATCTTAGAAGAACCAAGAAAATCATGCAGTCCATTTCATGGAACCAATGTACTCTAGGTGTAAGTGAATTGACATGTTTTAATTTTTCTATTGAACTTGAACAAAGTTCAAAATCCAAGGGTACAAAATTTGAACAATAAGTATGCGAGATAATAATATGGGCTTGTGATATTCTACAAGTGACTCTCAGAAACCAAATTAAATTCCTGCTTCCTTGTAACCTTAAAAATAATCTTTACCTTTATCGTTTTACCTTTACTTGAGGGGCAAGTTTTTGAATCTACCCAAAATCAAGTGGGGGAAAACCCTCTCGTAAGATCTTCTTTTTCTTTTTTCTTTTTTTAAAATTTTGATGGAGGAGTTGATGAAAAAATTGAGTTTAACTAGTTCCAACCATTTATTAATCATCTGAGTTAGGAACCTACCACCGGGGAGGCTCTCCCAACAACCACCATAGATTATCATCCCTAGTGGTTTGTTGTCACTGCTACCCAGGGATTTCTCCAACCACCTATAAGAGTGGGGTATCCGTAGCTGTGAAAAATGTCTCCCCTACTATGAACCTCAAAATCCCAAATCCATAACCTCTACCTACTAGCAGATTGTTGTATCTAAATGGACAATAAAAATAAATATACGAATGAAATATGTAATTGACAATGGATTTAAAAGAATGTATTACGAAAGATCACTAGGGGAAATGTACCAATTACTAACAATGTTCCAATTGTTGTTTACTTCATGCTTAATTGACCCTCCAATTATCGTTTATATTCTAGTCATTATATTGTTTTAATTATGTCAATAAATATCTAAAAATTACACCAATATATGTTCACTACTAAATGTGTAGTTAACCAAAAAAAAAAAAAATTAAACATTTATTGGTACATATATGTTTTCAACACAAGACAACTTGCACAAAATAAAATCATTTTTGCATTAATATAAGTACATGTGTGTTTACAATTACCACTCTATGCAAGTGGCTCAAAGCTTCAAATACACTGTATTTGTATGTAGATATGAATAGTTAATGGTGCAAAATGTGACGTAATATAAAACATTGATCAACTTTATGAGCTATCAATTGCATATTCACCCACACTTCCTATCATATCTTCATGCATTAATTCCATCTACTTCTGGTACCTGCACACACAATTAATGGTGTAAGGCTCCTCGAGAAACCAAATAACATATTATAATTCATATAAATGACTGAATTTATGCAACCCACCTATTTTGTCAATTAAAACAAATATTAAATTGAATTCCTAAAAGTCACGACAGAACTCAGGCATAAATGGCCAATGCAAAATGAAATGACATGTATTGTTTCCCATGAAAATTCAAATTTGAAAATCAACCACCACAATTCAATGCATTCAATTTACACATTCAAATGATTTTATAAGAGGGAATTTTTAGGGTCATTTTCATTACGAATTCTCCTCTACTTTCATTGAATATCATTTGAAAAATTAAAAGCTTACTAAGGCAACCTCTGCACATTCCTCTTAAAAGGGAGCTTATTCAGGTCGGTACACCCAAAATAACTAAATTCATGTTTTTATTTATCAATATACTATTTTATATTTATGTACTCTATTTCATTTATCAATATACTGTTTTATATTTATGTACTCAGTGTTTACATTATTTTGAGGCATACAAATTATTTTGTTTTCAGTCAACTGTTCAAAATCAAAGAGTCCAAATTTACAAACAACAACATTATCCATTATTTAATCATAACACAGTTTCATTTTTATTAGCTGCATACAAATTATTTTGTTTTCAGTCAACTGTTCAAAATCAAAGAGTCCAAATTTACAAACAGTAGCATTATCCATTATTTAATCATAACACAATTTCATTTTTATCAGCTGCATACATCATACATCAAAGATAATAACAATAACATTAACCTTAGTAAAGCTTTCCAACTGCATACATCAAATATAATAACAACAACATTATCCATTTTTTTTTATCATATCATAGTTATAGTCTGAATCCCTCGTTAATAATCATGAAATTTAATGGGTATACAGTTTTTGTCCCAATTTATTGAGCGGTTTTAGGATTACACATCATGCAAAGTCTCCTAGTTTTAGGAAACCTCTACCCATTCCTTCCCCTTATATTTTGCACACAATGATATGGGTTAATCTGTTTTCTTCCACTTATTTGGTTAGAGGTTTTCTTTTTTCGGTAATTACAATTTGCAGTCAATGATATATTCTTATCAGATTATATGTATGTATGTATGTATAGATAGATATATATAGATATATGTATACATGTATATGTATATATATGTATACTACATATATACATATATATACATATACATATATATACATATATATATGTATACATATACATATACATATAATCTTATATAGATATATATCTATATCAGATTATATAGATATAAACAAAATGTACAAATATATGTATATCAGATTATATATATTTCCAATTTATATAACCCTAACACTTCCATACCATCAAATACTTTCACCTTGCTCTATGACTATCCTTGCATTAGGCTACTATCCAAGTCATTGGCATGTTTGATTAGCTTTCTTAAGGACTCATAGATCCAAAAATATGTCCTTTGTATTGCACTGCCATGTAGGGTGCCCTAATATGCAATATAGACTGTATCTTTCAGCTTCATGTTGCCATGACTCTTCAAAACCGCGAGAGAGATAATTATTTAGGGGCTAAAAATTTCCTGGCAACCCGTGCTGAAGTAGACGTATACGTGGCATGTAGTGCACATAATCATGTGGTTGGGTAAATAAATTTCCACCCACCCTCCTAGCATTAAACCTTTAAATATGTCCTTTATATTGCACCACAATGTAGGGTTCCTTGATATGCAATATAGACTGTATCTTTTTGCTTGATACTACCATTTTCTTATTGTGAATTTTCTTTTAAATATGTTTTCCTTTTATGCACTATCAAACAACATATGCAATATATCCTTATCAATATCTCAAGCGTACGATCTCGGATTTTGATGAAACGAACATTGTTGGGTTCATCTTATTGAGCTCTTCGTGTTGACGTCATTTTCATCGATTTCCAAGACAGTCAATTTTTTCGCTTCCCATCTGGTCAACCATTGTACAAGCGAACTTTGACTGACAATATCTCAAGCATACGATGTCGAATTTCGATGATATGAACATCATTGGGTTCATCTCATCGAGCTCTTTGCGTTGACCATGTTTCCGTCGATTTCCGAAACAGTCAATTTTTTCGCTTCCCATCTGGTCAACCATTGTGCAAGCGAACTTTGATTGACAATATCTCAAGCGTACGATCTCAGATTTCGATGAAACAAACATCGTTGGGTTTGTCTCGTCGAGCTCTTCGCATTGACATCATTTTTGTCGATTTCTAAGATAGTCAATTTTTTCGCTTCCCATGTGGTCAACCATTGTACAAGCAAACTTTGACTGACAATATCTCAAGCGTACGATCTCGGATTTCGATGAAACGAACATCATTGGGTTCGTCTCATCGGGATCTTCACGTTGACATCATTTCCATTGATTTTTGAGACCGTCAATTTTTTCGCTTCCCATTTGTTCAACCATTGTACAAGTGAACTTTGACTGACAATATCTCAAGAGTACGATCTCGTATTTTGATGAAATGAACATCGTTGGGTTCTTCTCATCGAGCTCTTCGCATTGACGTCATTTTTGTCAATTTTTGAGATGGTAATTTTTTTCGCTTCCCATCTGGTCAACCATTGTACAAGCGAACTTTGACTGACAATATATCAAGTGTACGATCTCAGATTTCGATGAAACGAACATCGTCGGGTTCATCTTGTTGAGCTCTTCGCGTTGATGTTGTTTCCGTTGATTTCTGAGACCATCAATTTTTTCGCTTCCCATCTAGTCAACCATTGTACAAGTGAACTTTGACTGACAATATCTCAAGCCTACGATCTCGGATTTCGATGAAACGAACATCATTGGGTTCATCTCGTCGAGCTCTTCGTGTTGATGATGTTTATGTCAATTTTTGAGATGGTCAATTTTTTCACTTGCCATCTGGTCAACCATTGTACAAGCGAACTTTGACTGACAATATCTCAAGCATACGATCTCGGATTTTGATGAAACGAACATCGTTGGGTTCGTCTCGTCTAGCTCTTCGCGTTGACTTTATTTCTGTCGATTTTTCAAATAGTCAATTTTTTTGCTTCCCATCTTGTCAACAATTGTACAAGCGAACTTTGACTGACAATATCTCAAGCGTACGATCTCGGATTTTGATGAAGCGAACATTGTTGGGTTCTTCTCTTCGAGATCTTCCCATTGACATCAATTTCATCGATTTTCGGGACGGTCAATTTTTTCGCTTCCCATTTGGTCAACCATTGTACAAGCAAAAACTTTGATCGACAATATCTCAAGCGTACGATATCAAATTTTTATGAAACGAACATCATTGGGTTCATCTCATCGAGCTCTTTGCGTTGACGTCATTTTTGTTGATTTCTGAGATAGTTGATTTTTTTGCTTCCCATCTGGTCAACCATTGTGCAAGCAAACTTTGACTGACAATATCTCAAGCGTACGATCTCGGATTTTTATGCCCTTAATTTTCCATCCATCTATTATAAAGAATCATAAGTGGTAGCCACTTGGAGGATCTATTATTCAATCTTCTATATTTGGCCTTTGATATTTTTAGTCAATCTTGGTCACTGCAAGTAGAATTGATACAGAGAATTAACATCACTCTCAATATTCTTTATTATGTTAATGTTCGATTCTTACAAAGTGTGATTTGGCGCACGTCTTTCTTTCTTCATCCATTCTAATATTTGTAAGTTATGTAGTGATGCTTTTTTGGAGTGTGGTTGCTTGCTTATCCATGTCTATAATAAGGTCATCTACTATTAATTTGATATGTTGGCCCAAAGGCTGTGATGTATCCCCTTGAAAATGTGGAAACCTATTTTGTAGGTTACTTATGATTCCTTCTAGTTGTTCTATATTCTCCACATGTTATTTAAGGATGTCCTCTCAAGTTGTTTGATGAAAGATGTCCCTAAGTTGAAATTTTTGCAGTCAAAGTTAATCAATGGATATGTTACGCTTGAGATATTATCAGTAAGAATGCAAGTTAATCAACTCAGAGTATCAATATCTTATCACCCAATCAGTCTCACCAAACCCTGATCACAACATGTCCAAGGATGTATCCTTCCCACGATGAACATAAGCATCCGGTATCTCGCAGTAGTTTAGCCTTGGCTAGCAGTACAAAGAACATTAGCTTGTTTGTTTACTTTCTCTTCGGTCTCTGTGACTTATCTTATTTTGTGCTCATTCCAAGGACCTCTTGATGATGCCTAAACAAAACAGGTTTAGAGAGAAAGGAATGGGGCAATGATCATTATCTTTTTGTCTGTTGTGCTTGTTGGATATTCTTATAAAATAACTTGGTGAATACTTGCTTTGTTAGGTCCGTCCTTGCAAGGTTTTTGTATGTCAAGTGTGAACATGGATACTCCTATCTGATTGTCGAGTCAAAGTCCATCACAATAGGTACAATGCCATCTTGGTCATTTAAACCTTGATGCATCGTACCTATGCGTGTTATCAAACATAAAGTAATTGCCCCTTTGAAAATCCCAACTGCTGGTAAGCAAATCATCATCATCACCATAACGTAGGCTTGTTGGATCCTCCTTCCATCCATCTTATTCGTCTTATTCTTCTATCTTTACTAACATTTCTATCTAAATTAGGTGTGAGATCTCAAAATATACACAAGGCTACCCATGACCGATGGCTCTCTATACATCATTAGACTTATCTACATCAAAGAATTATCTTTCGTCCTCTGATCAATAGAACCACTTCTCTCACATTTTTATCGCGATCTTGATCGAAAAATTAGCATTTTCATCCAATCTCTCAAGGGGGCAACATACCAGCATAATCCTTTCGCTGGGGCAACATTGGGGCATCTGAAAAAAATTTAAAAAATTGAACTTTGATCACATCAGTTTATTCTTTGAATTAATGCAACAAGTACATTGCTTCAAAGAGGGGAAAAATGTAAACTCGTAAAATATACATGCACCTGATCTTGATCTTACTAACATCAGTTTGTCCTAAATCATCTCCTTTACTAATTAATTTAATTAAATAATATTTATTTGATTAAATTCATCATATTCCCTCTCTTAATTAAATAAATAAAATTTATCTGATTAAGTCATTCTCCTCTATTAATTAAACAAATCATTTTATTTAATTAACCCTCATATCCCTCTCTAATTAAATAATTCATCTTATTTGATTAAATCCCTAAAGTCTTCTTATTAAATTGAATAAATTAAACCTTATTTAGTTTAATCTAACATTGTCCCCTTTAGTTAAATAAATCAAATTATTTATTTAATTAAATCTTTCTTCACAATTCTTGATTTAGATTAACTCATAAATTCAAGTCAAAGTTGTCACATCCCCTAATCTCTCTTTAAATTAATTAATCTTTGATTAATTAAATCTTAATCTATGTCACATCCTCTAGAGAATGCAACTTGCACAATAAATCATTTACTTTGATTTATTAAATCTCCTATTTTCCCTCAAATGGCATAAAAAAGGAATATTCTTCAAAATTCAAAAATCCCTCCAAAAGGGATGGGTACTTCCAACAAGGCATTTAAGGCCTCTTACATGTCCTTGGCCTTGAGTCAAGTGATATTAACTCCATTTCCTTCTCCCTCCAACATGTCATATTCAAATTTCAAATTTGAATCTCATGACATTTATCATGCACATTGAGCAAAATGTGCACAACCTTCAACCATTCACATTTTGAAAAGTGGCACTTGGCCATTGGATGTTGAATGATCCCACATTGTTCAATCTCACTCTATTTTCTATTTTGGAAATCTATAAATGAGAGACTCTTCCTCTCATTCTAACATCCACAATTTGAGTAAACTTACTATACTCAACTTCATCCTCATCCACACTTAGAGAAAAGTTACTTTCTTCACATTCAGAGCTAATTTTGTCCATTTCATAGGTAGGTTATGCCAAATTTCTATCAAGAAGCTTCAATCATCATCAAATCATCATCAAGCTTATAAAGGAGTTGGGAAAGGGCTAATTTCGACACACCAATTGACACCAACTCCCCCATGGGATCGAGAGTTTGCATGCTTAATTAGGATTTCATTTATATTTACATGTTTTGTTCTTCATTTTCCTATTTTAATTATTATAAATGGATATCATGGGGAATCCCTCTTTTATCTTGCATATGAACTCACTAATGTGTTTGTTTGTTGTTTTTGTGCAAGAATAGGATTGGGGTTCACACCATGTTAAGGTTGTGAGCCTACAAGTGTATTGTAACTTGTTTATTGTAGATTAATACATGGTTTGATGCTTTGCAGTGTGGAGTTTTTTATCCAGAAGGATTTTCCCTACTTATATTAGTGTTTCTTATCTTTTTTTATTATAACATTCTTCTTTAATGTTCTTAAAGTGTTAATTTACATGTTGTTATGCTGCTAAAAGTTACTTAGATTTGTAAACTAGATTATCTTTCCTCTAAGGGTTAATGTGATGGAAAATAAACTATGTCAATTTCCGCTTTAACGGCATACTAGCATGTTCTAGTATCAAGTAGTTGAAATTTCTTTTAAAAATAAAAATAAGATATTGAAGGTGCATATTGGTTCTTGGAGGTATTTATGGGTTTATCTTTCCCTTTCAATATGCAATCCTCATGGTTGCATATCTCATAGCTAGGTTGGTGATATTTTTTCACGTCTAAGCTTTGGTCATCATATGTTGTCTCGTTAAGATTCATGACCTTGCTAATTTGAATGTCCTTCTTCAGTGGAATCTCTCCATGTTCACCGAGCCCAATTATCGATTAGATATCTTGATTTGTGATGTGGTAGGTTTTGTCTATGTATAATTATGCATCGTGGAACCAACTTAAGATTATCCTTATCCATCCTTCCTCCTTTGCGAATAGAAATTTTTCCCACACATCCAATTTTTTTTCCTATACTCAGATATATTATGGTAAATAATCTTCTTTTCCTACTGAAGTAATGTTTTCTAAAGATCCTCAAACTATGTGTGATCAATTTTTTTCAAGGGTGCATGGAGATATTTGTGTATGTCTTCAATAGAAATTACATTTGTGGGAAATTTTGAAAAGGGCCCATCTAGGTCCACCTCCATTGCCTTATATAAAAAAATTCTACATTTTGGTTTGGGCTTCTAGGATATATTGACTAGCATTGGTGCATCCATTTTTGAAATGATGTGGTGACTGCTCAGTAGTGCAATGCCAACTAGGGCTTTTGGTGTAGGGGCACCTTGGGGGCTACATGCTTCCATGAGGCTTTGGTGAATCTTGTTTTGTATTTCAAGTTGTGTGTGGTGTAATAAGGTCCAAAGGACCATTCTCAGTGTTTTGGAATGAGTTTTCATTCTTTGTAATGGGTTTTCAATGTTTGAACTATGTCTCCTCCTCACCATGTAAACTTGGTGCATATAGGCCAAGTAAAGAATCAAGGTGCCATGATGCAACCAAGAAAGATAGGGGAGTCACCTTGATGATTTTAATATTTTTTGAGTTGTCTTTACATCTTTTGAGTTTGTAGTGAAGTCGCGTTCTTGGGTGTAGTGTTAAGTTGTCTTAACTAGGCAACTTGCAGGTTAAAATGGAGTTTGTTAGTTCCCATCGACCATCCAATTCAAAATAAAGTTGAGGGACATTGGGAGGAGGTTGGAAATGATTAAATAGGCCTCTCTTGGTCAAGGCAATGTTGATTTTTAAGTTGGAAATAAGATTGAATGCAAAGAACTCTATTTTTCTCTAATTTCCTATGTAAACTTGTTGATCTTGTACTTGTTATGACCTGTAGAATTCTTATACGTTTCCAAGGCTCATATGTATTGAAAGAGGACTAAGTTGGCTTCATTTTGGCAGTGGTATGGTGCAAAAACATAAAGTATTGGAGGAGTTCTTATCGATTTTCTGAAACTGGTCAAAAACCCTCAAAACTAGGGTTTTGATCACAAAAATGCATGCAACTCGCCATTCCTTCTTGGTCAAAGCTTAATTATTGGTGGAATGGAAGAGTGCATCATTTATTTTATGGTAGAAATGGTCTTGGAGAATGAAAGAGGGTTTGGAGTGACTTTGTGGAGATTCTAGGCTTGGCATCCTGATGTGACAAGCCTAATTGTGGTGCAAACGTATGAGTTTTTGGATTTGTGAGTGAAATTTGTGGTGTAGAATACCTAAAAGGGGTTGAAATGTGTGTGTTGATTATGTGAGAACCATATTATTTTCTTAGGGGAGTTGGGGTGTGCCTAGATAACCTAGTTCTTTTTTGGGATAGTCAAATAGGCTCCCTTGTAGCGTTACAAAACAGATCCTTTGTGCTTGTGCAGATAAATGTCATAACCTGATGATTTGGGGGTTTGTAGTGGTCTATTTGAGGAGTCTAATTTAGGGGCCACTTGTCTAGTTCTTGTATTTATAGGGGTTTAATATTGATTGTCCTAATTGACAGGGTTGTAAGGGAAATAGGCCTAGTGTTGTTTTGTTGAGTAGTTGGGTGTTCTCAAGCATAGAAATGTGATGTGTGGGCTTAACTTGGTAATTTCAAAGTGTCTCATGCCAATTTCCATCCTATGATCATGTTTGATCTAATATATTCCATGTTAGTAGTTGGGTTGCTCTGTGGAGTCAAGTGAGATTTGGTGTCTTAGTGGGCATATTTGAGAGAAGTTGTGTCAAAATCACATCTTGGTTGATCCACTTTGCATCAATGTGGTATGAGAGATAATTTTGATTGTGGGAAGTTGCAAAAGGATTGTGAGTAAGTAGGGAGTGAAGAAAAAATCCTCCAAAAGGTGGATTTGTGGTTGCAAAGGAGTTGAAAGCCCTAGAAGAGAAGGTAGAAGCATTAGAAGGCAGAGAGAGGAGAAGAGTGGCTACTGATGAAGAGGGTACCTTAGAGGAATAGGTAGAAGGTGATGAGGAAGAGGATCCACCTGTTGAATAGATGGATCCTATGGAAAGGATATTTTTGGGTGCTTTGCAAACCATAAAAGTAGAGTCTTTTGAACCTAAGATGGACATACCAATGTATGGGGGTAAGATGAATGTTGAGGCACTACTACAGTGGGTAGATGTCTTACAAAATTACTTTGAGTACAAGGAAATGGCAGATAAAAAGAAGGTTAAGTTTTCCAAGACCAAGTTGTGTGGATCAGCCTTGATTTGGTGGAATTACCACCAAGGAGAAAGAGTGAAGGTAGGTAAAAACATGATTACTTCATGGGAGAGAATGATGAGAAGATTGAAAGCACAATTTCTCCCTGTGGATCATGAAGTACAAGTGTTCAAGAAGTTACAAAACTTAAAGCAAAAGGACATTGATGTGGCAACCTACACTGAAGAGTTTCATAAGCTCTGTATGAGCTGTGACCATGTGGAGAATGAGAAAGACAAAGTGGCCAGGTATTTGAATGGCCTAAGGTTTTTTATTCAAGATGAGATCAGCCTAATGACCCCTAAGATAGTGGAAGAATGTTTTCAAGTGGCATGTAGGGCTGAAGAGAAGTTGAAAAGAAAGCAAGAGTAGCAAGGAAGGGGTAGAGGCAAAATTTTCAAAGGAAGAGGAAGTTTTGGAGGTAGAAATCAGTCACGAAGACAAGAAGGGGAGTCAAGTGGAAAAAAGGAACAAGTTCAAGATTCAAGAGGAGGATTCAGAGGTAGGAGATCTAATGGAAGGGGAAGATCTAATGGGAGAGGATCTAGCTCATTCTCTGGAAGATGCTACACTTGTAACCAATTTGGACACACATCCTTCAAGTGTCTTGAGAAACAAGCTTCAAAATCTTATGGTGGGGATAGGAGAAATCAATTGGTGCAAGAAGAGGATTCTTGAAGTGTGACTTTACCTTCCAGACCTATTGATCCTAACATTGGAGAGAGCTTGATGGATGAGGAAACTTTTGAAGGTACCAAGTACCAAGGAGCCATGATAAAGGAAGTCACTATTCAAGACCACATGCAAATGCCATAGAAAGGTATGCAAGGTAATTATAGACTCAGGCTCTACTGATAATCTAGTGTCCTTAGAGATCATAGAAAAATTGAAATTGAAAAAAATTCCTTATCCTAATCCTTACAAGGTGTCATGGCTAAATAAGAATTAACAAGTGCTTTTCAATGAGCAAGTTTGGGTGGAATTTTAAATGAGGTATTATAAATACAAAATCCTTTGTGATGTTACCCCCATTGATGCTTGTCACCTAGTCTTAGGACGTCCTTGGCAGTATGATAGGAAATCCCGACATGATGGGCAAAAAAACACCTATAGGATCAACAAAGATGGGGAATATTTCACCTTGAATCCTTTACCAAATGAAGGCATGGATAAACAACATGAGTCTAACATCATGATGGTAGGAGAGAAGGATTTTTTTCAAACCTTAAAGGATGAGGGAGGTCTTGGGTTTTCCTTGATTGTTAAGCCAAAGTGCAGGTCTTTTTTATCTACAAACAAAGGAGGATCCATCCCTAGTGAAGTCCAATCCTTGTTGGATAGACATAAGGAGATTGTGGTGGATGAATTACCTAATTCCCTACCTCCAATCAAATATATTAGTCACCATATTGATCTGATACCAAGTGTCACATTGCCTAATAAGGCTGCCTATAAAATGACCCCTGCTCAAAATGAAGAGATAGCAAAACAAGTGCAAGATTAGGATCAGAGAGGGGGATGAATGGAAAACAACATTCAAGACCAATGAGGGTCTATATGAGTGGATGGTGATGCCTTTTGTCTTGTCCAATGCCCCTAGTACCTTCAAGAGATTAATAAATGATGTATTGAAACTATTTATTGGCAATTTTTTTGTGGTTTATTTGGATGACATTCTTGTGTTTAGCAGGTCCAAGGAGGATGATTTGAAGCATCTTGATATGGTGATAAGGAGGTTGCATGAATAGGGATTGCTGATCAACATGCAGGAGTGTGAGTTTATGAAAGAAGAATTGCTGATAAGTTTGAAAAAATCCAAAGGAATTTCCTCTGGTCTAGGACTGAGGATAAGAAGAAACTTGCTTTGGTGAAATGGGAAAAGGTTTTCCAGGCCAAAATTTGTGGTGGGCTAGGAGTCAGGACAATTGTCAACTCTAACAAGGCTCTGAAGGCCAAGGTTGGTTGGGATCAGTTAAAGAACACTAAGGATTGGTGTAAAATTTTGAATTCCAAATATCTTCAGGATAGGCCATTGATCAATTGTCTCTCAGAGTCTCACCCCTAGGGCTCCTTGGTCTGGAGGAGCATCTACACCACACAAGGCTTGTTAAGGAAAGGGATTAAATGGAAAATGGGCAATGGGAATAGAATTAGATTATGGGAAGATTCATGGCTAATTTACACCCCTCTAGTTTGCTCTGACTTTAGGACTATTATGGGATTGGCTCAGAGATTCTTTGGCATCCATATCAGTGATTATGTTTCAGGATCCCCTGGAGCTAGGAATTGGAAAGATCTAATCCTCTATTGTCCCCAGTCTCAAGACCTTTTTTATCTGGCTCGGTCCCTTCAAGAGATTCTCTCTAGCACCAGGTCCCTCCTTTGACAGAGAGGATGAGTTTTTTTGGACCTTTGACAAACAGGGGGATCTTTCTGTTAGGTTGACATACAATCTGCTGACAAACCAAAGTGCTGTTAAGGAACCCTGAAAGAAGATTTGGAACCGCCACATGATCCCTAAAATAAATTTCTTTTGGTGGATGACATGCCATAACAATATTCTTACTCAGGACAATTAGAGGAAACGAGTTTTTTTAATTCCCAATAGATGTTTACTTTGTAAGAGTGGGGAGGAAACTATCAGTCACCTATTGTTACACTGCCCATTTGCTGCTAAAGTTTGGGGGATGGCCTTTGAGAAACTTGATATCTCTTGGGTGATGAGCAAGGATCTATGACCGATCATTCTGGGTTGGTATGGTTCCTATTCCCACCCTCTGCCTGGTGAAATCTGGAATTAGGTCCCTCCTATCTTGGGTTGGTGTTTGTGGAAGGAGAGGAATAACAGGGTTTTTAGGAATATTGAGAGGAGCCCTAAGGATTTTTTTGGCACTGGTGTTCAACTCATTGAGGAAAACATATCCCTCTTTAATGGGAAACTCCCGGAGAAGGGGCCTTTGGATCACAAAATTAGAATGGCCAAGGATTGGCACTAGGGATTAGAGGCTAACTCATTTGACAACTCGAAAGTCTTAGCCCTGTTCCTTGGAGAAGAAAATGGACACGCTCAACAAAAGGTTTCGTGGGTTCACCCGATTCACAATGAAGTTGGTCCACTTCGTCACTAGCACTCTATGAAATGTTATAAAGGAGGTTTTGGACGGAAATAACAATTAGGAGAACAAATACTGGGTTGGTGATGAGGTCGTGGACCTCCTGTTTAAAAATTGGGAGAAAGCCAGTTAGCTGATGTCTGAGCCGATGTCTTGTCTCTTGGCTGCCCCTCCGTGGTCTTTGTGCTATTCATGGGCTGTCTGTGTTTTCGTTTACTTTAATGCTTACTTTTTAGTCTTTCTCTTGTTGTCCCTTATGGCTCATTGTGAAGGGTACGACGCCCTATAAATTTTGCTTAAATTTTCAAAAAACAAAGTTAAAGTTGAACTACTGAAAACAAACCTTCAACACTACTCGATAAATCTTTTAATTAAGAACAATCCCATTAACTGATATCAAACTACTCTGTAATGAATGTTTAATGATCTACATATACCAACAAACAACTATTGAATAAATAGAGATTGTACTAGTAAGAATTTGACAACTCAATATCGATTAATACCTTCGTGGAAATGAATCATACAACAAAAGATTTAAACAACAATACAATAATGAAATAATTAAACAACTTATAAATTCAAAGCATACATTACCACACACATAATCTTAATGCAATAATCACCAATCAGCCAAGGAAGTGGGCCATGCCTTCACCAATTATTGGATGATAAAACTCACATTCACAAAATTATTCTACTATCGCTTCCATTCATCCAAACAATATAAATAAAGTATATAGAAAATCACCACGGTTCTACTTTTTAATTATATATATCTATATCCAGTTTCAGTGTACACACATATATATACATATTGTAGCTACCGATACGTCTAACAGTCTTTCAGATGCAATTGATAAATGCTTTGGTTGTTAGTGGATTTCAGCCAACAACCTCTAAAGGATAATCAAAAATAGTTTTAAAGTCTTTTGAAAGTTTTCAAAGAACAGCGTAATAACCTAAAACAAAATGACTAATCTTTGACGAGTAAAGACAAAATGACAATATAACTTCAACAGTTCATTTCTCCTTCCACCGATATCCTCCATGTGCACTATCAACCATTAAACACTTACTGCTACCAAAATCAAAAAGATAGTTAGCAACAGTTAGCAAAATCGGTATTTTCACTAGTTTTAACCTTTTCTTCTATTTCATAAAATACCTTCTTTTCGTTAATGAAAAGTGACAGGAACGATAGGAGACACTAAGAAAGATGACATGGTTTGTCACAAATAAGAGGTAAAATAATGGCACATTTTTCCCTCATCATTTCCCCCCAGCTGAAGACTTTGCATGTCCTCATGCAAAGAGAGTATAGAATACAAACCAGAGAGAGAAGGGGCAAGTTTCTACAGGGTACTTGTGACCTCTATGACACACAATTGGTGAAGTTCCTACAACTATTTTTCATGCTCCTGAACGGTTACCACCGATGTCTTAGGGGCTTGTGCTTGCTCAAGCTCTACCTTCAACTGACTATATTGTAAAATTCATTTGAGTATACTTAGATCATATTGTGGATTGGCCATCCACCGTGGTTTTTCCCCTAACAGGGTTTCCCCGTAAAAAATATTTTGTTATGGTGTTGTGATTGTTTTCTTCATGTTCATGCATTTTGGTTGAATGTTACAAGTGTTTTGAAGTTAAAGGTTAATGTTAAGGCAACCTAATGCTTAGATATTTAATGGATACTATATTAGTTGCAATAAATTTGGACACATGGCTACTCAATGTAGAAGCAATATGAATTCAAGTGTTCCATCATTCTCAAGTCAGTGCTTTAATTTCCATAAGTTTAGTCATAAGTCAAATGAATGCAAAATGGTAACTTGCTATTATGCTTATTCTTTCACTTCATGAATGAGGTTCCGGGATTTAGAAAGGTTCATTGGAAAAAAGATAAACCGGTAGCCTCTCAGATTAGAGATCTCTTTCATAGATTTGCAGACATTAAGACAAATAATGCCACTATCTAGGGATATTTTGAAAGTTTTCAAAGTATGATGTAGGCCAGAGAAAGAATTCCTACCTCTATTGTGGAGAAGTATAAGGATACAATTTGTTTTATGGTATATATTGATCAATGCATGATGGAATTCGTTGATCCCAGAACAATTTGGATCATGCCAAGGGGCTATGAAGTTGGAGATAAAATTTTGGAAATGTATGCATACCATTTACTAAATATGCCTCTGGATCTGGCAGAAGAGAGATTCGATACTTATGCAGAAAAGAATATACAAGTACATAATGAAATCAGAAAACCTATGTTAGTCAAAAGAGTTAGAAAAGAAGAAGAAATCTTTGTAGAGAGTATGGGCATATCAGTAGAAAAAGTAAGAGAAGCCAAAAGGAAAAGAGATGAAGTTGAAGTAGCAAAAGAGGAAGCAAAAACTGAATCAGCTAGTCCGATAGCACCCTATGCCAGAACTAGGTCAACAAGGAGCTCTGCACCCCTATCCATTCCTATAGCCAAGACAATTCATGTGAAGACATTCGGTAAGGATGGAAAAAGAAAGAAGGATAAAATAAAAAGAGTTTATGTGGCATCAAGGTGCCAAGGCAACAACATTTTCCAAAGGCAAATCCTCTGGTGAAGAAGTCAAAGCACATAAGAAAGAAAAAGCTGACAAACTAGATATGTCGTTAGAAGAAGTTGAAAAATATCTACTAAAAGATGGCAATCTTAAGCCACTTTGTAAATGGTATGAAACTTTTGATGAATCTGGTCAAAGAACTCTTGAGGAGGCAACAATAAAGTATTTGAATATTTTCAATAAATTTCTTATTGAAGTAATGCCTAGCTTACCTAAAAGCTTATATGAGATTTTGGAAATGAGGAGAGTCAATGCTAGAACAAAAGAAGAACAAATGAGAGAAAGAATTATTGCAAAATTATGTCCGGTAATGTGTATGGAAGATATGCAAGCACTCCTGAATAAAGCCAAAAAGGATTTCAAGAGCAAGACAAGGGTGAATAATCTCATGATTGGTTTGACTGATGAGGTTACAAAATAAACTGAGTAAATCTTGAGAAAGATTTTGTTAAATGATAGAATTGACGTTGTCACTAAAGAAAATCATGATAAAGATGTCCCATCTTGCCCGAAAGGAGAAGAAGAAAAAGAAAAACTTGATACCACTGAGGATACTCAGATTCCTCTTGATATGGACAAACATAAATACCTATGGAGATTGAGACTCTTTAAATTGCACCCATTGAGAAGGATGAGAGAATTGAAATTGTAGAAGTTAAATAAGAACCTGAAACTGAAGAAATAATGGTTAAGGAAAAGACAGTTGAGGTAAAGGACACAAGATACATTGTAGAGGCAGTGAAGAAATTTATAGTAGAACAATAGGATAAGTTGATCCTGAACTGATTGAAGGTCCTATTGACCTATCCACTTTATCTCCAATTCAAAAAATGAAGGTAGCATCATTCGCCCAAGTGAAGGCTAGAGAAGAACTGCTGAAGTCCCACATTGAGGACTGTAAAATTTTAAACCTTGCATGTGGAGTTTTGGAGAAAATAATGCCTACACATGTCAAAGATCCATCTGGTTCCTCCTCTGGTGAACTGAAAAAGCTCATCAAATCTGTAAGTACTCATTTCGAGTCACTTGAGAAATCAGCTATGATTAAAGTGCAGAAAGAATTTGATGCCAAAGGGTTCAATGGGTTGAAATAAATGATTGCTAAGGGTAAAAATCTATTATCCACATGTGTGAAGAATGTTCAAAATGCTTTGTCTAAAGGTGGAAATATTTATAAATCATGTTTTTATTTGTCAAAATTTACTGAGGCCAATGAAAAGAAGGTTAAGGATCTGGAAAAATAGTTAACTACTATTTCTGAAGATTTTGATCCCTTAGCTAGCGATGTTGCAAAACAAGAAGGTTAGGTAATATCTCTACTTGAAAAGATAAGAATCTTGAAGCATGAAAATGAAATATTTGTGGAGAAAGCATGTGAACTTAGAGGCTTAGTTGGTCCAAAGATAGAAATAATGTCAAGTGCACTAAAGGAAGGTAAAGATGCTATGGCATTTAGTGATCCAACAAACTTGGAGTTTGTAGAGATACAATCCTACCTAGTATGTGGTCACATAAAAATCTTGGAGAGTCTCAAAAGGGGTTTGGGAGACAAATCTGATCCAGTTGAAGAAATATTTTCTAGATATTTTCCAGTTTATGTAAGTTTAAGAAACATTTTTGTATATATGCAGTTTGTTCATAACAGTTTTTTTTGATATTTTTTTGGTATGCGGATCCCTGCCTTTGCCATTGATGTCAAAGGGGGAGAATAGTAGAGTGAAAAATGTATAATCATCTCAGGGGGAGAGTTCTCTTTTTAGAATTTTGAAGATGGCAGTGCAATTCATGTTGGTACTAATCCGACACTTGGTCATTTTTCACTAAGTGTTACCATCAATGCCAAAGGGGGAGATTGTTGGCAAGAGACATTGCTAATATAATTTGGTGTTTTCATTGATGAAAACCCCAATCGATTATTGGATACACACTTCATCATTTGATCATATCGGCAGACATATTGAAGACAATCAAGGAAGAACAGAGCATTCGACAATTTTGTGCTCATCGATCCTTATGAAGATTTCCTGTTATTATTTTGTGTTGCGTATCTCAGGGAATGTTTTTTGGTATATTATCTCTATTACTATTGAATCTTAGTGGCTCGTATTGATCCGTGTGCGAGTTAGAAGATCTGGTTTAATAATTCATGTTTATTAGTGCATGGAGGCCAATTTTGTGGATATAACATGTCGCGGATGTTTGGGAAGTAATTGTTCAAGTATGTTTGTATTCAAACATATTTGTTTGGTTCCTAGCTAAGTTGTGGCTGACTATTGTGGATGCACATTATACATTACTCATGATTTGAGCTGACAGTTGTAAATATTTTTGTGTTCTATTGATGCCAACATATTGCGATTAAATTATTGGTCACAGATATATATAAGTGATTGACCATATCATTTTGAGATATGAAGAAGGTGTGTCGATGCAAATTGTGAATATCATAAGAGAAGAAGAGAGATTATGCACAGTTTCACTTTTGCATTAAGGATTTTGTGATGCGAGTTTGAGCAGAACAGAGCAGAAGTGCGAAATCATTCTGAAGGACAAAAGATCGAGTATTGAGCCTAACCGAAACTGTAATCAAGCATATGTAGATGCTATTCTCTCAGTTCAAATTCTCATATGGTTTTAATATGATTTTCTTTGTGAAATAGTGAGTCTTCTTTGAGCAGTGAGCTCTGGGTAGTGCGCTTGAATGCAATAGCATTCCCCATATTGTAAACTTCATTTGAGTATACTCAGATCATATTATGGATTGACCATCCACCGTGGTTTTCCCTAACGGGGTTTCCACATAAAAATTCTTGTGTTATGGTGTGATTGTTTTCTTCTAATGTTCATGCATTTTGGTTGAATTACAAGTGCTTTGAAGTTGAAGAGTTAATAAAGGTGAAATTTTTCACAAAGCCCTGATTCACCCTCCCTCTTAGTGTAGCTTGTTTCCAACAAGCCCTGTAATGGAATGTGAGAGGGATAAAGAGCCCCATAAATAGTCAACTCTAAATAATTATGTTATGGAACACAACATAGATGTTTTGTTGTTACAAGAAATTAAAATTTTAAAAACAAGTTTTGAGCACATAGCCAAGTATATTTGGTTGAATTATTCCTTTTCCTGTAGTGATGTAGATGGGGCTTCGGGTGGGATGTTCATGACGTGGAATGCCAATAGGTTAACTAGGTCTAAAATTTTCTAAAGTAGGTGCAATGTGAGAATCTAGTTCTATCACTTTCGTGGTACTTGGTTCCTGATCAACATCTTGGTTCCTAATCAACATCTATTGCCCCAATTTAAGGGATGTAAGGAAAACCCTTTCGCAAGATCTCACTGAATGGATAAAGAATAATAGGGGGCTCACTGGTTAGTGGTTGGAGGTTTCAACACTTTTTTGTACCCTTCGAAGAAGAGTGGGGGTCTGACCGACTATTCTGATAACATGACTGATCTTGTTGATTTCTTAAGTGATATTGGTCTACTGGACATTGACTTATAAGGACAAGCTTTTACCTGGACTAACAGGAAATTGGGGATGGCCTTATCCAAGTTTGACTTGATAGATTCCTCTTCTCTCCCAATTGTACAACTTAATGCTAATCCACTAGCTTTACCCCAGACTGTGTCAGATCATTTTCCATTGCTTCTGGTCATGATTGAACACTCTGTTGTGGGTCCTTTTCCTTTCCAATTTGAGATCATGTGGAATACCCACCCAGATCTCAAGAATAATTTTTTTTCTTGATGGAACATCCTCGTACATGGATCCACCATGTTTAGAGTTTGCCATAAACTCAAGTATATCAAGAACATGCTTAAGGGGTGAAATAATAGGGTCTTTAATGATGTCTTCCATCAAAAAAGAGTGATATCCAATAATATTAGGATGACACAAAGGAGAATGGAGGAGGGTGACGTCAGTGTACAAACTTGTTAGCAAGAAAGAGATGACGCTTGAAATGGGAAAAATCTTGGAAAAAGAGGAGACATTCTGGAAACAAAAATCCAGAGTTTAGTGGCTAGAGGAGGGTGATCAAAATACTTCTTTCTTCCATGTTTCGGCCCTCAAGCATAGGAAAAGGAATTAGATAAAAAAGTTGAAAAATGAGGTGGGACATGAAGTCACTACCCCTACCCAGATTGGTCTATTGGCCTTTGGCTACTTCCAATGGGCTTTATCGGATCCAAATGTGGTTCCTAATTCTGTTATGGATGACTCACTGTTGGACCCCTACCTATATATCTATCCTGAGAGGATAACAATAATATTATGTGTTGTCACTCTCAAGGAAGTCAGGATTGTTTGTTTAGTATGGGTGCCTACAAGGCTCCAAGACTTTATGGATACCCGCGACCTTCTTTTAGGTTTTCTAGGACATAGTTGGTGAGGACTTAACTCTAGTGGCTAAGGATTTCTTCAATTATGGAAAACTAATCAAACAAATAAATCACACCTTCCTAGCCCTTATTCCCAAAATTGAGGACCCACAAACCATGGTTTAATTTTTCCCTATTAGCCTTTATAATACCAATTATAATATTTTCTCTAAAATCCTAGTGAATTTCTTGAAACTTTTTTTGGAAAAAATAATAAGTCTAAGCTAAAAGGGCTTTGTCCTGAGGCGCCATATCTTCGATGCTACCATTTTCACTCAAAAAAAATTTCACTCTATGGACCGGTGCAACAATGCTAGTATGGCTTTCAAGATTGACATTTCAAAATCCTTCAACAAAGTCCTTTAGAGCTTTCTCCCTAGAATCTTGGCTAAGATGGGATTCAATCAGAGGGTGCTTAATCTCATTGTGGAATGTGTTACAACTATGGAGGGGCATAAGATAGGGGGATCCTCTATCCCATTTTTTGTTCATAATGGTCACTGATGTGATGAGTAGTAATGTGGCTAGAATGCTATTGGAGGGTCCTATTAAAGGAGTTCAACTTGCCACTACTCTAGAACATGTTTTCATACAATAGTTTGTTGATGATACCATATTGTTTGGGAAATATTCAGTTATGGAAGCAAGGAAATGGAAAATGTGCATTAACAACTATGCAGCTAGCTCAGACTAATGCATAAACTATAACAAGAGTATGATTTATTTCTTTAACAATCCTATTTTGCAGGATAGGGTGATAACTATTATGGGTTGCGTTGGTGCCTCCCTACCTTTGGTGTACTTGGGGCTCCCTCTTATTGTCAAGGAGGTTTCTCCCACCTTCTAGAATATTGTCCTTGAGAGAATTCAAAGGAAACTAGCTGGGTGGAAAGGCTCAATCCTTAGTCATGTTGGTAAAAAACAACTTCTTATTGCCACTCTTCAAGGTATTTTGATTTTTTTTTCCTTTATATTCAAAATACCTAGATACATAGTGGAAAATTTTGAAAAAATATCAAGGAATTTCCTTTGGTCTGGTACAAATGAAAAAAATAAGTTGGCTCTGATTAGTTGGGACAAGGTGTGCCTTCCTAAATTTTGTTGAGGGGTTGGTATAAGGAAAGTCCAACCAACCAACAAAGCCTTGCTTGCTAAGGTTGGATGGGATCAATTAAGGAAAAAAAGGGACTAGTGTAGGATTATGAATGCTAAGTACCTAAACAATTGGTCCCTAATTAGTTGTCTCTCGATGGAACACCCTAGTGGCTCCTTGGCTTGGAACAATATTTGTAGAATGAAAAGGCTACTACACTCTAGGCTAAGATGGAAGCTTGGAAATGGCAACATGATTAGCTTTTGGGAAGAACCCTAGCTGCTTGAATGTCCCCTATCCCTATTTGACTTCAAGAATTTTATGGAGCATGCACGATAATTCTTTGGTAGAAAATTTTGTAACTACATTTATGGTCTTCATGGTTCTAGGAAGTGGAAAGTGTTGGAATTATGTTGCCCCCTTTCTCCAATTTTGATACTGTTGGCTAGAACCTTACAAGACATCCTATCCCTAGATAGAATTCCCATATCAAACATGGAGGATGAGTTTTTATGGGTTTAGGAACACAAGGGAAACCTCTCTAGTAGTTCAGCTTACAGTTTGTTGTTTGATAAGGGTGACCAAAGAAGATTATGAAAAAAGGTTTGGAACTCACATTTGACACCAAAAATAAATTTCTTTTGGTGGA